>NIVC01001120.1:35000-51168 GCA_002269645.1 Macrostomum lignano
AGGGATGAGGGGCGGCGGTTACAATGGCAAGCCCCACACTGTAATATCCGCTGGAGAGGGGAGGTGAGGGTACAGCTAAAGCAGCCGGTCGTTATAAGATGTGTGCTTTCACTGGAGACTGGAACTTTCTATGCAAAACGCTTTTTTGTCTGAGAAGTTGCACAAAAATCGGACAAAACTCTGTCCAGAAAGATTCGCCTACAGGGTCAAGCGGCAATCACGTCTGACTGTCGCGGCTGGAAATCTGGTTCGATTCAAACATTAGTATGGGGACTTGGGCACGAGAAATATTGGAGGAGAGGTTTTTCGTGCGATTCGCACCAATCAGGGCCGATTTTCAAGGCACAGAGACTGAGACTGTACATGCCTGATGATGCTGGGACGATGTCGCCGAAGTCCTTGGGCCAAGGTGCACGCAGACCTATCACATAATCAATGGTATACGAGTATAAAACTGATCTAGAAGCAATTTATTACACATTACTTTTTGGAAATCAGGTTGCCTGTTTTCGGTAAACATACGCTCGTATAACTAACCACCTTGGACGCGACACATGTTTGCTTCATTTAAAATTTAGGCCTAAAAAGACTGAAAATCTAACGGATTGCGAATGAAGCGTCCCTTCTAGTTTAGTTGTCCATGAGGCGGGTGGGAAAGGGAGATAGATGGGAGAATTCTCCCTGGGCCTCCATCTGAGCGAGGCGACCGAAGACCGAAGTCGCATGAAGTGGGTGAAGGCAGTTTGCAGTTGCCGGATATTCAATCAGCCAATGCTCGAAATTTGCCTGTTGCTACGGCCGCGCCCGCGTCTCGGCTATGGGGAAACCAATTTTCGGGCGAAGGTGGCTGAGTACCAACTCGCGTTTGTCCCCGTTAATGAAGAGAGATGAAGGCGGGGGCACTATGGGGCGAGAGAAGTAACCAGAGCGTATACACGCATTGGTGAGTATGGCCTTGAGAGACCCGAGAGAGAGTTAGAGAGGCCTGTGTTGCAACAACGGCAGAGTGCGTGTGCATAGTTTGCCAAATATTTACTCAACGAATTTGAGTAAGCGCGCGCAAGTTTGAAAGGCTTTGATTGGCCTTACGGGAACACGACGTGTGGTTCCGGTGCCAATTTAATTCATCAGTGGCTTAGATTCAACGCGCAGTTTCTTTTATTTTCATAAGCCGACCAAATCCATTTGCCAATTATTGTAATAAACAAATTGATTTTCTGCCTTTTGACTGAGACTTTCAGTTACGTAGTAGTATTGGTCACTGCCGCAAATCAAGGCGGGGTGCTTCGCAAGCTCGAATTTTCATTAGGTCGAAACTTCACCTCATCTAAAGGTCTTGCTGGCCACTTCATGAGCTTCACAAGCTCTCAAGACTGAACATCCTCGAAGAAATCCTAGTCCTAGGATAGACTCCGATTATCCATTGTGAATTCCTTCATCGATTCCAACAATATCTATATCCATTGTCGTATAGTTTCTCACTGAAAAGTACAGCAAGGTGATGCTACGTGGGAAAAACGTCTGCCGATACCTTCACACTGTATAGCGATGGCCCTGTCACACAGGAAGTCAGCGGCAGAGGCAAACAGACCGAATAGGAAGGAGTGGTAGGCCAGTGAAAGAGAGATCAAGACAAAAGGCACTGGGTGGTGGCCTCTCTGCTCTGGCACGATATTGTTTATGGTATCATATAAGTCGTAAATATGCACTGTGAATGTGCGCCAGATTCTGGGACACAACCGTCAGCGGCTGGGAAAATCGCCCTCCCCTAACTCCTCGCAGCGACAGAAATCGACAGGGGGGAGGCGCGAGCGCATGGGTGGCTGAAGCGGCGTGAGGGCTGGGGAGATGCTGGGGAGATGCTGGAGGGGATAAAAAATCAAATTTGCTGGCTTGGGAGAGCCGTGCAGCCAAAGCTTCTCGCATCCCCTGTCATATTTGGTCTCCGGCAGCAATTTTTCTCACATTGTTCAGTCTGGCATGGCAACTGCAGTGAGCCGAGCTTATCTTAACTCTGCACTATCCATCTATCTATCTATCTATCTATCTATCTAGGCATTAGATAGATAGATACAATTTTTTAATTTCTGGCACTGCCACTGTTTTTCCTAAAATTATTCGACCATTGTGACCTTTTTCTATCGTAGTTGCACTTTTCAAATCTAATCCATTTAACTTCAGCCTCTAAGGGGAACTAAATCCCCTGCAGAATCGCCTGTCAATTTCAATTGTCCACTGCAGACTTTACTAGATGTCGCATTTTGGGTTGCAGGTCAACGCTTCCATTCTCTACTTAATGTTCTTACTATTGACTGGAAACGTGAACGACGAAATCCCCAGACTTAAGCCAGCGCAGAGTTCAGTCCAGATTGACGGCCGAATTATTTGCAGAGAGCTTTCTTTTGAACAGCTTGGCCACAACACGGAGGCAACTTTCCTGATGCTGTTTCTAAAGAATAGGATTGGTTATTTTGGTGCATAAGCCGGGCTTGCGCATTGTGCTGCTCTATCGCAGATTGCAATCGTTAAGACATAGGGACAAAGCCATTAATTTCCTCAGTCTCTTTGTCTGTCTGTCTCTATGCTACCTCTCGGGCACAACCTTCATCCCCAGCTTCGTTGGGAATTGGGACTGAGTCGGGGCCGACCACGCCCCACCCCCTCATCCGGGAGGCAGGGCGCGTATCGTTTGACGCGACAGCGATAGGCGAGCTGTCATTATTTGAGCTCGCGCACAAGCCATAAAATATCTGTCAGATCGATAACCCTAGCCCAGCTTAGCTAATGATATACATGTGCAGAACAATTGCGATCATGTAAAAATGGAAGGCGTACTCTTCGTGAAGCTGTTACATTTTTTGTACATTTTCATTTGCGAGCAGGTCGGTGATTCTTTCGTATGTCCTGAAGTGTAATGGAAATTTAATGCTTTGCTCAAGATTTGTGGCTTGGGAAATTAATGAGAACATACATGTAACGGCAGCATTCAGGGTGTACAAGGTTAGTACAATGGGATAATGGGGCAGGTGAACAGAAATATGCTGTAAATATGCCCCAATAGCATGTAAATTGGTTAATATTACTTTGTATACTTCCGAATCTAATAAATTATGGTACAACAATAAGCCCAGTCTAAGCTTGTACACACAGTAGCAACCCTTAATAATATTAATTGTGGGGGCATAATGATGCTATATAATCAGAGGCACTTATTGCACAGATTTCGGCATCAATCAGGATAAATACAATAAATACTCCTAAGGATAGACTTACCCCAAGCGGTAGAACGAGTCCTCTGTCATACTATAGAACTCAATGAGGCGATTCCTATGGCTTATCCCAAACAGCTGGCGTGACTGCGCCAGACCCGCCCTCTGCTATTCGAGCTGGCTTAGGAGAGAGCCACGAGCGTACTAGCTTTAGCTGAAGGCCCATCTAGCCTAGCAACAAAGCTCATGAATATTTAATTAGGCATGCGCGACGGAAAGTTTGCCGGATGATGGAGGCAGCTAAATGACAGCCCACTTCAGAATGAGTAGCTTGAATTAACGTAATAATTATTATTGTGGAAGCTACCTATAATAACATGTATCTGCAATCATTGTCGCCTAAAGATCGATAGCAGTGGTGATTGAAAATCGATAGTAATTGTGCCTGAAATCGATAATATTAGTGACTGAAATCGATAATATTAGTGACTGAAATCGATAATATTAGTGACTGAAATCGATAATATTAGTGCCTGAAATCGATAATATTAGTGCCTTTAATCGGTAATATTAGTGCCTTAAATCGATAATATTTAGTGACTGAAATCGATAATATTAGTGACTGAGATCGATAATATGAGTGACTGAAATCGATAATATTAGTGCCTTTAATCGGTAATATTAGTGGTTGAAAGCGATAATATTGGTGACTGAAATCGATAATATTAGTGACTGAAATCGGTAATATTAGTGACTGAAATCGATAATATCAGTGACTGAAATCGATAATATCAGTGTCTGAAATCGATAATATCAGTGACTGAAATCGATAATATCAGTGTCTGAAATCGATAATATCAGTGACTGAAATCGGTAATATTAGTGACTGAAATCGATAATATTAGTTCCTTAAATCGATCATATTAGTGGTTAAAAGCAATAATATTAGTGACTGCAATCGATAATATTCGTAACTGAAATCGGTAATATTAGTGCCCTTAATCGATAATATTAGTGGTTGAAAGCGATAATATTAGTGCCTTAAATCGATAATATTTAGTGACTGAAATCGATAATATTAGTGACTGCAATCGATAATATGAGTGACTGAAATCGATAATATTAGTGCCTTTAATCGTTAATATTAGTGGTTGAAAGCGATAATATTGGTGACTACAATCGATAATATTAGTGACTGCAATCGATAACATTAGTGACTGAAATGTATAATGTTAGTGACTGAAATCGATAATATTAGTGTCTGAAATCGATAATATCAGTGACTGAAATCGGTAATATTAGTGACTGAAATCTATAATGTTAGTGACTAAAAAACGATAATATTATTGGCTTCAATCAATAATACTAGTGCATTAAATCGGTAATGTGACTAAATCTTGATAATATTAGTAACAAAGAATTTATATTATTTGTGATTGAAAATCGTTAGTTTTAGTAAATGAAATCGGTAGTATAAGTGACTGAAAATCGATAATACTAGTGAATGAAAGTTGATAGCACAAGTGACTGAAAATTGGCGTGAAGTCGGTGTAATTAATTTACTTGTATAATTGAATAATCTACATATTAACATTTTTCTCTGATGCACACTGAGTTACGAGTATCTCGGCTATTTTTTTTACAAAGTGCGGCTGATTTTTTTATTCAGCCGGCTGCCTCAGAAAAATATCAATTCGCAATTCCATCCTATTCGACAAACCAATGAAGCGCATAGCAGTCTTTGAAAGCAAAATGGGAACAGACGAACAAAAAGAGGGGGAAATGCGCAGGGTGAATGGTAAAAGCACCGATTGGAAACTCAAGCCGCTTTGTAAGCCAAATCTAACCTTGCTCTGCCATTCTATGTAGTGAAAACAGGACAGACCTGTAGCTTTTGGGTAATTCGAGTCCCCATCCCAGTCATGCAGAAAAGCTGCGCCTTTGCCTTTCTGACTGTTTCCTGGTTGATGTCTGCTTAAATTTCTCCGCATTCCAGGCTGATCAATGCCTTTTTTTCTGAAACAATCAATATCTGGTTTCTAAATTTGTAAACTGCCAAATGGAGGGGGGATGGGTTATCCATTCTGTCTATTGCTGATTTCGTCTTAATGCATATAAGGGAACTTGTAGGCTGTTCCGGGAGTCTCGGGGGACATACACCTTATGGCAGAAGGAGTGACAGACAGGGGACACAGTTACGCTAGATGGAGTGACAGATAGGAGACACAGTTACGCTAGATGAAGTGATAGACAGGGGACACAGTTACGCTAGATGGAGTGACAGACAGGGGACACACTTACGCTAGATGGAGTGACAGACAGAGGACACAGTTACGCTAGATGGAGTGACAGACAGAGGACACAGTTACGCTAGATGGAGTGACAGACAGAGGACACAGTTACGCTAGATGGAGTGACAGACAGAGGACACAGTTACGCTAGATGGAGTGACAGACAGGGGACACAGTTACGCTAGATGGAGTAACAGACAGAGGACACAGTTACGCTAGATGGAGTGACAGACAGAGGACACAGTTACGCTAGATGGAGTGACAGACAGAGGACACAGTTACGCTAGATGGAGTGACAGACAGAGGACACAGTTACGCTAGATGGAGTGACAGACAGGGAACACAGTTTCTCTAGAAGTGAGAGAATGGGTGAGATCCAGGAAGGATAAAGTACATTTTACCCATGCAGTAGGCTCTTACTACGAATATGCTGAGGCAGTGTAGTCAATCTTGTCTTAATTTAGCACCTCGAGAAAGGGCTTCTTCAAACTCCTCTAAGTTCTTCCAATCAAAAAAGTCACAGAACTACAATATGGAAGTCACGCAGAATTTGCAGCCCTCAGTGTGCACACAGCTCTGGGCTTACCTTGGACTTTTGTCCCGATAATAAAGTGATTTGATGCATCTAAGCTTAAAATTTGATGCCGGGCATAATCCCGCCCAAGAAATGGAAAGCATCTTGATACAAATAATCCTGTGGGAAATTTGCTTAAGAGTCGGGGTCCCCTTTTGCCTTTCGCAACCTCCGAGCGGCCAGCTACTGAATGATTCATGGTTTCTAGGCAGCCTTTGCACACTATCCCACCTAGCCCGCCTCTACAATGCCCTTTCATTATTAGAGCCGGCAGGTACTTCTGCTTTTTTCAACAGAGCCCTCAGAGCCCGATCAGAGCTGTTGCGTTAGTTGCAATTCCTAGAGACGGCAATCAACTAATTCTGATTTATTTGTCCAAATAATCTGAGCGACTTCAGAGATGCTTAGTTGCTAAGGTCGTCTCAAGCCTGATTATTACTTAAAGTTCGTAAGCCTTGACATGAAAATCTTGATAAAAATATCAAATAGCCTTTGAAGAAGACATCATTTGCTCCTTGTTTTGAGTTCATACGGTATCATTATCCGCAATGGGGCTCCGGTAATGACAGGAGGACAAGACCCGATGACAGGGAGCATCCGTTTTAACTTTGAATAGCATGACGGATTTCAGCTTCTGACGCAGGACCGCCTTTAAGCTCGTGATCTACAAAAGCATGATCGTGATACGCAATCATTGAGTAATCAGATGCAGCTCCAAGAGAGCAACGTGTTCGTCAAAATCAAACTATCCGTTCTGTTAGGTCAAAAAAGAATACACTACGAGTTACAAATCTCTTGAGGAAAGTTTATAAATAACCTGTTCGTATTCACGAATGCAGAAAATTTTAATAAACTTTTTCTTTTTTTGAACAATAGAAATGTTTTATAACTATAGCACCCGTTACCATTACCGTTCGTACAGGTAAAAACCACACATCGGCTTATTGACTAAGCGAGGCATCAATTCTCTAAAAAAGATTTATTCAGGGAATTTCGTCAGTGATTATCAATAATCAAATCGACGGCCGTCAATGCAGCGTCGCTTCGCTGCACCGTCGCCGATATTTGCGCGAGCGGCGGCGCAATCCAGAAGGTCAAAACCACAGCAGGAGCTGTCCACCGATGACGGCGGCTGCCACCGCAAGCCGCCGCCGCAGCAGCAGCAGCAGCAGCAAGAATCCACCTCGGCGTCGGTTTCAGCCTCAAACATGTCGATTTCTTCTGCTTCGTCCTCCACGGACAGCTGCGACTCGACGCCCGAAGCTGAGCGTCCGTTAAGTGCCGAATCCGACACCTCGTCGACAACTTCAACATCGTCGACGTCTTCCTCGACGCTGTCCGCTTCGGCGGATGCGCCGACAATTTTTCGCCGTGGAGTCCGAGCTCGAGTTTTGTACGACTTTCGCGCGGGCAGGCCTGGCGAGCTTAGCGTGCGCCGCGGCGACCTGGTCCGGGTGCTGTACCACGTGCAGCAGAGATGGGCCTTTGCCTTGGCTGGCCGACGGCGCAATCGGCGAAGCGGCTACTTTCCGTTCCTGTTCGCCGTGAAGCACGACCGGACCTGTGAGAGACGCGTGCCCAGTCTGGAGCAGTACGTGCGAGAGCTGCCACCAGGGACGGCAGGTGACTTGGCAAACGCGGCGACGGAACGCTCGTCTGGGTAAGTTATTTTCATCCAATTATTATCTTGTTCACGATAAGCTTTTACTCATTAAACTAGCAGATTAAGCAGAGTTAGTCACTGCATAGGCTGTCTGCTTTGTTCTTCATAAAGCAGTAACCAAGAGCATGTAGCGATTTAAGATCACCCTGTCTTTTTATGCATTTAAATATTTAGGAGACATTGAGACAAAGTGTGGATCAAATTCAACTACGAGCGTATAGCAAACAAGGCAATTTAAAAGCCTTTTTGTATCTTATTTTTACTGTTTAGTCTGAACGGATTTACTAAAATGAGTTGGCTCACATTTTTTCGTTAAGCTGATCAATGCACCCCCACTCCAATCAGCTTGGTAGCTCAAACCAGCCGTATGGAAGTAGATCAGCAACGACTACTACCAACTGTAAAGCGGCGCTGCAATGTTGTAGCTGGCAGCCGCGACTCGGCAGGTTCCGGTAGCTCGGATTCGGGAAATTTCGATGCTTCATCATCGAATTCTTCGACGAATTCCATTGCCGCCTCCGCGGCGGCGGTGGCTGCAGCTGCTTTAGCTGCGTCTGCTGTAACAGGAGCTTCTTCTTTGGCCGCAGAAGCGACCACTACTGCGACTGGGGAAACCCCGCTGTCAAGTCCGCAGACTCAGCCGAGACAGCCGCTGTTGAACTGCCATCATCAGCAGATCCTGTCCGCCGCACCGGTAAAAAAACCGTTCTCGCCGTCCAAATCCGCTCCGGCAACTCCGCAGCGATCATTGACAAGGAACTACTCGCCCGATGCTGCAGCACCGACTTCACAGGTGAGCTTGTTTTTTTCCTAATTATTAGATACATGCAATTATTTAACTTTTATTGAAGCTTTATTTGAGAACCTTGTGTGCATGGTAAAAATATTAGGAATGATTGCTCTCGAATGCATGCCTTGAAATCGATTATAACAAATTTGTCAAGAAATTTTATTTAAATTGTAATTTCGGCTTTGGTAAACGATTACGTTTTGTTGTCAATTACAGGGGAATTTTTACGGGAATAATCGCACAGCCTAAAAAGCTACATTTTGAATGAGATGTATCTATAATAATCATGGAAGAGTTTCGATTGCTCTAGCAACTCCTATTCTATTCTCATGCACAATGATAGGTTTTGATGCTTTCTTCATGCAAAACTACTATAAAGTGACAGTAGTATACTTAAAACAAAAAGGAAAGCAATTTTTACTAAATCGGGTTCAAAAACTTTCCAGCCAGCGCCATCAGCTACAGTAACCACACTGGGAGCTGCTGCTGCTGCCGCTTCTGTCACAACGGCTTCAAAAGCCTATGTCCCCGATTCTGCGGTTGTCAAGGTCCCCAGCACCGAATGCGACTCCGTATGGCAGCGAAGACCATCATTTGACTCGCTGCCGCTGCTGCCGTCGTCAGCGGCGTCCAGCATTTTGCCTTCGCGCAGTCGACAATCGCGCGCCCAAGTACCATTGAAGCAGCAGCAGCAGGGGCAGCCGTGGCGACAGCCGGCCCAGCGTAGAGTTGGTCAGCTTCGCGCCTTGTTAGCCGCTGAACGTCGCCAGCGAAGCTGCTCACCAAACGGCGCTGGCAGTTCCGGCAAGAAAGTTGTTACATTCAGCGCCAACAATGAAATAATTGGCGTGGCGGATAACATTGACAGGCTGCCGTATCTGTCGACAAGTGCCTCGTCATCTAAACCGGATGGTCAGCATCAGGCAGCCGAACTGCCGCCTGAGCTAGCTAATCGACTGGATTCACTCAGCTTCTACGACAACTACCTGCCTCAGGTGAGGCCAGCCGACTGCGAACCTTCTAGGCGGAATCGGGAAGCAAAGCGACCCGAAAAAGTTACAGATGATTTAGAAGAACACAATGAGGAACATAGTCTGCAGACACTGGTTTGACGAGAAACGAATCATATGAATTCATGAATTTTTTAGATTTTTTATTCATGCCATCAATCGCATTGTGTCAGTAAATTCTAATTTTTTTATACAGCTGCGTCATAAAAAAGCATCTCAGTATTCGAAATTGACGTTTCTTAAATAAAAAATTCAGAATGTTAGATTTGGACAATTTTTTGTTTCTTTTTCGCAACTCAAATTTCTAATGTATTTTTTTAATAAAATTAACGATCTTCAGCATATGTAAAGCATGTGAGCTGATGATAGCCGCATGTAAGAGAAAAACAGCCTTAATTACTAATTCGGCATTAAAAACAGCTAGCTGTACAATCACTAAGTACCATTTTTAGTCCGCAATAGCTATAAAAGACTGTAATTGTAGGAGAATCATCATTGTCAATAAGAGGTTCACATGTAGATTGAGGATTAATAAAAACTAACTCTCACTTCCAATTTCACACAGACACCACACAAGATGTCCCAAAAGTAAAAAAGCATTACTCCAGGCCAGAAAAATTAACAGTGCTACTCTTCTGGTCCCTGTTGTTCTCTCCAATAAGACAAGCCAATAAAAAAAACGATTTTAAGCATCTTATTTTACTCGTCGGTATAGTCACAAATATCCAAAAAGTATTATTAAGGAGGACATGAAAGTGAGAGAAAAGCCTTATTAAATTATTGTTTTGATGTCATGCTGACAGTTCATATACTGTAAGTGGAAAATCCGAGCCTGCATTTAGTAGCTCCGATTCGAGCAGCGATTTAGTACGAGCTAACTATTGAGTGTGACCAAGGACGCTTAATTACAGAACGTGTATTAAACAACGTTTATCATATGAAACCAGATTTCTTGCTTCATGGGGAGCACTATGCAAGACATGCATAGTTTTTGTGTTGTTAAACGGGGGTGGGAGCGGTTGCTACCCGCGGATCAGCCCTGGGAGGGGCTCTGCCGTTGATGGGCACTTCCAGGGGCCTAAGCCCGAGATACCACTAAACTAGTTGGTTAGACACTAACGTCTTGGCTAGGGATGGGTGTGAACTACTGCTAACCCAAGCCTATGGACTAAGGCACCGCCAACCCAAAAGTGGAATCAGGGACGGTGCTAGGACCGAGTCCACCCAGGCCACCACCCAGCAGACAAGTCTTTGGGAGTGCGCGCAAAAAGAGTTTGAAAAGCTTAGTTTGCTACTTAGAGCGGTCCGAGAGCGGGGAAACCCCAGAGGTCTACGGAAAAAGCACTAGTTAGGAATTTGGTATTTGGCTGGAAGGCTTGTTTCCAAGGGCGAGTCTCCTATCAAGAGGTAAAGTAGACAAAACCCTTCTATAGGGCTGCAAGCCACAAGGGTATCACCTATCCAGCTTTAGATTGGAGGCCGGGCCAAGGGGTCGGGAAAGGGGCACAAGGCGCAAGAGGACCCGGACTCAGCCGGTATCCCCGATTCGGGACGAACTCATTCCCCAGGACTCCAGTCCACTGTCAGGATGAGAGCCGAGACACAAGGGCAGGGAGACAGCCAGAGGAGCCAGCAGATGGACCAAGGTCAGAGCAAGATGGCCGGGCAGGGAGGGCAGAGCTCAAAACTCCAGGTTTGTTAGAGTGGCACTAAGCCGGTTGGAGTGGCAGGCACTGCCAGTGCGTACATTAATGGGAATAAAAACAATAAAAACAATGGGAGGAGCACCTGGACCCAACCCGCAGGTTGCTTAAGCCTGCTACCCGGGGCTCAGCCTCAGGACATGCATAGTTAGACAAGAACGAAAAATTACTTTTAATTACGGATTTTGATAAACAGCATATACGCTAGTATTAGAAAAATGACTTTTCTTAAACGTCATTAAAGTAGCTATCTTCGAAAAAGTCATTAACAGTAACAGAATTTAGTATTGCGGAGTGTATTCAGATTTTTAGGAAATTTCGAGTCTGAGATCCTGTGAAATTTACGTAGTTAAAATGTCATTTCATTGGTTTGAACAGGCGGTAAGCAATGTAGCTCGTATTATGTAATCACATACTACTATCAAATAAATATCTGATTTTAGCTCAAATATTTATTGCTTAGTTTTTAATTCTAATATTGCAAAATGTATATGTATATAAGGCTTAAAATAAAACTGAAAAATTTTTTAACTTTTTAAGTGGAATAAATTGTATCCTACAGTAAAAATCCAACCAAAAACTGCAAAAAACTCTGATCAGTCTCACAACTTCTTGAAACAAAGCAGAAGCAACTTACACATCATATCTGGGAGAGGTTAAACATGAGCATAAAAACAAACATGAAAATATAAATGTCGATGTCTACATGTATCACAAAACACAAAGCTTCTGTAAACCCTGCATTTACCAAAAAAACTTTACACATTCACATCAATAACATCGTGCCCAGATGCGCCATCGGCGAACGTTCCGTAATTCAAACTGGGCTGAAAAAATTCCGACAATGCTCTCACGCGACGGAAATTAACTGCGCTGGCAGCTTGCGACTCCAAGGCTGGCGGCGCCCGCTCGGGATCCATGGTTCTATGAAAATTCACGTTGCCAAATCTAAAAAAATGTATAAAACATGTCAATAGTAACACAACTGTTGAGGCTCTTGATTTGCAACAGCACCATCGATCCGCTATAATAGTAAAAAATGCGAAAACGTATTTTGCTGCAAATCAAACTTATCAACGCTGCATGAACAAACTGGAACTGCTTTATATGAGGCTCCGCATCAGTGATGTACTAGCACACTTTGACCTACCGGTATTTTCTCTAACAGTTAAACAATTAGGTAATTTCTGGCTGTCGCTATTTAAATCAATAAATCCCGGTTTTACATAAGTAGCCATAGCCATAAAACTACGAGTACTTGGGAATTTCTGTTATATAAGCATAAAAATTACAGAACGAAGAAAAAACAAGCTAAATTTAAAGCGCATGCTTTCCAGTACATTGATTTTCGTCCTTTGATTTTAACTTTGAAGAATAAATGTTCAAAAGGAAATCAATTTCTCTCTCTTAAAGAAGAACCCAGAAGTATGGGCCATGACAGTCAAGAGGTGCATGCGCAGTTAATATACCTGTTTGCATTCGATTTTGTGCAAACTGCGTTATATTTAGTGCCATACACACAGCGGAAACGAGCCAAGCCGAAATACATGGTTTGCCATAGACATGTGCAGAAGCCCAGCAACCAAAGTGGTCTAAACCAAACATCATATATACACAAGATAGGGCACTCATTAACAACTTATGTGGTCATAAAATCTATTTGTAAAAAAATTGCAACTCGCGACAGCGCGAAAATCAACTACTGAATTTAATTTCGTAAGTAGAATCTGCAGTGCATGCATCATACTTAGTTTGATTGAGTAGCTTTTTATTTAATTCATGAGAAGTTCTACCAAATTCTTAAATATAGCGTCTATGTCCCTAGGCTGCTGAACTCAAAATTTAAGCAACCTATGTCGGTTTTTTTCGCACAAGTGACGAAAATAACAACAGCGGTCGAACTTTCCCTATCACCGCCATACAAAGTGGCCTATCTAGTGAATATAAGATCTATGGTCTAAACTAAGTTTTTTGGCTAACAAGAGGGCTTCTCATGGTCCACCAAGCTGATTCTGGAATAAGGGCCTCTATGTGTCATTTTTCTCAATTTACAAGCTATCTTGTACGAGCAATTCTTGGACAGACCAAATTAAACGCAGCTATTTCCAAATTGCTTGCTGCTTTCTATGGCCAAACCAGAAGTGGCTGACACGTCAGCCTGCTGACGAATTCGCACCAAATTGAACGCAGATTTAACCAAATAGAGCGCAAAAAGGTACAATACTCGTAGAACGAAGCACATCACCTAAAAACAACAGCTTCAGTATTAGTCATAAACTATAGATTTGCTCTCACTGCAAGAAGAATACACTGAGCTGTTATTGGCCATTTTCTCAGGTAAATTTTCTAGGTAGAGATTTCAGAAAAAACCGAGGCTAATCCTAGAGATTTGCAATCAACTGAATCAAGCTGCAGAAAAATGGACCCAGCGATTTGCCTTTAAATGCATTAGCTACTTTACTATATTCGACACATTCCGATGCCTGTCCTTATCTATGGCCCAAAAACGACAACTGCAGTAGTGGTACGATTCATGACACCATAGCCCTAAGCTTTAGCAATGTTATCTTAAATGCAAATAAAATCTTATTGCTAAACAAAATTTCCGCTTTCAAAGCCACAGAATTAACTCATGGAAAAAACTTTCAGGAAGAGTGCCTGTTTTGATTGAAGAAATTAAACAATCCTCGAAACTGGTACTACTCAAACAATAAAATTGGTTTCGCAAAAAAGGTTGTCTGAGACATAGAAAAACCGTCATATTATTTCCTACTCTTTCTCAAAAAGGTGTGCGACAAAATCGGTAAAGAGCTCTCGTTCTTTCACGTAAACTATCAACTATTAAAGTGTAACCTATTTCATTACTTTAACTAACATTAAAAATATAAAAAATTATCTTAGACTACCATTGCAATAAAAAACTTACCTCTGGCGATAAAAAACAACACCGTAGCTGACCAACGGAATGAAAATAACCGCACCAATCACCGACGCAATCGAACCGATAAGCCCTACAAAAAACATTACTAGAGTTAACGCCAAAAAAACAAATTAAAGAAATTACAAAAAACTAAAAAGTAAACCTACAAGAAGGTGCTTGTGAAGGAACCAAAGGCAACGACTCAGTAGTCACGTGCTCCGTCGTAGCTTCCGGCAACCCAGTGCTGCTGATGAAGCCAGTAGTACTGCTGCTCTCCGTCGGCGGCGGTGCAGTCTCAGTAGTAGCCTCGGGACCGGCTGTTGTCCTCTCTTCTGTGCTGGCTTCTGTGCTCGCTTCCGGTGAAGCCGAGGAGCTAATAGTAGCCGACGAAGAGTCCGCAGTCGACGGCTCTGTTGTCAAAGTCGACTCCTCCGACGGCGTCACTGCCTCGTCGGTGGTGCCAGTAGTACTGCTGCTCTCCGTCGGCGGCGGTGCAGTCTCAGTAGTAGCCTCGGGACCGGCTGTTGTGCTCTCTTCTGTGCTCGCTTCCGGTGAAGCCGAGGAGCTAATAGTAGCGACGAAGAGTCCGCAGTCGACGGCTCTGTTGTCAAAGTCGACTCCTCCGACGGCGTCACTGCCTCGTCGGTGGTGCCAGTAGTACTGCTGCTCTCCGTCGGCGGCGGTGCAGTCTCAGTAGTAGCCTCGGGACCGGCTGTTGTCTCTCTTCTGTGCTCGCTTCCGGTGAAGTCGAGGAGCTAATAGTAGCCGACGAAGAGTCCGCAGTCGACGGCTCTGTTGTCAAAGTCGACTCCTCCGATGGCGTCACTGCCTCGTCGGTGGTGCCAGTAGTACTGCTGCTCTCCGTCGGCGGCGGTGCAGTCTCAGTAGTAGCCTCGGGACCGGCTGTTGTCCTCTCTTCTGTGCTGGCTTCTGTGCTCGCTTCCGGTGAAGCCGAGGAGCTAATAGTAGCCGACGAAGAGTCCGCAGTCGACGGCTCTGTTGTCAAAGTCGACTCCTCCGATGGCGTCACTGCCTCGTCGGTGGTGCCAGTAGTACTGCTGCTCTCCGTCGGCGGCGGTGCAGTCTCAGTAGTAGCCTCGGGACCGGCTGTTGTCCTCTCTTCTGTGCTGGCTTCTGTGCTCGCTTCCGGTGAAGCCGAGGAGCTAATAGTAGCCGACGAAGAGTCCGCAGTCGACGGCTCTGTTGTCAAAGTCGACTCCTCCGACGGCGTCACTGCCTCGTCGGTGGTGCCAGTAGTACTGCTGCTCTCCGTCGGCGGCGGTGCAGTCTCAGTAGTAGCCTCGGGACCGGCTGTTGTCCTCTCTTCTGTGCTGGCTTCTGTGCTCGCTTCCGGTGAAGCCGAGGAGCTAATAGTAGCCGACGAAGAGTCCGCAGTCGACGGCTCTGTTGTCAAAGTCGACTCCTCCGACGGCGTCACTGCCTCGTCGGTGGTGCCAGTAGTACTGCTGCTCTCCGTCGGCGGCGGTGCAGTCTCAGTAGTAGCCTCGGGACCGGCTGTTGTCCTCTCTTCTGTGCTCGCTTCCGGTGAAGCCGAGGAGCTAATAGTAGCCGACGAAGAGTCCGCAGTCGACGGCTCTGTTGTCAAAGTCGACTCCTCCGACGGCGTCACTGCCTCGTCGGTGGTGCCAGTAGTACTGCTGCTCTCCGTCGGCGGCGGTGCAGTCTCAGTAGTAGCCTCGGACCGGCTGTTGTCCTCTCTTCTGTGCTGGCTTCTGTGCTCGCTTCCGGTGAAGCCGAGGAGCTAATAGTAGCCGACGAAGAGTCCGCAGTCGACGGCTCTGTTGTCAAAGTCGACTCCTCCGACGGCGTCACTGCCTCTCGTCGGTGTGCCAGTAGTACTGCTGCTCTCCGTCGGCGGCGGTGCAGTCTCAGTAGTAGCCTCGGGACCGGCTGTTGTCCTCTCTTCTGTGCTGGCTTCTGTGCTCGCTTCCGGTGAAGCGAGGAGCTAATAGTAGCCGACGAAGAGTCCGCAGTCGACGGCTCTGTT
>NIVC01001121.1:0-117500 GCA_002269645.1 Macrostomum lignano
GGTGCAGTCTCAGTAGTAGCCTCGGGACCGGCTGTTGTGCTCTTCTGTGCTCGCTTCCGGTGAAGCGAGGAGCTAATAGTAGCCGACGAAGAGTCCGCAGTCGACGGCTCTGTTGTCAAAGTCGACTCCTCCGACGGCGTCACTGCCTCGTCGGTGGTGCCAGTAGTACTGCTGCTCTCCGTCGGCGGGCGGTGCAGTCTCAGTAGTAGCCTCGGGACCGGCTGTTGTCTCTCTTCTGTGGCTCGCTTCCGGTGAAGCCGAGGAGCTAATAGTAGCCGACGAAGAGTCCGCAGTCGACGGCTCTGTTGTCAAAGTCGACTCCTCCGACGGCGTCACTGCCTCGTCGGTGGTGCCAGTAGTACTGCTGCTCTCCGTCGGCGGCGGTGCAGTCTCAGTAGTAGCCTCGGGACCGGCTGTTGTCCTCTCTTCTGTGCTGGCTTCTGTGCTCGCTTCCGGTGAAGCCGAGGAGCTAATAGTAGCCGACGAAGAGTCCGCAGTCGACGGCTCTGTTGTCAAAGTCGACTCCTCCGACGGCGTCACTGCCTCGTCGGTGGTGCCAGTAGTACTGCTGCTCTCCGTCGGCGGCGGTGCAGTCTCAGTAGTAGCCTCGGGACCGGCTGTTGTCCTCTCTTCTGTGCTGGCTTCTGTGCTCGCTTCCGGTGAAGCCGAGGAGCTAATAGTAGCCGACGAAGAGTCCGCAGTCGACGGCTCTGTTGTCAAAGTCGACTCCTCCGACGGCGTCACTGCCTCGTCGGTGGTGCCAGTAGTACTGCTGCTCTCCGTCGGCGGCGGTGCAGTCTCAGTAGTAGCCTCGGGACCGGCTGTTGTGCTCTCTTCTGTGCTCGCTTCCGGTGAAGCCGAGGAGCTAATAGTAGCCGACGAAGAGTCCGCAGTCGACGGCTCTGTTGTCAAAGTCGACTCCTCCGACGGCGTCACTGCCTCGTCGGTGGTGCCAGTAGTACTGCTGCTCTCCGTCGGCGGCGGTGCAGTCTCAGTAGTAGCCTCGGGACCGGCTGTTGTCCTCTCTTCTGTGCTGGCTTCTGTGCTCGCTTCCGGTGAAGCCGAGGAGCTAATAGTAGCCGACGAAGAGTCCGCAGTCGACGGCTCTGTTGTCAAAGTCGACTCCTCCGACGGCGTCACTGCCTCGTCGGTGGTGCCAGTAGTACTGCTGCTCTCCGTCGGCGGCGGTGCAGTCTCAGTAGTAGCCTCGGGACCGGCTGTTGTCCTCTCTTCTGTGCTGGCTTCTGTGCTCGCTTCCGGTGAAGCCGAGGAGCTAATAGTAGCCGACGAAGAGTCCGCAGTCGACGGCTCTGTTGTCAAAGTCGACTCCTCCGACGGCGTCACTGCCTCGTCGGTGGTGCCAGTAGTACTGCTGCTCTCCGTCGGCGGCGGTGCAGTCTCAGTAGTAGCCTCGGGACCGGCTGTTGTGCTCTCTTCTGTGCTCGCTTCCGGTGAAGCCGAGGAGCTAATAGTAGCCGACGAAGAGTCCGCAGTCGACGGCTCTGTTGTCAAAGTCGACTCCTCCGACGGCGTCACTGCCTCGTCGGTGGTGCCAGTAGTACTGCTGCTCTCCGTCGGCGGCGGTGCAGTCTCAGTAGTAGCCTCGGGACCGGCTGTTGTGCTCTCTTCTGTGCTCGCTTCCGGTGAAGCCGAGGAGCTAATAGTAGCCGACGAAGAGTCCGCAGTCGACGGCTCTGTTGTCAAAGTCGACTCCTCCGACGGCGTCACTGCCTCGTCGGTGGTGCCAGTAGTACTGCTGCTCTCCGTCGGCGGCGGTGCAGTCTCAGTAGTAGCCTCGGGACCGGCTGTTGTCCTCTCTTCTGTGCTGGCTTCTGTGCTCGCTTCCGGTGAAGCCGAGGAGCTAATAGTAGCCGACGAAGAGTCCGCAGTCGACGGCTCTGTTGTCAAAGTCGACTCCTCCGACGGCGTCACTGCCTCGTCGGTGGTGCCAGTAGTACTGCTGCTCTCCGTCGGCGGCGGTGCAGTCTCAGTAGTAGCCTCGGGACCGGCTGTTGTGCTCTCTTCTGTGCTCGCTTCCGGTGAAGCCGAGGAGCTAATAGTAGCCGACGAAGAGTCCGCAGTCGACGGCTCTGTTGTCAAAGTCGACTCCTCCGACGGCGTCACTGCCTCGTCGGTGGTGCCAGTAGTACTGCTGCTCTCCGTCGGCGGCGGTGCAGTCTCAGTAGTAGCCTCGGACCGGCTGTTGTCTCTCTTCTGTGCTGGCTTCTGTGCTCGCTTCCGGTGAAGCCGAGGAGCTAATAGTAGCCGACGAAGAGTCCGCAGTCGACGGCTCTGTTGTCAAAGTCGACTCCTCCGACGGCGTCACTGCCTCGTCGGTGGTGCCAGTAGTACTGCTGCTCTCCGTCGGCGGCGGTGCAGTCTCAGTAGTAGCCTCGGGACCGGCTGTTGTCTCTCTTCTGTGCTCGCTTCCGGTGAAGCCGAGGAGCTAATAGTAGCCGACGAAGAGTCCGCAGTCGACGGCTCTGTTGTCAAAGTCGACTCCTCCGACGGCGTCACTGCCTCGTCGGTGGTGCCAGTAGTACTGCTGCTCTCCGTCGGCGGCGGTGCAGTCTCAGTAGTAGCCTCGGGACCGGCTGTTGTCTCTCTTCTGTGCTCGTTTCCGGTGAAGCCGAGGAGCTAATAGTAGCCGACGAAGAGTCCGCAGTCGACGGCTCTGTTGTCAAAGTCGACTCCTCGACGGCGTCACTGCCTCGTCGGTGGTGCCAGTAGTACTGCTGCTCTCCGTCGGCGGCGGTGCAGTCTCAGTAGTAGCCTCGGGACCGGCTGTTGTCCTCTCTTCTGTGCTGGCTTCTGTGCTCGCTTCCGGTGAAGCCGAGGAGCTAATAGTAGCCGACGAAGAGTCCGCAGTCGACGGCTCTGTTGTCAAAGTCGACTCCTCCGACGGCGTCACTGCCTCGTCGGTGGTGCAGTAGTACTGCTGCTCTCCGTCGGCGGCGGTGCAGTCTCAGTAGTAGCCTCGGGACCGGCTGTTGTCCTCTCTTCTGTGCTGGCTTCTGTGCTCGCTTCCGGTGAAGCCGAGGAGCTAATAGTAGCCGACGAAGAGTCCGCAGTCGACGGCTCTGTTGTCAAAGTCGACTCCTCCGACGGCGTCACTGCCTCGTCGGTGGTGCCAGTAGTACTGCTGCTCTCCGTCGGCGGCGGTGCAGTCTCAGTAGTAGCCTCGGGACCGGCTGTTGTCCTCTCTTCTGTGCTGGCTTCTGTGCTCGCTTCCGGTGAAGCCGAGGAGCTAATAGTAGCCGACGAAGAGTCCGCAGTCGACGGCTCTGTTGTCAAAGTCGACTCCTCCGACGGCGTCACTGCCTCGTCGGTGGTGCCAGTAGTACTGCTGCTCTCCGTCGGCGGCGGTGCAGTCTCAGTAGTAGCCTCGGGACCGGCTGTTGTCCTCTCTTCTGTGCTGGCTTCTGTGCTCGCTTCCGGTGAAGCCGAGGAGCTAATAGTAGCCGACGAAGAGTCCGCAGTCGACGGCTCTGTTGTCAAAGTCGACTCCTCCGACGGCGTCACTGCCTCGTCGGTGGTGCCAGTAGTACTGCTGCTCTCCGTCGGCGGCGGTGCAGTCTCAGTAGTAGCCTCGGGACCGGCTGTTGTCCTCTCTTCTGTGCTGGCTTCTGTGCTCGCTTCCGGTGAAGCCGAGGAGCTAATAGTAGCCGACGAAGAGTCCGCAGTCGACGGCTCTGTTGTCAAAGTCGACTCCTCCGACGGCGTCACTGCCTCGTCGGTGGTGCCAGTAGTACTGCTGCTCTCCGTCGGCGGCGGTGCAGTCTCAGTAGTAGCCTCGGGACCGGCTGTTGTCCTCTCTTCTGTGCTCTCTTCTGTGCTCGCTTCCGGTGAAGCCGAGGAGCTAATAGTAGCCGACGAAGAGTCCGCAGTCGACGGCTCTGTTGTCAAAGTCGACTCCTCCGATGGCGTCACTGCCTCGTCGGTGGTGTCAGTAGTACTGCTGCTCTCCGTCGGCGGCGGTGCAGTCTCAGTAGTAGCCTCGGGACCGGCTGTTGTCCTCTCTTCTGTGCTGGCTTCTGTGCTCGCTTCCGGTGAAGCCGAGGAGCTAATAGTAGCCGACGAAGAGTCCGCAGTCGACGGCTCTGTTGTCAAAGTCGACTCCTCCGACGGCGTCACTGCCTCGTCGGTGGTGCCAGTAGTACTGCTGCTCTCCGTCGGCGGCGGTGCAGTCTCAGTAGTAGCCTCGGGACCGGCTGTTGTGCTCTCTTCTGTGCTCGCTTCCGGTGAAGCCGAGGAGCTAATAGTAGCCGACGAAGAGTCCGCAGTCGACGGCTCTGTTGTCAAAGTCGACTCCTCCGATGGCGTCACTGCCTCGTCGGTGGTGCCAGTAGTACTGCTGCTCTCCGTCGGCGGCGGTGCAGTCTCAGTAGTAGCCTCGGGACCGGCTGTTGTGCTCTCTTCTGTGCTCGCTTCCGGTGAAGCCGAGGAGCTAATAGTAGCCGACGAAGAGTCCGCAGTCGACGGCTCTGTTGTCAAAGTCGACTCCTCCGACGGCGTCACTGCCTCGTCGGTGGTGCCAGTAGTACTGCTGCTCTCCGTCGGCGGCGGTGCAGTCTCAGTAGTAGCCTCGGGACCGGCTGTTGTGCTCTCTTCTGTGCTGGCTTCTGTGCTCGCTTCCGGTGAAGCCGAGGAGCTAATAGTAGCCGACGAAGAGTCCGCAGTCGACGGCTCTGTTGTCAAATTCGACTCCTCCGACGGCGTCACTGCCTCGTCGGTGGTGCCAGTAGTACTGCTGCTCTCCGTCGGCGGCGGTGCAGTCTCAGTAGTAGCCTCGGGACCGGCTGTTGTGCTCTCTTCTGTGCTCGCTTCCGGTGAAGCGAGGAGCTAATAGTAGCCGACGAAGAGTCCGCAGTCGACGGCTCTGTTGTCAAAGTCGACTCCTCCGATGGCGTCACTGCCTCGTCGGTGGTGCCAGTAGTACTGCTGCTCTCCGTCGGCGGCGGTGCAGTCTCAGTAGTAGCCTCGGGACCGGCTGTTGTGCTCTCTTCTGTGCTGGCTTCTGTGCTCGCTTCCGGTGAAGCCGAGGAGCTAATAGTAGCCGACGAAGAGTCCGCAGTCGACGGCTCTGTTGTCAAAGTCGACTCCTCCGACGGCGTCACTGCCTCGTCGGTGGTGCCAGTAGTACTGCTGCTCTCCGTCGGCGGCGGTGCAGTCTCAGTAGTAGCCTCGGGACCGGCTGTTGTGCTCTCTTCTGTGCTCGTTTCCGGTGAAGCCGAGGAGCTAATAGTAGCCGACGAAGAGTCCGCAGTCGACGGCTCTGTTGTCAAAGTCGACTCCTCCGACGGCGTCACTGCCTCGTCGGTGGTGCCAGTAGTACTGCTGCTCTCCGTCGGCGGCGGTGCAGTCTCAGTAGTAGCCTCGGACCGGCTGTTGTCCTCTCTTCTGTGCTGGCTTCTGTGCTCGCTTCCGGTGAAGCCGAGGAGCTAATAGTAGCCGACGAAGAGTCCGCAGTCGACGGCTCTGTTGTCAAAGTCGACTCCTCCGACGGCGTCACTGCCTCGTCGGTGGTGTCAGTAGTACTGCTGCTCTCCGTCGGCGGCGGTGCAGTCTCAGTAGTAGCCTCGGGACTGGCTGTTGTCCTCTCTTCTGTGCTGGCTTCTGTGCTCGCTTCCGGTGAAGCCGAGGAGCTAATAGTAGCCGACGAAGAGTCCGCAGTCGACGGCTCTGTTGTCAAAGTCGACTCCTCCGATGGCGTCACAGCCTCGTCGGTGGTGCCAGTAGTACTGCTGCTCTCCGTCGGCGGCGGTGCAGTCTCAGTAGTAGCCTTGGGACCGGCTGTTGTCCTCTCTTCTGTGCTGGCTTCTGTGCTCGCTTCCGGTGAAGCCGAGGAGCTAATAGTAGCCGACGAAGAGTCCGCAGTCGACGGCTCTGTTGTCAAAGTCGACTCCTCCGACGGCGTCACTGCCTCGTCGGTGGTGCCAGTAGTACTGCTGCTCTCCGTCGGCGGCGGTGCAGTCTCAGTAGTAGCCTCGGGACCGGCTGTTGTCCTCTCTTCTGTGCTGGCTTCTGTGCTCGCTTCCGGTGAAGCCGAGGAGCTAATAGTAGCCGACGAAGAGTCCGCAGTCGACGGCTCTGTTGTCAAAGTCGACTCCTCCGACGGCGTCACTGCCTCGTCGGTGGTGCCAGTAGTACTGCTGCTCTCCGTCGGCGGCGGTGCAGTCTCAGTAGTAGCCTCGGGACCGGCTGTTGTCCTCTCTTCTGTGCTGGCTTCTGTGCTCGCTTCCGGTGAAGCCGAGGAGCTAATAGTAGCCGACGAAGAGTCCGCAGTCGACGGCTCTGTTGTCAAAGTCGACTCCTCCGACGGCGTCACTGCCTCGTCGGTGGTGCCAGTAGTACTGCTGCTCTCCGTCGGCGGCGGTGCAGTCTCAGTAGTAGCCTCGGGACCGGCTGTTGTCCTCTCTTCTGTGCTGGCTTCTGTGCTCGCTTCCGGTGAAGCCGAGGAGCTAATAGTAGCCGACGAAGAGTCCGCAGTCGACGGCTCTGTTGTCAAAGTCGACTCCTCCGATGGCGTCACTGCCTCGTCGGTGGTGCCAGTAGTACTGCTGCTCTCCGTCGGCGGCGGTGCAGTCTCAGTAGTAGCCTCGGGACCGGCTGTTGTCCTCTCTTCTGTGCTGGCTTCTGTGCTCGCTTCCGGTGAAGCCGAGGAGCTAATAGTAGCCGACGAAGAGTCCGCAGTCGACGGCTCTGTTGTCAAAGTCGACTCCTCCGACGGCGTCACTGCCTCGTCGGTGGTGCCAGTAGTACTGCTGCTCTCCGTCGGCGGCGGTGCAGAATTTTTTTCAAGCATTCGGTTTGGCACAGTTTGTGAATTTCGGTTTGGCACAGTTTGTGAATTTCGGTTTTTAATTTCGGTTTGGAGTTCTTGTTTTCTTTTATTTATTACCTTGGTAGTGTTAGATGGTATATAGTGTTTTTTCTTTGTAGTATAAACTGTATCCTTCCGGTTTACGTTTTGGGGTGTTGCTGTAGGGTGTTGCATAAAATTGTTTCGATCTGTGCCTTTTTTGTTGGTTGTTTGTGCCGCCTGTGCCAAGTAGTTGTTAGTTTTGTTGCTGCGTTGCTTCTGCCGGTTGTACTGCAGGAAGGCTACAGTGGCGATGAGCAGAGTTAATCCGAGGAGAACGGCGGCTGAGTACGTCTTCATTCTCTCGGCTGTGATCTCTGCCTTTGCATTCAGGTTGCAGTGCTGTTCAGAAAGACTTTTTCAGTTCAGAATTTTAGTGCTGAGGTCCTGTTTAATTTTGGCCTGCCCATTTTGTGAATTCGTCATTAAGAAGTCGCGGCTTATCTTTCGGCGTGGCGTTGACCGGGGTATCAACTCGTGTTTTGAGTCTTTGTACCCTTCTTGCCTTTTGCTGACTGCGTAGTTTTTGTGCTAACTAAAAACTTCGTGAGTCAAGATTGGCGTTGCCGCGGGCGGTATATTTCTTTTATTGCTGCATCCTGAGCAGAATTTATCAAGTCTGCTTTTTTCACCAGCTGGTTTTTACAAAAATTTAATCGCATATGGTTGAAATCGCTTAAGTTGTTAGCTAGCGGAGTGCGTTCAAATTCTGGTAAGAATGGCGAACATACAAGAGACGCAAAGTGAAACGACTTTCTCGCAAACAAGTTGATTATTCATCAGATTACATGTGAAAGAACGATGAGACATGCATCGGTCCTTTATTTACATAGTTTTTGCCAACTAACAAAATACGCTATCCACAAGGTCTTAGAGATGAGACGTTGAGTGAGTCGCAAATATGTAGGTTTTTAGCAACTGTATGACTGTAAAGATAAGCGTAAGTACTGAAAAAAACAAGCTGACACAGCTATGTACAGTACTGGCACTATCTATAGTTGGAATTAATCTTTCATTTCTTAGAAATTCTGGCGTGCAAGAGTGCCGATGCAAAACAGTCAACTGTGTATAGTTTAGATTCAGATTCAGATTCAGGTTCACCTCGTAGGCATAGCTGATCCAACCATTGCGGCACTTTCTACTTCCAACTAGCTCCGTGCTTTATTTGCCACAGAATTCTTTGAATCGGCGTAGACCTTTTTCAATTTACTCAAACAGCAAGCGGCGAAATTAGTAGCTAGATAAGAGTGACGCCTAGCTGGCATTCCTGCTGCTCTTTATTACTGAATGAGATACCGTCTCTGCCATACTTTAGTGTGTAAGACCAGTCTGCTGAGTGACAGCAAATGGTGTATAGCACAAACAATCAGTCTGCTGAGTGACCAATCAGACACATTAATTAGCACACACTGTGTCTGCTGAGTGACCAATCAGACACATTAATTAGCACACACTGTGTCTGCTGAGTGACCAATCAGACACATTAATTAGCACACAGTGTCTGCTGAGTGACCAATCAGACACATTAATTAGCACACACTGTCTGCTGAGTGACCAATCTGACACATTAATTAGCACACACTGTCTGCTGAGTGACCAATCTGACACATTAATTAGCACACACTGTCTGCTGAGTGACCAATCTGACACATTAATTAGCACACACACAATCAGTCTGCTGAGTGACCAATCTGACACATTAATTAGCACACACTGTCTGCTGAGTGACCAATCTGACACATTAATTAGCACACACTGTCTGCTGAGTGACCAATCAGACACATTAATTAGCACACACTGTCTGCTGAGTGACCAATCTGACACATTAATTAGCACACACACAATCAGTCTGCTGAGTGACCAATCTGACACATTAATTAGCACACACTGTCTGCTGAGTGACCAATCTGACACATTAATTAGCACACAATCAGTCTGCTGAGTGACCAATCTGACACATTAATTAGCACACACTGTCTGCTGAGTGACCAATCTGACACATTAATTAGCACACACACAATCAGTCTGCTGAGTGACCAATCTGACACATTAATTAGCACACACTGTCTGCTGAGTGACCAATCTGACACATTAATTAGCACACACTGTCTGCTGAGTGACCAATCTGACACATTAATTAGCACACACTGTCTGCTGAGTGACCAATCTGACACATTAATTAGCACACACTGTCTGCTGAGTGACCAATATGACACATTAATTAGCACACACTGTCTGCTGAGTGACCAATCTGACACATTAATTAGCACACAATCAGTCTGCTGAGTGACCAATCTGACACATTAATTAGCACACACTGTCTGCTGAGTGACCAATCTGACACATTAATTAGCACACACTGTCTGCTGAGTGACCAATCTGACACATTAATTAGCACACACTGTCTGCTGAGTGACCAATCTGACACATTAATTAGAACACACACAATCAGTCTGCTGAGTGACCAATCTGACACATTAATTAGCACACACTGTCTACTGAGTGACCAATCTGACACATTAATTAGCACACACTGTCTGCTGAGTGACCAATCTGACACATTAATTAGCACACACTGTCTGCTGAGTGACCAATCAGACACATTAATTAGCACACACTGTCTGCTGAGTGACCAATCTGACACATTAATTAGCACACACACAATCAGTCTGCTGAGTGACAAATCTGACACATTAATTAGCACACACTGTCTGCTGAGTGACCAATCTGACACATTAATTAGCACACACTGTCTGCTGAGTGACCAATCTGACACATTAATTAGCACACACTGTCTGCTGAGTGACCAATCTGACACATTAATTAGCACACACTGTCTGCTGAGTGACCAATCTGACACATTAATTAGCACACACTGTCTGCTGAGTGACCAATCTGACACATTAATTAGCACACACACAATCAGTCTGCTGAGTGACCAATCTGACACATTAATTAGCA
This sequence comes from Macrostomum lignano, assembly GCA_002269645.1. Lineage (NCBI taxonomy): Eukaryota > Metazoa > Platyhelminthes > Macrostomidae > Macrostomum > Macrostomum lignano. The sequence goes on from NIVC01001121.1 coordinate 9,824, forward strand.
CACACTCTGCTGAGTGACCAATCTGACACATTAATTAGCACACAATCAGTCTGCTGAGTGACCAATCTGACACATTAATTAGCACACACTGTCTGCTGAGTGACCAATCTGACACATTAATTAGCACACACTGTCTGCTGAGTGACCAATCTGACACATTAATTAGCACACACTGTCTGCTGAGTGACCAATCTGACACATTAATTAGCACACACACAATCAGTCTGCTGAGTGACCAATCTGACACATTAATTAGCACACACTGTCTGCTGAGTGACCAATCTGACACATTAATTAGCACACAATCAGTCTGCTGAGTGACCAATCTGACACATTAATTAGCACACACTGTCTGCTGAGTGACCAATCTGACACATTAATTAGCACACACTGTCTGCTGAGTGACCAATCTGACACATTAATTAGCACACACTGTCTGCTGAGTGACCAATCTGACACATTAATTAGCACACACTGTCTGCTGAGTGACCAAAAATAAATTCCGACTGTGTTTTGAATTTCCCGATTGCAAGATAAACAAATAATAAAAGTAAAAAAACTATATTTTTTTGTTTTGTTATATTAGAAGCGTCCGTATGCAATTTAATTAATTGTAGCAAACAGTAGCATGGGCTGATAAACTATACAGACTTGTGGACAGCAAGCTCAGAGGACAACAATTAACCTCCGTCCAGATGGAACAGATCTCCGGTTGAAGAGTTTATTTATTACAAAAAATGCCTCAAATATTAATTAACAATTATTTCTAATGATAATATTAGATGAAAAATAATGCAAGTCACAAGTGTACACAGGTACAAAAGTTTTGACAAGTAATACAGCAATATATTAATGCCACGGTAATGTACACATATAGTACATTTTCATTAACAACAAATATAACAAACAAGGCTGCACTAAAGTAACAAAAATTCCCTCTGACTACTTGGACAGGCAAGCAAGTAGTAGTGAACTATAATAATACTTTCTAAAACGTATTCAACGATCTAGGAGTATTAAGCTAGCATGTCAAAGTAATTAAATAGCTATTTATTAATAATTCATATACCACTAGCATGTTTTCGTTGAATACTACTAAAGTTAGACCTATTGAGCAGCTAGCATGGAACATGCCATTATTTTTTATTAACTAAACTGGCAAATCAGTAAGGGACACTGGAAACAGATGTAAAAAGGGATTTTAAACTTTTAAATTATTATTAAAGGATTTTAAACTACTGAAACATGAGATTAAGAAATAGAAGCAGAAACCATAGGAAAAAGAAAGATAGACGGGGGAGAAATAGAATGACAGATGGGGGAGAAATAGAAAGACAGATGGGGGGAGAAAAAGGATGACAGATGGGGGAGAAATAGAATGACAGATGGGGGAGAAATAGAAAGACAGATGGGGGGAGAAATAGAAAGACAGATGGGGGGAGAAATAGAAAGACAGATGGGGGGAGAAATAGAATGACAGATGGGGGGAGAAATAGAAAGACAGATGGGGGGAGAAATATGATGACAGATGGGGGAGAAATAGAATGACAGATGGGGAGAAATAGAAAGACAGATGGGGGAGAAATAGAAAGACAGATGGGGGGAGAAATAGAATGACAGATGGGGGAGAAATAGAAAGAAAGATTGGGGAGAAATAGAATGACATATGGGGGGGGAGAAATAGAAAGACAGATGGGGGAGAAATAGAAAGACAGATGGGGGAGAAATAGAAAGACAGATGGGGAGAGAAATATAAAAATAGATGGGGAGAGAAATAGAAAGATAGATGGGGAGAAATAGAAAAATAGGTGGGGAGAGAAATAGAAAGATAGATGGGGAAAAATAGAGTGATAGATGGAGGAGAAATAGAAAGATAGATAGGGAGAGAAATAGAAAGATAGATGGGGAGAGAAATATAAAGATAGATGGGGAGAGAAATATAAAGATAGATGGGGAGAGAAATATAAAGATAGATGGAGAGAGAAATAGAAAGATAGATGGGGAGAAATAGAAAACAGAGCAACAAGTCTGCAAGAGACAGACACAGAGATATCAAAAAAGGACAATGCAGTTAAACAAATCATTGCAATTTTAACTCGGCCAGAATTCAAGACCTACTTGTGCGCGACTTCTTGTGCGCGAACCGGGTCTTGTGACGGTGCCGACGCTTAGGCGCCGCGGGCGCCGACGCGCCACCGGAAGCTGCACCAGCGGCCGCGCTCGCGGAAGCAGAATCGGAAGCGAAGCCCCGACGAAGGGCGGACAGCTTGACTGGGGACACCCGATAGGAGCCGAACCCGTTCAGGCAGTGCCCGTTGCGCCGCGTTACCTTGATTGTTAAGCCTGGAAATGTAACCCAGCTGATTTTAAATGGACATACGATTCTTATTCCAGCATCATGGACACCTATTCCAGCATCATGGACACCTATTCCAGCATCATGGACACCTATTCCAGCATCATGGACACCCATTCCAGCATCATGGACACCTATTCCAGCATCATGGACACCCATTCCAGCATCATGGACACCTATTCCAGCATCATGGACACCTATTCCATCATCATGGACACCTATTCCAGCATCATGGACACCCATTCCAGCATCATGGACACCTATTCCATCATCATGGACACCTATTCCAGCATTATCGACACCTATTCCAGCATCATGGACACCCATTCCATCATCATGGACACCTATTCCATCATCATGGACACCTATTCCATCATCATGGACACCTATTCCAGCATCATGGACACCTATTCCAGCATCATGGACACCCATTCCAGAAGCTCACCATTAGTTCGATCGAGCTCGGGTGATACAAGCTGGTCAGACACCTGATGATCTTGCTGCCGACGTCCGCCCCGACGATGCAGTCGCTGCTGCTGATGCTGATGCTCACGCAGCTGCAGCCGATGCTGATGACCATCAACGCCATCCTGCGAGCTGCCGCCGTCCCTTCGCCGATGCAGATGATGCTGCTGCCATACTGAGCAGACTGACACTGGCAGGAACCAGCGATGGCACCGAACTAATTGATGCCGCTCATGCTGCTGAGAATACGGCAGCCGAGACGAGCTCGAGGACAGCGTAGCGGAGGCGGGGGGCCGGCCTCGGCCACGGCCGCCACCGCCATTAGTGGCAGCGAGTGCGCTGGCCGGCGGGAAGAAATCGACTGCGGAAAAAATCGATTAACTTATAATGCTACTGAATGGGGGGTTGTTGTAAGTAGTAAAACACGCTTATTAGATGAAAATTGTAATTGGATTTTTTATGCTGCTCAAAAACCGGAATTTCAGAAAGCAGCGCCAATAAAAAAATAACGAAAACCACTGGGAAGCCAATGGCGCCAACTGACACGAGACAAAATGGCGCCAACTAATACGGGAAAGAATGGCGCCAGCTGACAAGAGAGAGAATGGCGCCACATGATACGGAAGAGAAGGGCGGCAACTGACACGAGAGAATGGCGCCAACTGACTGGGAAGCCAATGACGCCAACTGACACGGGAGAGAATGGCGCCAACTGACACGGGAGAGAATGGCGCCAACTGACACGGGAGAGAATGGCGCCAACTGACACGGGAGAGAATGACGCCAACTGACACGGGAGAGAATGGCGCCAACTGACACGGGAGAGAATGGCGCCAACTGACACGGGAGAGAATGGCGCCAACTGACAGGGAAGCAAATGGCGCCAACTGACAGGGAAGCCAATGGCGCCAACTGACTGGGAAGCCAATGGCGCCAACTGACAGGGAAGCCAATGGCGCCAACTGACGCGGTAACTCACCCGGCAGGCGTTTCGCCCCGGCAGTCCGCAGTCTCAACAGCTGACTAATCTCCCATTTAAGCCGTTCCTCCCGTTCCACGCCGGCCAAGAACTGCCTGGCCTCGGCTGACCCGAGATACCGCAGGAATGGCTTCAATCGATCGTCAACGTCTAACGCATTGTAGTTGACGGCGTGCCGCCTCCGAGGCCCCGGGCTGGGGCCAACAGACGGGGCTGAGGCGGGCGGGCGGCCGCCGACCCCCTGGCCAGGATGCAGCGCATAGCCTGGTGCAGCAGGCCGTGCCTAGCAGCAATCAGTTTCCGACGCTGTCGCTCCTGCAGCCGGCCGGTGTACATGTCGATTTGGGCTACGCGCAGCGCGTTGTCGAGCTCGTCCTGCTCGAAGCTGGGCTGCAGCTGGCACAGCAGGCTTTCAGCTTCATTGTCATAGTCGCGTTCGAAATCGCCTCGCAGAGGCATAAAGCCGAGCAGCTGGGCCTCCTCCTGAGTCAGGTCGGCCGGCGGCAGGGCCTGTGAGATGGGTTATGGGATGCTCAGTGTGGGATTTATGGAGTATGGGATGCTCAGTGTGGGATTTATGGAGTATGGGATGATCACATTGGTCAGTGTGGGATTTATGAGGTATGGGATGATCAGTGTGGTATTTATGGGGTATGGGATTATCAGTGTGGGATTTATGGGGTATGGGATTATCAGTGTGGGATTTATGGGGTATGGGATTATCAGTGTGGGATTTATGGAGTATGGGATGCTCAGTGTGGGATTTATGGGGTATGGGATGCTCAGTGTGGTATTTATGGAGTATGGGATGCTCAGTGTGGGATTTATGGGGTATGGGATGATCACATTGATCAGTGTGGGATTTATGAGGTATGGGATGATCGGTGTGGTATTTATGGGGTATGGGATGATCGGTGTGGTATTTATGGGGTATGGGATGATCAGTGTGGTATTTATGGGGTATGGGATGCTCAGTGTGGTATTTATGGGGTATGGGATGATCGGTGTGGTATTTATGGGGTATGGGATGATCAGTGTGGTATTTATGGGGTATGGGATGATCGGTGTGGTATTTATGGGGTATGGGGTGATCGGTGTGGTATTTATGGGGTATGGGATGATCAGTGTGGTATTTATGGAGTATGGGATAATCAGTGTGGGATTTATGGGGTTTGGGATGATCAGTGTGGGATTTATGGGGTATGGGATGCTCAGTGTGGGATTTATCAATTATGGGATGAACAGCAGTGTGGAATTTATGATGGTATGGGATGATCAATGTTTGATTGATAGGTGTATGGGATGGATCACTCAGTGAATATGGGATTTATAGGGTATGGGATTAATTGATAAGTGTGGGGCAAATTAGTGGGGTACGGGTTGAAATGGGATCAGTGCAGCAGTAACTAATTAATTAGGGTCTCAAGCAAAAGTACCTGAAACAGTGACGGTGACAGAGGCGCCCCAGGCGCAGCTGTCAAGTCTTCAACTTGACCCAGCGGTATCTCCAGCGGCTTTTCCTCAGCAACTGTAGTGGCTGCGGAGGCAGCAACAGGCAAAAAAGTCTTGGCCCCGATAACACCGCGCATATAAAACTTAGAGTAGTGCTCAATGCACTGATCGCTAGTTCTACCATCAACTTTCGACGCAACGTCGCTCCAATTGCCGACGCCATAAACGTCGATAGAATCCAGCAGGCGGGTCTCCTCATCGAAGGACCAATGAGCGGCGGCGGCGTCAGTGGCCGGATGGAAAATCGCTTGCTTCTCCCAGTCGCGCACTGTCTCTAATCGGTAGTCATGACGACGCGAGTGCTTGCCAGCCTCGGCTCCGCTGGCGAAGCAGCGAACGCATAGGCGAACAATCCTGCGCTTCTGCTGCTGCTGCTGCTGCTGCAGAGCCGGGTGAGACGGCAAGCGGCAGTCAGAGCAGGCGATGTAGGGCGAACGCAAGCGTCGCAGGCAGTAACGACATGCATCAGGGTCAATTTCATCCATGGTTGTTGACAGCTTGAGCAGCAGATATTAATATATTTTATAATATGCAATACCAATAATACCAATTATGTTTCTCATGTTATAAGATACTTTTCTGCTGATCATTAAATATTAATTAGGATTTTTGCACTACAAGTTTGAAAGCTTAATATAAATCTTATATTAAGCTATATATCTTAGCAGATGCTTTAAAGGACTGCCTTGGAATGTGACAATTAAGGCAAAAAAGCCTGCTTCTTATGTCATAGTGTGCATAATTAACATTAACTTTATCATCATAAAGTGGCATTTTGTCAAGCTTGTCCTGCTTGAAGCTAGGCTGCAGCTGGCTCAGCAGGCTTTTAGCTTTGTTGTCATAGTTGAGTGTCAGTTTATTTTTCCAAGCAAAATGCTTATTATATTATTTTTGTAGTTTAAGTTCTTATGATTAGATTTATAGATTTCTATTCTTTTTAAATTTTAAGTAATCTGCCTATAGAATAAGATCCTAATATCCTATCTTAAAATCTCTAAAAAATGGTGATTCCATTTAGTCATATGGGGATGACTAAAAAATAATTGATTCAATATTTAGATGTTAAATTAATGTATTGCTTTAAACTAAGATACTATAAGCATATTTGTTTTGTCTAATGACTATGAAAACAACTATTTTACTATTTATAACAAAAACAATAGCTAATTTTTGTTTTTAGCTATTTTTAGCTAATTCTTAGCTAGACTAGCTCAAATATAATTGTTAATTATTAATGTAAATGGAGCCTTTTCAGCTATAACTAGACCTATAAGGCCTAAAAATAGCTATTTTGCTTCATATATAGTGACTATAAAATAATTGCTTTGCAATTTAAAAGTTTACATTGAGTTCAAACCTTAATTGCTTAAGCCCAGATAGTGTCTTATTTGTTGACCTTAAAAATAGGCCTAACTGTTTCAGTATTTATATAATAGAGGGGCTACCATAACAATAAGCCCAACAACTGCCATTTTTAAGAACAAGTTGTCTTTTTATTTTACTTAAACAAATAAATTTATTAAATCAAAACAAAAATTACAAAAAAACTTTCTAAATCTCAGAATCCCAATATTTATATATAATATTTATTTATAGACCTAGTCTACCTAGATCTAGGAATTAAGGACATGAATGATTCTGACTTTAATGTTCAATAAAAATAATAAAAAACAAAAAGGTTAGGCCTAGAGGCCTATCTTTTTGGGTATGACCAAGCCCAAAAATAGTTTATCCTTGCCTACCTCAATGCCAATGGTAGTAATACCAATGGGTTTATAATATTGTCAATTGATTTTGAAAATCAATTGAACCTAGGCCTTCAATGTATTTATTATAAAAGTGCTTATCTTTAAAGTCCCATGCCAATAATTCAAATTTTATCTATATGGATCTGTGTCAATAATTTCCAGCTTATCCCCACAGCAGCTTATTAAAATAGCTGCCACTATTTAAGTGTATATGCCATGTCAATAATTTCAATTTTATCCATAAGGATCCATGTCAATAATTTTTAGCTTATCCCCATGGCTAAGATTGTGCAGTTGTTTGTTTAGTTTATATACTGATTTTAAATGATGCTACTAGTTTTTTTATTGTAACATATGGTGTAGCTTAAAATATACAATGCTATGTGACTTTCCATTAAATTGCCAGTGCCACAGTATGACAATGTCATTTTATTATCTTGCTAACTCTCTATCCAAAATCAATATTGTTATTATTATTAGTATTATTATTATATTTTGAATTTTGAATTTTGCAAGCCTTATTTGCCTTAATCTAAGAGTTGTTTAATCTTTCAAATAAACAAATTCATTTTAAGGTTCTCTATTCCAATAAGCTGCCATGGGGACTGGGTTTTTTTAAGGTTGGAAATCCAGTTGCTAGCTGGTAATTGGGGCTCAAAATCTAGTTGCCAATAGCTATTTTCAGTTGCCCATTTGCAATTAGCCAAATTCTCTAAGACTAACAATGCTTTAAAGCTATTGTAACATTGTCAGTTGAGATATATTTTAGGTATAGTTAAGGGCCATTTTAGCAAAAGCAGTGCCAATCTATAATATTGTTAATTGAGTGGCCTTGTACTCTAATGTCTACTTAAAGTAATGCCCAAAGAATTTTAAACAACATTGTGTGCATTTATAAAGCCTATATACAATGTGATCAATAATTTCTGTTGTCAAGTTGGTTTTTCTTGCTGGCCAATAGAAAAGCTGCGCATAAATTATGCTAGCTTGAAATTAAGCTCTCCTTGCATACCTATCCCCAGCCTGCTCTTTATCAGTCCTGTCTGGCTGGGGCACCTGGGGTTAGACCTTTGTTTTTCATACCTTTGTTTATTTGTTTACATTTTCTCTCTGCCTCACTCTACCACAGTTCTAAACCATGCCTTTGTTAAGTCACAGTCACGCCACTGCCACCGCCAATTTTGAATCATGCCACCACTACCATTCTGTAAAGGGTTCTTGCTATGAGTACCACCGTCATACAATCACTGCCATCATATTGTCGCCATTGCTTCAGGCTTATCAACTTGCTCTATTATCTATCATTTATCTTATTGTTGTATAGCTGCCCAGTGCATTCCTTACAGAGTCAACAAATACTTTGGCCCATCTTTATTAACTGCCCAGATGGAATTGATAATAACAAGCCCTAACTATCCACTCATATGGTTAGGCTACAATAAATAAAAACTGCGGCCACTGCTCGCATCATTCACTATTATAATCAAGTGCTATCACTACAAAATTTCCTTTGCTGTATTTGTCTTTGTCAGTTAATTTTAAGTCCACTAGTTAATTGTCATACTATGTTAAAAAAGCAGAAATTTGTTCTTTCAACTCTAAGATTGCTAGGCCTATCTATGCTGAAAACAATATACAATAATAAAATAATAATTCTATCTTATTGATTCACATGGCACTTTTATTAGGCCTACATTTACAAAATCATTTTTTGAAATTGGCAACTGGCACAGAGAATTATAGTTGCTAAATTGGCCTCTGATGCCAAAATCTAGTTGCCAATAAGATTTTAAAGGAGCCAAAAATTCAAAAAAACCCAATATGACCCACAAAAAACCCAGGCAAAGGGATAAGCTTAAAAGTATCAACACAGATCTGTATAGATAAAATTAGAATTATTGACATAGCCTATTATACTAAATATAGACTTGAATAGTGGTAAGGCCTAACCTAGCTATTTCAATAAGCTGCCATGGGGATAAGCTAGGGCCTAGAAATTATTGACATGGATCCATGTGGATAAAACTGGAATTATTGACATGGGAATGTGGGGATAAGCACTTCCATTTTTTATAGGCCTATAATTATATTTCACTCAGTATTTAAATCAACTATTCATCTTGTCTGATCAGATTAGTCATCTATTTTAATCAAAGTTATTGTTTAATTAATAAGTACAGAATAATCAGAATTAGGCCCCTATGACATGTAATAAATAGGTTTCCTAGTCAATTCATCATCTGGATGTCTGGGGTGCTCACCTCGCCCTCGACTATAGTCACTTTGTCATCTTAATTAATATGCACTACCTGAAGTGAGTCATTTCGTCATCCAATTAGTTCCAACTTCTAGTGAATTATTGTGGCAATTAAATATATTTACTTGTTGGAATCCTAATGATCCCAGTCATTTTGTCATCTTGATTGATAAAACCTGTCAATTGATCAGTTCTGCTTGCTGTAGCTTTTAGTTATTAAACAAAAAATAGCCTACACTAGCTCGAATCACGCATAGATTGATTGGTTGATGACGAAGTATCCAGCATAAACTAAATATTTGGTCACTTCGTCATATTAAATTATTATTTTTCAAGCTACTTTGCTTCTGGTCACTTTGTCATCCAATATGATGAAATGGAATATGACGATCTGACCAGTGAACATAAATAGGCCTATACATATTTAATAAAATATCTAAGTTTTACATTATGATCTGTAATGGCTAGATACAATAAATCCACAGCATATGTATTAAAATTAATTTCGATTGTGCATTTATGATTTATGTAATATGTAGTAACCTGGTCCATATTATCTTGTAAATACATTAGGCCTACTGTATATTCTCTGTCTATTTCACTAACAATGTTTTAAAATTTAGACGCTAGACCTATTACGCATTCGAAAAAATAACTTGAACATTGTCGTCGTTCATTATACAGTAATTATTTGCTGCGGCGTCGACATGGAAAATAAAAGCCATACATACAAAATTTAAAACCTTTTCTGAGAACTTTTTACTTAGTTAAAAAAATACATTACCTAGTATAAGCATTTTACAGGTATGAAACCGCACTCAATTGCACGAAACTTTTTTAAAACATACTTTATATAAATTTCTGTTGGGTTTAAATATGTTGGTCTATTTTAGAATTAAAATTCAAGTTTTCGTTTTAGCATTTTTTGCTATACATATTATTCACGCGGTGCGATATTGTAGTTACTTAGGCCTAATTTCAATTTGTCATTCAGTTAGTTGACCCACGGGACGGGGCAACTTTCTTTCAGTGTGATCTGCTTAAACGTATTTATCTATCATTCCTACAGGGCATTTGGCTATTATGGCTAGCCTATCTAGTATTTAATAGGCCTATTAATTAATTTAATTTCCGTGTTCGCTGTTCTTTTCTTTGTAAATGCTAGGGCCTACTTTATAATGCAAATACGAGGGTTGTTCGGAAAGTCCGCGATCAAACGTGTCTAACAGTTTAACGGATTGAACAAATGTAACGCTACTCCTCCTGCTTCTCAACGTAGGCACCCTTGAGGCTTATGCACTTGTGCCACCTCTCAGGCAACTTCTCGATGCCGGCAGCATAGAAATTGGCAGGTGACCCCCTGACCCACTGGCTGATGGCCGATGCCAGGGTCTGTAGGGAGCTATACTGGCAACCTCGGAGGGTTTTTTTCATCTCTCCAAACAGCCAGAAGTCACTGGGTGCGAGGTCCAGCGAGTAGGGTGGGTGTGGCAGCACCTCGAAGCCTGAGGTCTGAAATGGTAGCCATTGTTGCCTGGCTGGTGTGCAGCCTAGCATTGTCGTGCTGAAGCAGGATGCCATGGCTCAGCTTGCCATGCCGCTAGGCCTTGATGGCTTCACGCAACTTCTCTGTAAGACTTAGATATAGTACTCACTGTTTATTGTGGCACCACGAGAAAGCCATTCGATGAGCAGAATACCCTCCTTGTCCCAGAAGATGGTGGCCATTGGCTTGCCAGCTGAAGGTGCAGTCAGGGCCTTGACAGGTATGGGCTCATGGCTGGCTTTCCACACACTGCTTTGTATCTTGGACTCTGGCTCACTATAATGAAACTAGGATTCATCCCTAGCCTAGTCACAATCTGGTCCAAAAAGTTGGGATCACTGTGATATGACTAGAGGAGCTGCCAACACACCTGGACCCGCTCTCGCTGCTGCTGGTCAGTCAGAAGTTTTGGGACCCAACATGTAACAATGCGTGACATACCAAGCTCAACTGTCAGGATTGAATGAATGGCCGTTGATGAGATGCCAGTAATGGTTGACAACTCTCGCACTGTAGCTCGGCGGTCAACATCTAGAGCACGACGCACAAGCTCAATGTTTGACCTGTTGACTGTGGTGGCAGGCTGGCCACTCCATGGAAGGTCATCGACTGTCTCCCAGCCATCTTCAAAATGCTGCACCCACTTGTTGACCATTGTTTTTTATGGTGCACATTTGCCATATGTTGCTTGCAACTTGTAAAGAATTTCTGCCTGTCACTTTCCTTGTTTCCACAAAAACCAAATGACACTTCGCTTTGCTTCTTCGTTATTCAGCATAGTGATAGAATTCCTATGTGACTAAAAACACTGCAAGAAGGAAATTCCTGGCTCAAACAAGACCACTCTTGATTTAAAACATTCAGGGTATGATATTTGTCTATGGTATAAAGTTTCAAGACAAAGTAGTGACTCAAAAAATATATGCATGTTTGATTGTCGACTTTCCAAACAACCCTCATATATAGTTGAAGTCATGGGCCTACACCCATGTCGGCTACGTTGGCTATGTCGGCCTACACTGGCTACACTAGGCCTGCACTAAAATGGTTTGTCTGTCTATGACTATATTGGCATATCTGATTGGTTTAAGAAAAATAGCTCAACTGATTTTCTTAAAACTTGTATTTCAAACCTAGGCCTAGGCCTAGGGGCTAAAAATTTATAAATAGACTAGGTTCGGACTAGGCCTAAGTTATTTTAGGCCCCTATTAAACCTATAATGACTTTTTTAACTTGTGTAATTACAAATCAAGTCCAAAAGGCAAATTCCAAAGGTAACTAAGAACTACATACTATGTAGGCCCTAGCCTAAGGAATATGCTAATTTGTTTTATTATGTAATTACCTGTATATTATGTCTAAATTTTTATATTATATGACTTTAAGGCTTTTTTGTTATAAAATATAGTTTATAGCATGAAAATGGTTGATAATTAATCAAAAATGTTAAAAGTATAAGAATGAGACCAAAGTGGTACATATGAGAGGTGATCAAAAAGTTCTGCAAGTGACCTTATAACTCAGTGTTATAGAAACCATGGTTCTAATCAATGTCATATTCCCTTATAGTACTTTCTACCACTATCTATATACTATCACAATGCGTATACACCATGTTTGAAAGCAGTCATGGTATTCCCAAGTTAGTATACCCTATAGAGCTGAATTTACCACTTGGGCAAATTCTTGTATGCGTGAAAATGGCCTCCCAGAAATAATGGATTTGATCTTTGGGAAGAGCCAAAAGTCACATGGTGCTAGGTCTAGAGAGTAGGGTAGATAGGGCAGCAGCCAGACCCCATGCTGCTCTAGGTACGCTATGGTTGAGGCTGCTCTGTGTGGTGCCGCATTGTCATGGTGCAGCAGGAGTAGAGGTTCATGCTTGGTTCATGCACATTCCTGCCACTCCTATAGCACACCTGGCAAAACAGTGTCTGTATAGTACTTGGCAGTCACTGTGGCACCCACTGGAAGGATGTTTATCGATACAACACCTTGAAAGTAAAAAAAATGGTGAATATCCGCTTCTAACTGAGGAATCCAGTCTTCAGCACCTTGGGCCTTGGGCTCATCTTCTGCCAGCCAGACTATGTTGGACTGCTTATCCTTCATGGTAAAAGAAGGAGATCCAACATTTGTCTCCTGTGATGACATCCGACAGTCATTGTGGGCTGTGGGGCTCAAACATTTGTACCCACAAGCGACAGATATGCACCCTCTCTGTTTGCTGCTCTAGAGTGAGAAGATGGGTACTCACTGAGCGCAGGTCTTTGTGCAGCCCAGTTGCTCATGCATAATGTTATAAGCACTTTCATAGCTGACACCAAGCTCATAGGCAAGGAATCTTAACGTAATGCTCCAATCCTCACAAAATATTGCATTGGCATGGGCCACGACATCTTCGATCATGGATGTCCAGGGTCAGCCAGACCTTGGTTCACAGTTGAAGCTGTCCTAGCCTTCTAAGAAATGGCGCAGTCAGCGGGCAACTGTATCAAATGATGGAGCAGAGTCAGCTAAAACATTCACCAGATCAATATGAATCTCAATCACTTTGCAACCAAGTTGCATGCACATAAAGATATAGAAGCAAACACTGTCTTTTGATGTTTCCATCAGCTACTGAAAACACATGGAAAATATATGGCTGCAAAATTTGACTGGTGCACATTTGGAAGGGTCCATGAGAATTGCCCGCAGACAAATTGCCCGCCGAGATTTGCCCGCAGGAGATTTGCCCGTGGAAATTTGCCCGCCGAGCTTTTCCCGCGGAGATTTGCCCGCAGTGCATTTTGCCCGTGAGCAAATTGCCCGTGGAGATTTGCCCGCCGAGAATTGCCCGCCGAGATTTGCCCGCAGTGCAATTCGCCCGCAAGTGAATTGCCCGCGAGCGAGTTGCCCGCCGAGTTTTTTCCCGCCGAGGTTTGCCCGCAATGCCTTTTTCCTGCAGCGCATTTGGCGACGCGGCAGATTTTGTCTGCATAGCCTTCCCAATGCTTAGTACGTGTTAATCTCAATAAAGAGATTTACACGATCAAAACGTTTTGATAGTAACTGCATATCAAATGCATATTTTTTTTGGGGGGGGGGCAATGCAGACAGAATCTAGCTGCCAAATGCGCTGCAGGAAAAAAGCATTGCGGGCAAACCTTGGCGGGAAAAAACTCGGCGGGCAACTCGCTCGCGGGCAATTCACTCGCGGGCAAATTGCACTGCGGGCAAATCTCGGCGGGCAATTCTCGGCGGGCAAATCTCCACGGGCAATTCGCTCACGGGCAAAATGCACTGCGGGCAAATCTCCGCGGGAAAAGCTCGGCGGGCAAATCTCCACGGGCAAATCTCCTGCGGGCAAATCTCGGCGGGCAATTCGTCTGGGGGCATTTCTCGTGCTCCCCATTTGGAAGCCAAAAATGCATATAAATATAGCAAACAGATATAGCCGCATATTTGTAAGTTTTTTGCTTTTGCCGATTCTATAACAAAAGGTTGCACAAAATTTTTGATCACCCCTTGTATATACCTACACTAAAACATACATAAACTTCCATAAAATCTTTCATGTAGGTCTTTCAGGAAAATGTGCATGTTTAAATTTTAAACAATATTAATTAAGTGCTATTGTAGAATATAATGTAGGCATGTTCGATTATTGAGATTTAGTATATTGTGAGTGACTGACAATACAGAGCTTACAAGTTTGTCCAAGTTCTACATCATGGCTCATAAATCAGAGTTCAAATAAATCACTATGCATAACAAACCACTTCTCAATGCATGATGTCAGCAGATGTGCCCACAGTGGAGCAGCTCAGCTCCCTGAAGCTTAAAGAACTCAAAGAGCGTTGCAAGTCATATTGCCTGCCAGTGACTGGATCCAAGAAGGAACTGGTTCAGCGCCTGCGCAATCACTTGGTTACTCGGGCTGACGAAGAGTCTCTACTCCTGTCTGAGGATGCTCTGGCCGAGAATTCGGCCACCGCCGCCTCAGTTAGCCTGGCTACTAGTGGCGAAGAGCGCAGCGAACTTGATGAGGACAGCAAAATTTCTGTGCCGCCCTCGCCGCCGCCACCAGAGCCTAAAGTGCCTGGTAGCCAATTAGAGGCCGCCAAGGTGACTAATGCTGCGACGCCAACCCCAGCCGCCCCTGCCAGCCAATCAGAGCTGGGCAAGGAGACGAAAATATCGAAGCCCGCCCCAACTGACCCGGTCAGCCAATCAGAGCCAACCAAGAAGACAGAGAAAGCGACAACCACCCCAACTGATCCTTCAGACAGCCAATCAGTGGATGTCGCGGCCATCGAAATCGACTCCGAAGCCTCAATGGGCGCCAGCAAGTCCGAAGAAGCTGAAGCCGCCGCGCCGCAGCCTCTCGAAGGTGTCCTGCGCGCCCCAATGAAAGCCGCCGGCCTGGCCGAACTTACCGAAGATGAACGGCGCCAATTGCGCGCCAAACGATTCGGCGTCGATCCGGCGGCGCCGGCCAGTTCGTCAAGCGCCGACACCACTCACCCGGAGATCGAGTCGCGAAAGCGCGCCCGCGCCCAACGATTCGGCGACGCCTCCGACTACGCATCGCCAAAACCAGCCGGGGCGCGCGGCTCGCGCCAATCCGACGGCGCCAGTTTGGCGCCTGGAGACGTTGATAAAATGCGCAAACGCGCCGAACGATTTGGCGTTGTCACTTCGCCGGCCCTGATGAAGGAGCCCGAGGGGCCGACGGCCGCCGATAAGGACGTCGACAACGAGGACTCCGAGGAAGTGGCAGCCAAGAAGCGCGCCCGGGCGGCCAGGTTTGGCGGCGATGATTCCGGCGCCGCCGAGGCGGAAGCGGTTCCGGTGGAAAAGCCGGCGGAGGAGGGGGCAGCGGCTACTTGATGAAAGAAGAACAAATGATCTGCCAGCCCACACTATAAACACGCTATTGTGCATTTTGATTGTGCGACTGATTTGAATTACGTGTCGCAATAGCTGTTTCTTTTATTTGTTTGGTTGAATCATTGTAGTAGTCGTTTTAACCTAGTGCGGTTCTTTAAATTATGGAGTCATTTTTTGTGCCAATTTGTGCGTGTGCACTCATGGGTCTTGCTGATACTGGTTGGTAGATAGATAGATAGATAGATAGATAGATAGATAGATAGATAGATAGATAGATAGATAGATAGGTAGATAGATAGGTAGATAGATAGGTAGATAGATAGATAAATAGGTAGATAGATAGATAGATAGATAGATAGATAGGTAGATAGATAGGTAGATAGATAGGTAGATAGATAGATAGATAGATAGATGGATAGATAGATAGATAGGTAGATAGATAGGTAGATAGATAGGTAGATAGATAGGTAGATAGATAGATAGATAGATAGATAGATAGATAGATAGATAGATAGATAGATAGATAAATAGATAGGTAGGTAGGTAGGTAGGTAGGTAGATAAATAGATAAATAGATAGGACAGACACAGACAGGTAGATAGACTCGCAGAATAATTACTTGTAGGAATTCAATTCTGCTAGTGCATATAAATATATTACGTATAAATAAAGGCCATTGAAATTCGCGCTATAAAACTGAACCTGTGCTCCGACTCTGCTGCACTCAAATTCGTTGCTTGTAAACTTTTTGTGACTCAATTCTCGGCAGCTACCGTATTACTCATACATTACATCATCTTGTGGTTTTATTAAACGAATCCGTAAATTACTCGTAATTAGTTAATTTGATAGTTAATTTATTTCTTGTAATTTTTAAACATTTCACTGTCGCGTTATTGAATTTAAATAACATTATTTAGAACCTGTTTAATACCCATATTACACTGGTATAGTATCTGACAGTCACTAATATTGCATACTTAGTAACATTGATTGATGACAAAAAAATTGACTTTTAGTGTCGCCAATTTTTATTAACTGGCTTCGAAGCTAACTTATAAATCCGGGCTTGTTATTATTATAGTAAATATTAATAATATTTTATTGCTTGCGTGGCTGGCTTACAAAGATCAAGTCTTGGTGCTCGGGTGGGTGTTCAAATAAAAATAGGAGATGGTCGCAGTCGCTCTCGGCTGGCTGAAGCGACACTACTATGAATAGCGTGCAATGGTTATAAAAGAAAATCTATTGGATCAAATTAAAGTATTCATACTGGTCCTGTGTCGCATAGTAAAACAGCTTAAAACCCTAAGTACAGTGATGGTGGCTGGTCAGAGTTGAGATTAAAAAATATATATATATGAAGTTGTGTAACCTCCAGAACTGGATTAATGGGATGGCGGTTATCAGTAAACAGGCGGGCAGCAAGAGTCACAGCTTCATAAAACAGAAACGAAACTCACGCATAGAGAAAACGGCAGATTATGATTATTAAAAACAAACCTCTGGTTTGAGCACAACAGACAGAGCACTGCAGAAAGTTACAACGTAAAAAAAATAGACAATTAATTGAAATTTGGTGATTTTAGAATGCCTCGGGACCGATTCGGAATTTAAGACGATGGCTGGACAAAACACGAAATACAGCAGTTAAAAATTATTGCTAAATGGACATCCATTGTGTCCTTGGCTGGGACATCTATTGTGTCTGTGACTGGGACACCAATTGTGTCTGTGGCTGGGACACTAGTTGTATCTTTAGCTGGGACACCAATTGTCTGTGGCTTGGACCCTAATTGTCTGTGGCTTGGACACCAATTGTCTGTGACTTGGACACCAATTGTGTCTGTGGCTGGGACACCAATTGTGTCTGTGGCTGGGACACCAATTGTGTCTGTGGCTGGGACACCAATTGTGTGTGGCTGGGACACTAGTTGTATCTTTAGCTGGGACACCAATTGTCTGTGGCTTGGACCCTAATTGTCTGTGGCTTGGACACCAATTGTCTGTGACTTGGACACCAATTGTGTCTGTGGCTGGGACACCAATTGTGTCTGTGGCTGGGACACCAATTGTGTCTGTGGCTGGGACACCAATTGTGTCTGTGGCTGGGACACCAATTGTCTGTGGCTTGGACACCAATTGTCTGTGGCTTGGACACCAATTGTCTGTGGCTTGGACACCAATTGTCTCTGGCTTGGACACCAATTGTCTCTGGCTTGGACACCAATTGTCTGTGGCTTGGACACCAATTGTCTGTGGCTTGGACACCAATTGTCTCTGGCTTGGACACCAATTGTCTGTGGCTTGGACACCAATTGTCTGTGGCTTGGACACCAATTGTCTGTGGCTTGGACACCAATTGTCTGTGGCTTGGACACCAATTGTCTGTGGCTTGGACACCAATTGTCTGTGGCTTGGACACCAATTGTCTGTGGCTTGGACACCAATTGTCTGTGGCTTGGACACCAATTGTCTGGCTTGGACACCAATTGTCTGTGGCTTGGACACCAATTGTCTGTGGCTTGGACACCAATTGTCTGGCTTGGACACCAATTGTCTGTGGCTTGGACACCAATTGTCTGTGGGTACATGTATGCAACCAGTTTGTCTTGAAGTTTTTCCACAGAACCTGCATGAACAAAAAGCATAAATTCAAGCCTGACCAATGATTAAAACAAATTATTAAAGGAAACGTTTCTCCTAAGGCACAAAAATTAACCAACACGAATAGCAGAGATAAACAAGAGTTGTCTTTAAACGAAGAGAAAAGCTACAGAAAAGCAAGACAGTTATTTGCAAAACTCTTGTTCCTGCAATTAGTTAACCAGCGTGAAAATTCAGTCATTATTCAAAGCCTGGCACACGGGGCAGAGGAAAAAGACAACGCAGATCTGCAGAGTTAGCCGCTTGCTATGGGGGGGGGCTTTTGATAGGCATATAAATAATAAAATGGCACATTAGTTCTATTTAATAAATCAATAAATATGAAAAATTCGATACAAAAACACGCTTTCAACTAAAATTTTACAAGGCCGTAGTAAGAGTCCGATTGCTGCTCAGCTAATTGCCCGACTAACACATACTACTTTTGCGCACAAGTAGAGCAGTAGTATATGTATAAATATTGTACTTATAAAAACCAAAATTTGGGAGACAACAAAACACATAAAACAACGATAGCCAATAGTCATATTAGTAGTATAATATATGCATATAGTATAAAGCTTTTGATTCCGATTCAAATCAATATAAGAATTAAAGGCAATACGGAGGCTGGGGGGCTGGGGCGATGCAGCTGTGTGAGCGAGAGTGAAATAAACAGACTCAGACACGAATTTCCTGCCAATGAAGTCGGAGTTCACAGCCCGAGGTGGTGCTAGAAAAATTAACAACAAAATAGAGAGAGAAAGATGTCGGGGCCTTTCGGATTATTGATTTTATTTAAAAAACATTTTTCTGAAATAATCCGATTAACCAAGCAACAGTTTACTACTAGCAGTAGTTTCCGCGTCACTTCAGCGAGACCAGATCGGCAAAGGCTTGGTCCGCTTTCGCTTGCAGACTTGGCGCTCGTCTGGCGCCGCCAATGCCGCCAGATCCGGCGCCGCCGCTGCCCCAGTTGACGCTAGTCGGATAAGTTGGCGATGTTGGCGACTTCAACTGGGGTGCGGCAGCTGGCTGAGCCTGATAGACGGCCGGCCGCGGCTGCTGCTGACCGAATCCAGCCGGAGCTGCGGCCGCGAACGGCGAAGGCTGCGGGCCTGCGGGACCTGCGTTGAATAGCAGGAGAGAATTGTGAGTTGCTGGTGCTCGGGAGCCGAATCGCTTCTGGCTCAGAAGCGATTCTTATGGCTGGCTCAGAGGCGATTCTTATGTATGGCTCAGAGGCGATTCTTATGTATGGCTCAGAGGCGATTCTTATGGCTGGCTCAGAGGCGATTCTTATGGCTGGCTCAGAGGCAATTCTTATGGCTGTCTCAGGGGCGATTCTTATGGCTGTCTCAGGGGCGATTCTTATGGCTGTCTCAGGGGCGATTCTTATGGCTGTCTCAGGGGCGATTCTTATGGCTGTCTCAGGGGCGATTCTTATGGCTGTCTCAGGGGCGATTCTTATGGCTGTCTCAGGGGCGATTCTTATGTATGGCTCAGAGGCGATTCTTATGGCTGGCTCAGAGGCAATTCTTATGGCTGTCTCAGGGGCGATTCTTATGGCTGTCTCAGGGGCGATTCTTATGGATGGCTCAGAGGCGATTCTTATGGATGGCTCAGGGGCGATTCTTATGTATGGCTCAGGGGCGATTCTTATGGCTGTCTCAGGGGCGATTCTTATGGATGGCTCAGAGGCGATTCTTATGGCTGGCTCAGAGGCGATTCTTATGGCTGTCTCAGGGGTGATTCTTATGGATGGCTCAGGGGCGATTCTTATGTATGGCTCAGGGGCGATTCTTATGGCTGTCTCAGGGGCGATTCTTATGGCTGGCTCAGAGGCGATTCTTATGGCTGGCTCAGGGGCGATTCTTATGGCTGGCTCAGGGGCGATTCTTATGGCTGTCTCAGGGGCGATTCTTATGGCTGGCTCAGGGGCGATTCTTATGGATGGCTCAGGGGCGATTCTTATGGATGGCTCAGGGGCGATTCTTATGGCTGTCTCAGGGGCGATTCTTATGGATGGCTCAGGGGCGATTCTTATGGTTGTCTCAGGGGCGATTCTTATGGCTGTCTCAGGGGCGATTCTTATGGCTGGCTCAGGGGCGATTCTTATGTATGGCTCAGGGGTGATTCTTATGGCTGGCTCAGGGGCGATTCTTATGGATGGCTCAGAGGCGATTCTTATGGCTGGCTCAGAGGCGATTCTTATGGCTGTCTCAGGGGTGATTCTTATGGATGGCTCAGTGGCGATTCTAATGTATGGCTCAGGGGCGATTCTTATGTATGGCTCAGGGGCGATTCTAATGTATGGCTCAGGGGAGATTCTTATGTATGGCTCAGGGGCGATTCTTATGTATGGCTCAGGGGCGATTCTTATGTATGGCTCAGGGGTGATTCTTATGGATGGCTCAGTGGCGATTCTTATGGATGGCTCAGGGGCGATTCTTATGGCTGTCTCAGGGGCGATTCTTATGTATGGCTCAGGGGCGATTCTTATGAATGGCTCAGGGGCGATTCTTATGTATGGCTCAGGGGTGATTCTTATGGATGGCTCAGTGGCGATTCTTATGGATGGTTCAGGGGCGATTCTTATGGCTGTCTCAGGGGCGATACTTATGGCTGTCTCAGGGGTGATTCTTATGGATGGCTCAGTGGCGATTCTTATGGCTGTCTCAGGGGCGATTCTTATGGATGGTTCAGGGGCGATTCTTATGGCTGTCTCAGGGGCGATTCTTATGGCTGGCTCAGGGGCCATTCTTATGAATGGCTCAGGGGCGATTCTTATGTATGGCTCAGGGGTGATTCTTATGGATGGCTCAGTGGCGATTCTTATGGATGGTTCAGGGGCGATTCTTATGGCTGTCTCAGGGGCGATTCTTATGGCTGTCTCAGGGTGATTCTTATGGATGGCTCAGTGGCGATTCTTATGGCTGTCTCAGGGGCGATTCTTATGGATGGTTCAGGGGCGATTCTTATGGCTGTCTCAGGGGCGATTCTTATGGCTGGCTCAGGGGCGATTCTTATGGCTGTCTCAGGGGCGATTCTTATGGATGGTTCAGGGGCGATTCTTATGGCTGTCTCAGGGGCGATTCTTATGGCTGGCTCAGGGGCGATTCTTATGGCTGTCTCAGGGGCGATTCTTATGGCTGTCTCAGGGGCGATTCTTATGGCTGGCTCAGGGGCGATTCTTATGGCTGTCTCAGGGGCGATTCTTATGGCTGGCTCAGAGGCGATTCTTATGGCTGGCTCAGGGGCGATTCTTATGGCTGGCTCAGGGGCGATTCTTATGGCTGTCTCAGGGGCGATTCTTATGGCTGGCTCAGGGGCGATTCTTATGGATGGCTCAGGGGCGATTCTTATGGATGGCTCAGGGGCGATTCTTATGGCTGTCTCAGGGGCGATTCTTATGGATGGCTCAGGGGCGATTCTTATGGTTGTCTCAGGGGCGATTCTTATGGCTGTCTCAGGGGCGATTCTTATGGCTGGCTCAGGGGCGATTCTTATGTATGGCTCAGGGGTGATTCTTATGGCTGGCTCAGGGGCGATTCTTATGGATGGCTCAGAGGCGATTCTTATGGCTGGCTCAGAGGCGATTCTTATGGCTGTCTCAGGGGATTCTTATGGATGGCTCAGTGGCGATTCTAATGTATGGCTCAGGGGCGATTCTTATGTATGGCTCAGGGGCGATTCTAATGTATGGCTCAGGGGAGATTCTTATGTATGGCTCAGGGGCGATTCTTATGTATGGCTCAGGGGCGATTCTTATGTATGGCTCAGGGGTGATTCTTATGGATGGCTCAGTGGCGATTCTTATGGATGGCTCAGGGGCGATTCTTATGGCTGTCTCAGGGGCGATTCTTATGTATGGCTCAGGGGCGATTCTTATGAATGGCTCAGGGGCGATTCTTATGTATGGCTCAGGGGATTCTTATGGATGGCTCAGTGGCGATTCTTATGGATGGTTCAGGGGCGATTCTTATGGCTGTCTCAGGGGCGATACTTATGGCTGTCTCAGGGGTGATTCTTATGGATGGCTCAGTGGCGATTCTTATGGCTGTCTCAGGGGCGATTCTTATGGATGGTTCAGGGGCGATTCTTATGGCTGTCTCAGGGGCGATTCTTATGGCTGGCTCAGGGGCCATTCTTATGAATGGCTCAGGGGCGATTCTTATGTATGGCTCAGGGGTGATTCTTATGGATGGCTCAGTGGCGATTCTTATGGATGGTTCAGGGGCGATTCTTATGGCTGTCTCAGGGGCGATTCTTATGGCTGTCTCAGGGGTGATTCTTATGGATGGCTCAGTGGCGATTCTTATGGCTGTCTCAGGGGCGATTCTTATGGATGGTTCAGGGGCGATTCTTATGGCTGTCTCAGGGGCGATTCTTATGGCTGGCTCAGGGGCGATTCTTATGGCTGTCTCAGGGGCGATTCTTATGGATGGTTCAGGGGCGATTCTTATGGCTGTCTCAGGGGCGATTCTTATGGCTGGCTCAGGGGCGATTCTTATGGCTGTCTCAGGGGCGATTCTTATGGCTGTCTCAGGGGCGATTCTTATGGCTGGCTCAGGGGCGATTCTTATGGCTGTCTCAGGGGCGATTCTTATGGCTGTCTCAGGGGCGATTCTTATGGCTGTGTAAGCCAGACTTCACAGGGACTATTTCCCTCTATTCCCTAAAATCGCTCACTAGCACTCATCTGAGACGCCTGCATCTGTAGCAAAGTCTGCACTGGCTGCTGCTGCTGCCCGCCGAGGCCAGCTAGAGTCTGCTGCTGCTGCTGCTGGTACACCTGAGCAATGGCCGGCTGCCCAATCAGACCCCGTCCAGCTGAAGCTACTGGCTGCGGCTGCAGCGGCACAGCCGCCGGGCCGAGCGACTGCTGAACGGCAACTGGGACGCCGCCGCCGCCACCGCCGCTGCCAAAGTCGAGGCCCGTCAGCAAATCGGCGCTATTTTTGCTGCTGTTGCTATTGACAACGGCGCCGCCGTCCGTTGTTGTCATATTGGAGAAGTCGGCAAATCCGCTATCGGTTGCGCTGCAATTTGCAGAATATATTTATCATTTATTATTAGCCCAAGTTTTCTATCGTTCTACACTACTGACGACAGATATAAGCGGCAGCTAACGTTTTTTATGATCTTTTTTTGATAAATTCGCCTAGAAAATATTACAATACGCTTACCCTGCACCGATTGGTTCGGATTCGGTAGGGGACACCAGCAGGTCCACCTGCTGCCCCTGGCCTGTTGACCGAGTCGAGGCAAAGTCCGACCACAGGAGCTCGCTTTGAGAATGAAAATTTACAATTTCCTGACTTTTATTGGACGACAGTGCTCTACGAGCGCAACAATCCAACACTTAGATCTACCACACACATCTACCCCCACACTCACGGATCTACCCCACACTCACGGATCTACCCCAAACTCATGGATCTAACCCACACTCACGGATCTACCCCACACTCACGGATCTACCCCACACTCACGGATCTACCCCACACCCCCAGATCTACCCCACACTCACGGATCTACCCCACATCTCCGGATCTACCCCACACCCCTGACTCTACCCAACACTCACGGATCCAACCCACACCCCGATTCTACCCCACACCCCCAGATCTACCCCACACCCCCAGATCTACCCCACACCCCCAGATCTACCCCACACCCCCAGATCTACCCCACACCCCCAGATCTACCCCACACCCCCAGATCTACCCCACACCCCCAGATCTACCCCACACCCCCAGATCTACCCCACACCCCAGATCTACCCCACACACCCAGATCTACCCCACACCCCCAGATCTACCCCACACTCACGGATCTACCCCACACCCCCAGATCTACCCCACACCCCAGATCTACCCCACACTCACGGATCCTCGCCCGTTTTCTGCTGCTTAGACAGCTGCGCCTGAGCGCCGGCCGATTGAAAATCGGCGAACTCGTCGCCATCGTCGTTGGCTCCGGCGCTTGTGCTGCCAGACAGATCGATGACCTGGCGCCCGGCGCTTCCGCCTCCGCTGGTGCCTCCGCCACGACTCAAGCCGGCGGCAGCGGCGCTCAAATCGACGCGTTGGCGCGGCTGCTGAATTCGAGCTGTTCGGCGATTGGCGCCGTTGCCAACCGAGGAGGAACCGGAGGTGGGTTCGTGATCGCGATAGCCGAATTCCGACTGCCGCTGGAGGTGACCGTTGCCGCCGCTTCCATTGCCGTTGTCCGGGATGCCGATGCTGGTGCCGCCGCGCTCGTACTCGCTGGGGTAGCGTGGTGTGGGGTGCGGTTCTTGCTAGCTAGGGTGTAGGTTCGAGTTGCGGGGAATGATGGGCCTGTGAGGTGTGGTAAATGATGGGCCTCTGAGGTGTGGGGAATGATGGGTTTGTGAGGTGTGGGGAATGATGGGTTTGTGAGGTGT
Organism: Macrostomum lignano; assembly: GCA_002269645.1. Taxonomy (NCBI): domain Eukaryota; kingdom Metazoa; phylum Platyhelminthes; family Macrostomidae; genus Macrostomum; species Macrostomum lignano. Next base: position 34,639 of record NIVC01001121.1, read on the forward strand.
GGGGAATGATGGGCCCTGAGGTGTGGGAATGATGCTTCTCTAAGGTGTGGGGAATGATGGGCCCTGAGGTGTGGGGAATGATGGGCTTCTGAGGTGTGGGGAATGATGGGCTTCTGAGGTGTGGGGAATGATGGGTTTGTGAGGTGTGGGGAATGATGGGTTTGTGAGGTGTGGGGAATGATGGGCCCTGAGGTGTGGGGAATGATGCTTCTCTAAGGTGTGGGGAATGATGGGCCCTGAGGTGAGGGGAATGATGGGCTTCTGAGGTGTGGGGAATGATGGGCTTCTGAGGTGTTGGGAATGATGGGCCTGTGAGGTGTGGTAAATGATGGGCCTCTGAGGTGTGGGGAATGATGGGTTTGTGAGGTGTGGGGAATGATGGGTTTGTGAGGTGTGGGGAATGATGGGCCCTGAGGTGTGGGGAATGATGCTTCTCTAAGGTGTGGGGAATGATGGGCCCTGAGGTGTGGGGAATGATGGGCTTCTGAGGTGTGGGGAATGATGGGCTTCTGAGGTGTGGGGAATGATGCTTCTCTGAGGTGTGGGGAATGATGCTTCTCTAAGGTGTGGGGAATGATGGGCCCTGAGGTGTGAGGAATGATGGGCTTCTGAGGTGTGGGGAATGATGGGCTTCTGAGGTGTGGGGAATGATGCTTCTCTGAGGTGTGGGGAATGATGCTTCTCTGATGTGTGGGGAATGATGGGCCTGAGGTGTGGGGAATGGTGGGCCCTGAGGTGTGGGGAATGATGGGCTTCTGAGGTGTGGGGAATGATGGGCTTCTGAGGTGTTTGGAATGATGGGCCTGTGAGGTGTGGGGAATGATGGGCCTGTGAGGTGTGGGGAATGATGGGCCTCTGAGGTGTTGGGAATGATGGGCCTGTGAGGTGTGGGGAATGATGGGCCTGTGAGGTGTGGGGAATGATGGGCCTCTGAGGTGTGGGGAATGATGGGCCTGTGAGGTGTTGGGAATGATGGGCCTGTGAGGTGTGGGGAATGATGGGCTTCTGAGGTGTGGGGAATGATGGGCTTCTGAGGTGTGGGGAATGATGGGTTTGTGAGGTGTAGGGAATGATGGGCCCTGAGGTGTGGGGAATGATGTGGTAGTATGGGGTATGTGGTGGTTTCGGTAGTTTGGGTTCTGGAACGGTGCTTCACATATTGACTATCATACAATAATTAAAAAACCGAGCGTAATGAATGACTCAGATTGGGGTAAAACTAAAAGCTGAAATATTCAATTTTTTTTCATAAATAACTCTGTTCACAGCTGCACAAATGAAGATAAGATATTGTAGTAGACCTACAAAAATGAGAATTTTTTAAACATTCCTGAAAGTGCCCGTGTTAGTCATAGCAATCATAGAAATTCATTTGCGGATATCCCGTTTATGCCAGATAAAACAGCCAGTGCATTTTACTTAAAAGTTGAAGTCGATAACAAATACTCGTAGGCTTGCAAGTGTTCAATCACACTATTGATTAGTTATTTATTTGAACGTTTAGCAAATCAAATCATGCTTAAGCTTAAGGCAGTCAAGATTTGATTCTCAGCTAGATTACAAACCCAAACTTTCTGTAGCCTTGGGCCATGCAGGGCGGATCAAATGTTATGCCAGACACAGGCTTTGAATTGTTTGCATTGCCGTGAGCTCTGCTGCCTTTGCTACTTATATAGTAGCATGGGAAGAAAAACAACAATATAAAGGAATGTCTTCAGTGAAGTTTAGTGGGTCATATTCAAACTAAACTTATATCAAATCTGGGCGATACTTTAAGGGATTTCAGGCAGATTCTTATAGGAAATTGAGACAAATTCTTATGGGGAATTCAGAACAGATTCTTATGGGGAATTCAGACAGATTCTTATGGGGAATTCAGACAGATTCTTATAGGAAATTCAGACAAATTCTTATGTAGAATTCAGACAGATTCTTATAGGGAATTCAGACAGATTCTTATGGGGAATTCAGACAGATTCTTATGGGGAATTCAGAACAGATTCTTATGGGGAATTCAGACAGATTCTTATAGGAAATTCAGACAAATTCTTATGTAGAATTCAGACAGATTCTTATAGGGAATTCAGACAGATTCTTATGGGGAATTCAGACAGATTCTTATGGGGAATTCAGAACAGATTCTTATGGGGAATTCAGACAGATTCTTATGGGGAATTCAGACAGATTCTTATAGGAAATTCAGACAAATTCTTATGTAGAATTCAGACAGATTCTTATGGGGAATTCAGACAAATTCTTATGGGGAATTCAGACAGATTCTTATAGGAAATTCAGACAAATTCTTATGTAGAATTCAGACAGATTCTTATGGGGAATTCAGACAAATTCTTATGGGGAATTCAGACAGATTCTTATGTAGAATTCAGACAGATTCTTATGGGGAATTCAGACAGATTCTTATGGGGAATTCAGACAGATTCCTTTGGAGAATTCAGACATTTTTCAAAGTTTGAAAAGACAATGCCTCACCATAAATTAAACAAGCGCTCAAAAAAGTGCTCGAATGCTATTAGCAACAGAGGCTCACTTGAAATCTTCGTCTACCGGCGGCCGGCGAGCGCTCCAGATGTCCTTGACCCGGTCAATCACGTCGTCCTTCATCGTGCGGTACCGGCCACCCTCCAGTCGTCTATTTCGCCCAACTGGCTGCCGCCACAGCCGCTACCGCCGCCACCATAGTTGTCGGAGAAGGCGCCGCCTTGAATAAATGGAAATTTACATTTTCTTACACTAAATAGTATGTTTTACAGTAGGCATTTTGCAAATATTAGAAAGTCAGACGCCCATCAATCGCATTGACAACCTCCTCCCAGCCAATCTTCGTGCATGAGCCCTAAGTTAATGTGGGCGCTTAGCTACACTCGTACTCTTGCTCAATCAGGTAAAACAATTAACGCAAGTGAGCCCAGGTAAACCATCAATAGCCCAGATAGCGCAGGTAAACCAGGTAGCCCAGATAATCCAGGTAAATCAGGTATTATGCCCAGGTAAACCAGGTATTATGCCCAGGTAAACCAGGTATTATGCCCAGGTAAATCAGGTATTATGCCCAGGTAAACCAGGTATTATGCCCAGGTAAATCAGGTATTATGCCCAGGTAAACCAGGTATTATGCCCAGGTAAACCAGGTATTATGCCCAGGTAAATCAGGTATTATGCCCAGGTAAACCAGGTATTATGCCCAGGTAAACCAGGTATTATGCCCAGGTAAACCAGGTATTATGCCCATGTAAACCAGGTAATGCCCAGGTAAACCAGGTATTATGCCCAGGTAAACCAGGTATTATGCCCAGGTAAACCGGGTATTATGCCCAGGTAAACCAGGTATTATGTCTAGATAAACCAGGTATTATGCCCAGGTAAACCGGGTATTATGCCCAGGTAAACCAGGTATTATGCCCAGGTAAACCGGGTATTATGCCCAGGTAAACCAGGTATTATGCCCAGGTAAACCAGGTATTATGCCCAGGTAAACCAGGTATTATGCCCAGGTAAACCGGGTATTATGCCCAGGTAAACCGGGTATTATGCCCAGGTAAAACAGCTTTTCCAGGTACCTCCGTATCCGCCACTGCCAAAGCCGCTACCGCCGCTGAACGAGTTGCCCGAATAGCCAGTATATTTGTCACGATTCTTGCGGGCAGCTTTGCGCTCCTCGCGAAGCTTGTCGTCGTCTTGAATGAATTCCACTAGCTCGTGGGCCTTGTGCCGAACTGCGGGTATAGGATAGGGGTATAGGATAGGAGGGTATAGGATAGGGGAGTATAGGATAGGGATGTATAGGATAGGGGGCATATGATAGCGGGGAATAGGATAGGGGGCATAGGATAGGGGAGTATAGGATAGGGGTATACAGTATTGGATAAGGGGTTTTGGATTGGGTTATAGGATGGGGGTATACGAGTATGATTGGGGGTATAGGATAGGGGTATAGGATAAGGGTAAAGGATAGGGGTATAGGATAAGGGTATAGGATAAGGGTAAATGATAGGGGCATAGGATAGGGGTGTAGGATAAGGGGAGATTATCGGAATGGGGAACATCTTAAAATCATTGGTAGACTTTAAAGACAGTGGGGAGATTCTAGAGAGGGGATGGGTATACTCGCATTCTGTGGTTTTTACAGAAAAATGCTTCATTTAGGCTTTAACAATCCGCACCGCAGCAGGTAAGAAAGAATATTCAAAGCAAATCTCAAGTTTTCAGCTTCCAGTAAGCCACCCTGTGCACTCACTATTTATTCCTTCATCTTTGCCGCGCTCATCAACAAACTGGTAGGACTCGAGCCCTCTCAGGTCGTAGATGTGCTCTCGGGCGCTGGTGACCACTCGCTCCGAACCGTGTCGAATCAGGTAGGTGAGCAGCAGGAGGGACTGTTGAATATAGGGGGTGGCATCCAGAACTGAGGAAGCGGATAGGTAGATTCTCAAAGGACTGAGCGATCAGAGGCAGATTCTCAAAGGACTGAGAGATCAGAGGCAGATTCTCAAACGACTGAGAGATCAGAGACAGATTCTCAAAGGACTGAGAGATCAGAGGCAGATTCTCAAAGGACTGAGGGATCAGAGGCAGATTCTCAAAGGACTAAGGGATCAGAGGCAGATTCTCAAACGACTGAGAGATCCGATGCAGATTCTCAAAGGACTGAGGGATCAGAGGCAGATTCTCAATGACTGAGAGATCAGAGGCAGATTCTCAAAGGACTGAGGGATCAGAGGCAGATTCTCAAAGGACTGAGGGATCAGAGGCAGATTCTCAAAGGACTGAGGGATCAGAGGCAGATTCTCAAGGACTGAGCTGAGAGATCAGAGGCAGATTCTCAAAGGACTAAGGGATCAGAGGCAGATTCTCAAGGACTGAGCTGAGAGATCAGAGGCAGATTCTCAAAGGACTGAGGGATCAGAGGCAGATTCTCAAAGGACTGAGAGATCAGAGGCAGATTCTCAAACGACTGAGAGATCAGAGACAGATTCTCAAAGGACTGAGGGATCAGAGGCAGATTCTCAAAGGACTGAGGGATCAGAGGCAGATTCTCAAACGACTGAGGGATCAGAGGCAGATTCTCAAGGACTGAGCTGAGAGATCAGAGGCAGATTCTCAAAGGACTGAGGGATCAGAGGCAGATTCTCAAAGGACTGAGGGATCAGAGACAGATTCTCAAAGGACTGAGGGATCAGAGGCAGATTCTCAAAGGACTGAGAGATCAGAGGCAGATTCTCAAAGGACTGAGGGATCAGAGGCAGATTCTCAAAGGACTGAGGGATCAGAGGCAGATTCTCAAGGACTGAGCTGAGAGATCAGAGGCAGATTCTCAAAGGACTGAGAGATCAGAGGCAGATTCCCAAAGGACTGAGAGATCAGAGGCAGATTCCCAAAGGACTGAGAGATCAGAGGCAGATTCTCAAGGACTGAGAGATCAGAGGCAGATTCTCAAGGACTTGGGAATCAGAGGCCAGATTCTCAAGGATTGAGAGATCAGAGGCAGATTCTCAAGGACTTGGGAATCAGAGGCCAGATTCTCAAGGATTGAGAGATCAGAGGCAGATTCTCAAGGACTGAGAGCTCAGAGGCAGATTCTCAAGGACTGAGAGATCAGAGGCAGATTCTCAAAGGACTGAGGGATCAGAGGCAGATTCTCAAAGGACTGAGGGATCAGAGGCAGATTCTCAAAGGACTGAGGGATCAGAGGCAGATTCTCAAAGGACTGAGGGATCAGAGGCAGATTCTCAAGGACTGAGAGATCAGAGGCAGATTCTCAAGGACTGAGGGATCAGAGGCAGATTCTCAAGGACTGAGAGATCAGAGGCAGATTCTCAAAGGACTGAGGGATCAGAGGCAGATTCTCAAGGACTGAGAGATCAGAGGCGGATTCAGCAATCAAACAAACCTTGTAAACACGGCGCCAGTTTCGCTTATTATCGAAAAGCATCCGTTTCCAGAGCATGCCCATGACCTCAGGAAACTGTTCGTAGCTCATGGTAGCATTGGCCAGTTCTTGCATCACCTCGCCGTGTGGACCCCAGGCTTCATCGTTTGTGGCTTCTCTTACCTTGCCCTCCAGCTCCGTGTAGTTCATCACCACATTGGTGCTGCAGGCAGGGTTCAGTTTGGGGTAATAAATTGGCTAGATTGACAATAGTGCCATAGAATTAACAATTAGAACTCAGAGAGATCAAGATCCATTTACTATTTTAACTTCTGTGCCTAATAGAAGCCTAGCTTAAAATATAATAAAACTAGCATTTCAATTTAATTCTAGCTATGGCTATAGAATACTATTGCATCTGCAAAAAATAGGTACCTATGGCATTTATAAATAAACCCATAGAAAACAACTAGGCCTACTTTTAGTTTAGTTCAGTTTAGTAACATTTAAGCCAGAGTCTAAAGTGAGAATTTCTTAATTCAAAGATAGAACTATAATAGCAATCTAGTGCGGCCCCCCTTCGGGGCGCCCAAAAAGAAAGGAGCAAAAATAGTTCATGGAAAACAATAAAAAAGCACATTTTCTTAAACACCCATTCCTTCTTCACTTTTATAAATCACCTTATTCGTGTAAAATTGCCACGGACAAAGGTGTTTGCAAAGTGAAAGTATCACCTTTTCTCTAAAATTAACAAACAGACAACAAAATATAGCTTCCTATAAATAGAAAATATTCCCAAGTCAGCAAGCATCCCCTCCAAAAGTAAACAACCGCAGATAGCAAGCATCCTCTAATGCTCATAGCAAGCATCACCCAAGATACCAAGCATCTGCAGATACCAAGCATCCCTCAGATTGAAGCATCCACCCAGATAGCAAGCATTCTGCAGATAGCAAGCATCCCCCCAGATATTGTTAAAGCATCCACCCAGATAGCAAGCATCTCCCAAATATTGTAGAAGTATCCACCTAGATAGCAAGCATCCTGCAAATAGCAAGCACCCCCCAGATAGAAGCATCCACCCAGATAGCAAGCATCTCCCAAATATTGTAGAAGTATCCACCTAGATAGCAAGCATCCTGCAAATAGCAAGCACCCCCCAGATAGAAGCATCCACCCAGATAGCAAGCATCTCCCAAATATTGTAGAAGTATCCACCCAGATAGCAAGCATCCTGCAAATAGCAAGCACCCCCCCAGATATTATAGAAGCATCCACCCAGATAGCAAGCATCCTGCAAATAGCAAGCACCCCCCCAGATATTATAGAAGCATCCTGCAAATAGCAAGCACCCCCCAGATATTATAGAAGCATCCTGCAGATAGCAAGCACCCCCTAGATATTATAGAAGCATCCTGCAGATAGCAAGCACCCCCCAGATATTATAGAAGCATCCACCCAGATAGCAAGCATCCTGCAGATAGCAAGCACCCCCTAGATATTATAGAAGCATCCTGCAGATAGCAAGCACCCCCCAGATATTATAGAAGCATCCTGCAGATAGCAAGCACCCCCCAGATATTATAGAAGCATCCACCCAGATAGCAAGCATCCTGCAGATAGCAAGCACCCCCCAGATATTATAGAAGCATCCTGCAGATAGCAAGCACCCCCCAGATATTATAGAAGCATCCACCCAGATAGCAAGCATCCTGCAGATAGCAAGAATCCCTAAATAGCAAGCATCCCTGGATAGAAAGAATCCCATACATGTAGCCAGTACCCCCCAACTCCCAAATAGCAAGTATCCCCCCTTGAGAGCACGCATCTTCTAGATAGCAAGCATCCACGAGACAGCAAGTAGCTAGTATAAATGTTACCTCCGCTAATGCAATAACCACTTTCTCAGGTTGTGAAACAATCCACGTCTCAGCGAGCACAATAATCTCTTTTTTAGACAGCGCAATAATCAGCTTCACAGCTAGTGCAATAATCCTTTACTCATCAAGTCCAAAAATCGATGTCTGGGCTAGTGCAATAGCCCTTTCTAATCTAGTGCAATAATCCTTTACTTATCAAGTCCAAAAATCGATGTCTGGGCTAGTGCAATAGCCCTTTCTAATCTAGTGCAATAATCCTTTACTCATCAAGTCCAAAATCGATGTCTGGGCTAGTGCAATAGCCTTTTCTAATCTAGTGCAATAATCCTTGGCTTATCAAGTGCAATATTCCTTGGTTTATCAAGTACAATAATCTTTGGCTTATCAAGTGCAATAATCCTTGGTTTATCAAGTGCAGTAATTCTTGGTTTATCAAGTGCAATAATCCTTGGCTTATCAAGTGCAATAATCCTTGGTTTATCCAGCGCCATAATCCAGGTCTTTTTAATTAATTATAAAAAATTTATGCTACTTATATTTTTTAATACATTACTAAGATTCGAACCCAGGTTGCTGCATTAGCAGTCTAGTGTGTTCACATCTAGGCTAGCTCTCATTGAAATTATAAAATAATTTGTAGCACTTTTATAATTCAATACTCACACCAAGTCAATTGAGTAAAAGTCACACAAAGCATTTATGACAATTTCTTAGGCAAGTCAGTACCAGTCTCTATTAAAGTTAGCAATATGGTTAGGCAATATAAATCAAGTATTGTGCTATGCTTCCACACTGCGTTTTCAATACTGTGATGCAATTCAATTCAGTGTCAAAATTCAGCCAATACACAGACAATAAATAAAAAGCCTATTGTGATTATGCAATCTATTTTAGAATCAGAATTCAACCAGTCAGTTTTTTCTCTAGCATTCTTACAATGCATTTCAAGTTGAAAGAGCTGCTTGACCTTTGCAAAAAAGCATGTTTTTTGAATATTTAATCCCTTTAGCATAGAGCAATTTTTTAGCCACGTTGCATGTACCGTCACCAGAAAATTTCTGATCAAACAGTGCAAGTTTGAACAAAATCAGTTGAGCCGTTTTTGCTAAAATCGATCACATATACACAGACAGACCATTTTTAGTATATGGAAAAAATAGATTATTGTTACAAAAAGAAATATTATTATTAATATTTAATATATGGCAACACTATTGCCTAACATAATTAAAAGCTAACTTTTTTACTAAATATGTCTAAGTATTTTTTTGCAGTAAAGTAGTCTCTAGAAATACAAAATATATGTAATATTATAAATAATATAATTTTTTCTCTATTTTGAGCATTATTATTATATTATTATATCACAACACAAGCAAAAAAGTAGAGATATATTCAATATCCTTGGAAGTAAATAGTAATAACCTTTATAGTAAAAGATTATCTAGCCCACCAAAGTAAAACTATATGATTTTTTAGTCACATTAGCAATGATTTATCATTCATGTCAATATATGAAATTTTGTTATAAGTATAATCATTAGTTTTGAAATGTTCTATATTCAATAAGATAGCTTATATAGTATATTGTCACAATTGCCATGGCACCATATTATTATTATTGGATTATTTTTATAGTATAGTGACTATGCATCTATATAAAGCACTTCCTCTAGCAAAAAAGGTCATTTTTTGCCATAGTTGATAAAATAATTTATTTGTTCTACCCTACTAAAATGTAGTTTTTATAATAATTTTAAATGCAAAATGCAAAAAACAAAAAGCAAAATTAAACTGATCACATAAATTCACATTCACTATCTGCAGGTCATTAAATTCATTTCCTCTAAATCTTTTTCAAAATTAATGGGTGAAAAGACATTGACTATAGGCCTCATATTATAATAGTTATAAAAATGCTGTAATTTGATTAAACCCGAATGGCCCAAAACAGAGCTACTTCATGAAAACTTGAACAAAATCCGAAAAAACAGCATTTTTTCAACAAAAAACGAGTTGCACTTACACTTTTTCAGCTAAATCCTTTCCTTTTGAAAAAACTTCACGAAGCATCTTGAAAATACAGAGCAAGAGAAGAGATTTGAAGTACTGTTTTGCAGTCAAAGATCTAGTAACTCAATCAGCACTGTATTAAAAATTATCTTGCTACTACAATTTTTATAATATCTTGAATGGCTATTACCAGTTTAATCAGCCTCAAGACCTAGCCCTAAGTGCGGTGTGGTTGGTGTTCACTCGGAAATTACAATCTACGAAAATATGCTATTTGAAAGAATACAATCTCGGTAACTACGTCATCATCGGTTGCTTAAAAACCCGTAAATCTATAGAAATTGAAAATCGCAAAAAGTTCTATTTGTTATATTTTCAACGTTTTTCTACACTTGTCGGCTCCTACAGCATACTATAAAACGAAAAATATAAGCCCAAAAACACTACCCGGAAAAGGAATGCCTTAGCGATGATAATGTTATAAACTTAATTGACATTTAAAACGGAGTTACATGTAAAAGGCAAACAGATTTGATTTTTTTCTCAAGTATTTCAGTAGAGCCAATGCTAATATTTTATGGTGCAAATAAGTTAATGAGGGTCTAGCTGGTAAACACAGGGCATTGCCGTTGGGTGGAAACTTGCATTAAGCTAGGACTTCTAGACTAGAAGCTAGTCTAGTCTAGAAGTCTAGAAGTCTAGACTAGAAGCTAGTCTAGAAGTCCTTGGCATTATGGTACATGTAAATCAAGAATTTTGCCTATTTTTTTTGTACCGGCGTGCACTTGCACTGTTGATCGAGCGAATATTCGGGTGCACCCATAAACCTTTCCTCACGTGCCCATGCACCATCTCCCGCTTTTCTGGTGGCTCTATAATTGCTAAATGCTAAGATGTTTTACACCGCCAGCCCCCTAGCTGTGACCGTCCACGATCCGCATTCTGTAATGATTGGCTAAGACTGCCCGTCTCGCGCCCCCCCCTTTCCTCAGTTATGGTTTATTCGTTGTGTACGCGATTTTGCCGACCAATCGACGGCCGAGAAATAGCAGTTGGGTCCTAATCTCAAACCCTAGAGGTTTGGGCCGCGGTGACGAGAGATGATGTGACAAATTATATAAAATATGTGTTGGGGTGAGTAAGGGAGATCGCGCGCCTGTGGAACGTATATCTTGACGCTTCAATTTACAGCATGAAACGCACTAACATTAGAAACCACTCGGCCGCTTTGGCTCGCTCCACCGTGAAGTTATAGTACGTTATAGACAAAGATGAAGTTATAGACAAAGATATAGCTACCGCGGTCGATCTTCAAAGAAAATTAACAGTGAGTTTGTTTAGCTTAATTTGCATGGTAATATACCTTTTTGCGATCTAGTTTGCTAAAACTGCAATCAATTTTGCCCGCGGAAAAACATCACTTATAATTTTGCTGTCTATGCCAAGTCTGCTCAGTCATGACCAGAGTTTCAGCCACACAGACAACTCTGAAAACTGCAATCAATTTTGCCAAAACTGCGACCTAGTTTGCCCATAGCAAAGAAAACACCACAGACATACATAACAAGATCAAAGAATGGCCCAGCGTGGACCTTATAACGGGATTTCAGCGAAGGACCGGCAGCGATTGATTCAAGCATATCAGGATGGAGAGGACTGGTAAGATTTCAGTAGGCTGTGTTGGGCATCTCACGAAGAACCGTGACTTACATGGTTGGACAATTCAATGCAACCGGTCGTATAGAGTCTCTGCCTCGCGGAGATGCCAAGCGGAGGTCCCTTAACAATGCGCTATGATTGAGAGCATTTGTTGCCTACGTCTACCATTATAAACTCGCTGTTTATTGTTCATTGTTACAGTGTATTTCGTCACACTTCCGAATTGATTCTTAATAAAAATTCTTCTTGGCTTGCTATGGGCAAACTAGGTCGCAGTTTTGGCAAAAATTTTTGCAGTTTTAAAGAGTTGTCTGTGGCTGAAACTCTGGTCATGATCGACTGAGCAGACTTGGCCTAGACAGCAAAATAATAAGTGATATTTTTCCGCGGGCAAAATTGATTGGCACAGTTTTGGCAAACTAGATCGCAAAAAGGTACATGTATACTACATGTAGCTCTCTTCAGGAACGTTGTTTGAGTTGTGGGATCTACGTACACTACTGTATAGGGATGGACTGACTCGGTGTCTTGACGCAATCTCACGCTCAGCTATATATTGAAGTCAAGTTCGACTGAAGCGATCCTTAAGGCTTGTCCGCTGAAGGGATCGTCTAGCTGTTGGCACATGATCAGGCCGAGTAAACAGCACCATTGCCTTCAAAAAGTACCTGCAGCACCAAAATGAGTGCCTGTGGGTGGCGCGGAAAATTACTTTAACAACACCTGGAGTCCCTTAATAATCAAGGAATATTCCGTTCAGGGTTCTTGTTGGTTTGTTGGTTTTGCCCCCCCCCCCTCTACCAGAAAATCTATGGCGAAATAACCTCTGGGTAGTCGGACATACTGCAAGCTATTGGAGCGAACACTGCTTAAGCAAAAATTAATTTATTAAGATTAGAAAACCTGCCACTGTTGTTAGATCTCAAAAAATGAATAGTTATACAACACAGAGGAGTATAGTTTGCCTAGCAGTCAAGGGTTAAGATATAGTAGATCCAGCTAAACCCTTAGTAAACCCTCAGACAGACAGACAGACAGAAAGACAGACAGACAGACAGACAGACAGACAGACAGACAGACAGACAGACAGACAGACAGACAGACAGACCTACAGACAGACAGACCTACAGACAGACAGACCTACAGACAGACAGACCTACAGACAGACAGACAGACAGACAGACAGACAGACAGACAGACAGACAGACAGACAGACAGACAGACAGACAGACAGACAGACAGACAGACAGACAGACAGACAGACAGACAGACAGACAGACAGACAGGCAGACAGACAGACAGACAGACAGTCAGGGTAAAGGAGGTAGAACGAGCACAAACACACGGATCTGCTGCTTTCTGTTTGGCCGGAGAGCTGAGGCTAAAGCTACCTCATGTCCTGAGCTGTAGCTGCACAACCACTGTTTGCAGTGGGGGTTATTTTTCCAGCAGCCAGTTCCAGGCCGCCTCTGTGTATGCGTTGCTAATGACAAAGCGCTTTTCCGGCTTACTGGTTGCTATGGGACGCATGCGCCATGCGGATCTTTTCGCTTTTCCCACTCCTGCAGACTCCAGCAAACTACCTGGTATAAAGGGAAAAAAGAAAACTAGCGGGGCGCACGCCATCCGCAGCTTCCCAATTTCCATAGAGTTGTGTTCTCAACTCCCTTTACCTCGCTCTCCCACACCCAGAAATCGTGTATGCTTCCCCTCGTGTTTGCTCACCAAACTGTGGGGCCTGCATCCTTCTATACCAACTTGGGCATGCAGCCTAGCTCGTACGTCGCAAACTAAATACACACGTACGTGAATACTAAGCCAGTTAAACGTCCAAAAGCCATATGTAGCCCTCCTCAGCTTGTAGCCAATAGAATCTTTAGCAACCAAGCAGCCTTCATCGTGTGCGAATTTCATTGGAGCCAAAACCAATTCAGTTTTTTGTTTGACTATCGAAGGAGTATATACAATGCAGCTACCTGTATATATATCTTGAAAATTTACGGACATCTCAGATTTAACGAGCTGGACTGAATTGAGTCTTACACTTATAAGGAACTGAAATTAGTTGTTTAAATTTGCAACGCAACGTTGATCGGAAATTCTGGATAAAAACTTGAAAAGGTAAATGCGAATGTCTCTGTTATTCAACCAGGTAGAAAACACTAACTACTAACGAACCTTTGTGTGATTGAAAAGTGAACCGTTCTCTATGATTAAGAGGCATTACCTATGTGTACAGTATAGAATAAAACGTGGCATCTGTAGTATTGAGAGGCGTCACCTGTAGGATTGGGAGACGTCACCTGTAAGATTGAGAAACGTCACCTGTAGGATTGAGAGACGTCATATGTAGGATTGAGAGACTTTACCTGTAGTATTGGAGTGTCACCTGTAGGATTGAGGTGTGTCACCTGTAGGATTGAGAAACGTCACCTGTAGGATTGAGAGACGTCACCTGTAGGATTGAGAGACGTCACCTGTAGAATTAAGAGACGTCATCTGTAGGATTGAGAAACGTCATCTGTAGGATTGAGAAACGTCACCTGTAGGATTGATTGACAGACATCACCTGTAGGATGAGAGACGTCATCTGTAGGATTGAGAAACGTCATCTGTAGGATTGAGAGACTTCACCTGTAGTATTGAGAAACGTCACCTGTAGGATTGAGAAACGTCACCTGTAGGATTGAGAAACGTCACCTGTAGGATTAAGAGACGTCACCTGTGGGATTGAGAGACTTCACCTGTAGGATTGAGAGACGTCACCTGTAGGATTGAGAAACGTCACCTGTAGGATTGAGAGACGTCACCTGTAGGATTGAGAAACGTCACCTGTAGGATTGAGAGACGTCACCTGTAGGATTGAGAAACGTCACCTGTAGGATTGAGAAACGTCACCTGTAGGATTAAGAGACGTCACCTGTGGGATTGAGAGACTTCACCTGTAGGATTGAGAGACGTTCACCTGTAGGATTGAGAGACTTCACCTGTAGGATTGAAAGACGTCACCTGTAGGATTGAGAAGTATCATTCATATCCCCAATAATTGTCCAATCACCTATGGCATTCGAGAACGCACAGAGTTTATTCCAACAATGCTCAATCACTGCAGCAGCGATGTACTCAAACGGTGGCTTCGAGGCTGACATGTTCGACGGCAGCTACCAGGCGAAGTCCACAGCGCAGCGTCAGCCGCCGCTAAAGTCTGCCGCGGTCAGCACCAGCCGATTCCATCACGCTGGCGGCGTTTGGGGCTTTCGCGGCTTCGACGTGGAGACGGACACCGCGGCGGTGGTGAAGCACAACGGAGCGCCCGACAGCTCAGCGAAAGCTCAGGACGCAGCGAGTCAGAGCAAATGCCGCAAATGCTGCAAGCGCTTCGGCTCCATCATGCTGTCCCAGCTGGGCACCTTTGTCATCGTCATCTTCTACGTGGTCATGGGCGGCTTTCTATTCCAATACCTTGAAGTTGAAAACGAGGTGTCAAGCTGTCAGACAAAGTACGACAAGTACTTGTCAAAAAGAAACGAAGCGGTTGATCGGATCTACAATATGGCTCAGAATGGCAAGAACGCGGTTGCAGCTAAAGCCAGCATATTTACTGAAATCAGCGACTTTGCTAAGGACATTTACACCCTGAGCATGGACCCGCGGCTAAACTGCTCTACGCTGGGGCAGGGCGACAATATTCCCTATTGGAATTTCGCTAATGCAGCCTACTTCTGCGTGACTGTGATCACTACTATTGGTGAGTGAGGGGCATTGGTTTGTCAGTAGCTTCAACAATGCTTTGTCAGTAGCTCCAACAATGATTTGTCAGTAGCTTCAACAATGATTTGTCAGTAGCTTCAACAATCATTTGTCAGTAGCTTCAACAATGCTTTGTCAGTAGCTTCAACAATGATTTGTCAGTAGCTTCAACAATGCTTTGTCAGTAGCTTCAACAATGCTTTGTCAGTAGCTTCAACAATGCTTTGTCAGTAGCTTCAACAATGATTTGTCAGTAGCTTCAACAATGGCTTGTCAGTAGCTTCAACAATGCTTTGTCAGTAGTTTCAACAATGCTTTGTCAGTAGTTTCAACAAAGCTTTGTCAGTAGCTTCAGCAATAGTTTGTCAGTAGCTTCTTGTCTATCACCAAGTTGACATGAGAGTACTAGTTAAAACTTATTCATGAAAATAATGCTCACAGTATTAACCTTCTCTATGCACCGCAATTCAAGGCTACGGTCACATCGCGCCAGGAACATCCTGGGGCCAGATCGTGTGCATGATCTACGCCATCTTAGGCATTCCACTCATGCTGCTCTTTCTAACAAAGATTGGCGAACCAACCGCTATGCTGTTCAAAGCCTTCTACCTGAACATCTGCTGTTGCAAGTGTTTCATTAAACGAAAGTGCCCGGAAGAGAAGGCCGTAGAAGAATCGATTCGGGAGCAGCAGAGGCAGCAATCTTCTTGGACAACGGCTGACGAGAGCGGCAAGATGCCACCAGCTAAGGTGGTCGTGATTGACTTGCTAAATTTTCTGTTGAATTATTCATACTTCTCAGCCAGTGCTTCTTGGTTCATTGATTTTTGTTTTGCTGGGAAACAGTATAATACTACAATCAAGCAAAACAGTTAGCTTCCAAGCACAATAACTCACTATGAAGGCCATTCTTCACATCCTTTTAGTTGCTATGCGCACTATTCGAGGTTTTAGCAACACAAGCAAAACCTTTGGGTGGAAATATTGCAGCGACATCAGACAACACGAGGTTAAAAAGGTGTTTTATCAAATTCAAAGATATGAGCTTACTTATTGTCAAAAAGACCGGTTTTCTCAAGGCCAAACAGACGGGTTTCCTCAAGGTCAAAGATATGGGCTTATCTTAAGGTCAAAGAGATGGTTCAATCTCAAGGTCAAAGAGTTGGGTTTCCTTAAGGTCAAAATGACGGGTCTATCTCAAGGCCAAAGAGATGGATTTATCTCAAATTCAAGGATACTGGTTCTTCTCAAGGTCAGAGATACGGTTTTTCTCAATGAATTCTTCACAGAGCAACCGATACTCGATTGGCATTTAAACAGGTGAAGGATCTGGTTGTAGTTGAAGAAGATGACGAAGAAGATGACGAAGAAGAAGACATCGTGAACATTCCCATCAGCGTGACTATTTTGCTGCTTATTCTCTACATTCTACTGGGCGCGGCCGTGTTCCGTATCTGGGAGAAATGGACCTTGATCGAAGGCACCTATTTCTCGTTTATCACGCTGAGCACAATTGGTTTTGGCGATTACGTTCCAGGAAAAGACGGCCCGTTCAATAGTGTGAGCATCTTTTTCCCAGCCTGTTGGTAGTGTAATCGTCGTGTATTCCAGGCTTTAGGGGGATTACTGATAAGGTCAGAAACATACATTGTACGAGAGTACTTCAGCTGATCCCGAAAAGAGTGGAAACTTTTCTACTGAACTTCCCTGATTCACTCTCCACCGGCAGATGACGGTGATCACCGAGCTTCTAGTCGGAGCCCTGTACTGCTTCTTCGGTCTGACGGTCCTGTCAATGTGTATCAACCTCATCCAGGACGAGATATCAGCCAAGTTCCACTGGATCGGACTCAAACTCGGCATGGTGAAACGCGTCGAACAGCCAAGCGACGATGAAAGCGAAGATGAGTCATCAACGGACAGCGACTCGTCATCGTGCAGCAGCGCCGATTCGAGGGGCGACCATCGGGCCGTTGCTCAATCGAGAAACAGCAGCGCCGCGAGCCGCTCCTCTCGGCGTGGTCAACATCAGCGTCATCAGCAGCTGACTGTCCCGCAGCCGCCGAGACGTCAGCTCATCAGCGGCAGGCACATCATGTACGACAACGAGAATGCGACGAGTAGCAGCGCGGCTTAGGAAAGTTTAGCGAGACTTGATAACAAATGCAACTACTAATTGTAGTACTGTTTACTGTGTCAGTTGTTGTGCAGTCATCCTAATGTTTTGATGCTCCAAACTTGAATGCCGATAAAACTGCTGTCATGGATCGCAACACATTGGTGTCAGGGACTGCAATACATTAGTGTCAGGGAGTGCAACACATTGGTGTCGGGGAGTGCAACACATTGGAGTCGGGGACTGCAACACATTTGTGTCAGGGAGTGCAACACATTGGTGTCAGGGAGTGCAACACATTGGTGTCAGGAAATGCAACACATTGGTCTCAGGGAGTGCAACACATTGGTGTCAGGAAATGCAACACATTGGTCTCAGGGACCGCAACACATTGGTGTCAAGAAATGCAACACATTGGTGCAGGGAGTGCAACATATTGGTGTATGGAAATGCAACACATTGGAGTCGGGGAGTGCAACACATTGGTCTCAGGGACCGCAACACATTGGTGTCAGGAAATGCAACACATTGGTGTCAGGGACCGCAACACATTGGTGTCAGGAAATGCAACACATTGGTGTCAGGGACCGCAACACATTGGTGTCAGGAAATGCAACACATTGGTGTCAGGGATCGCAACACATTGGTGTCAGGAAATGCAACACATTGGTGTCAGGGACCGCAACACATTGGTGTCAGGGACCGCAACACATTGGTGTCAGGGAGTGCAACACATTGGTGTCAGGAAATGCAACACATTGGTGTCAGGGACCGCAACACATTGGTGTCAGGGACTGCAACTTTGCTTTCAGCGTCAAAGAATTATGGGTGCACGGAACAACTGGCAATGACAAAATTTTCTGTCTTTTCTAAAGTGCGATAAATTACAATTATTTTTCTCACTGTGCCTTCTATTGTAATACGTTTGCGTCATAAAATGTTTAAACATATCATTGGTGATTTTATCCCAGGGCGGTTACATTTAAATTGTCGAAGGTATTTGATATGGAAAGTCAGCACTAATCTGATCGAGCACTTTTACCACTAGCAAAGAACCTTTTTCGGTATAAAGAGAAAAACTTTTATACTCTACCTACTATCAGTAGTCAGTCGTCAGTCTGTGAAATTAACATTTACATTTTTTCACGAATCTCTCTTACTAACTGGAGTGGCTGATAATTCGATTCAGAAATATACACTTCGCCATAATGAATGGCATCATGCTATGAAGAATGCCTTGAAAGCAAATATTATTGAGACTAATTATACAATCGAATGAGTGCGATGAAGTGTAAACAGAAACTTTGATGTCTCTTACCAAGAGGTCAATTAATTTCTGGCAAGCTGTAGGGTACTGAGAGACAGTGGTAACACAATAACAGTCAATGTATAGTTTGCTCAGACCCGTTTTAAAATTTATTTGAGCAATCTTTGACCCGCAGAGCTACTAGCGTTAATGTGAACTGGCCTTAAGGTTTGTCATTCGACACTTGTGTCAGCAGCTTCGACAGTTGTTTGTCAGCAGCTTCGACAGTTGTTTGTCAGTAGCTTTGACAGTTGTTTGTCAGTAGCTTCGACAGTTGTTTGTCAGCAGCTTCGACAGTTGTTTGTCAGTAGCTTTGACAGTTGTTTGTCAGTAGCTTCGACAGTTGTTTGTCAGCAGCTTCGACAGTTGTTTGTCAGTAGCCTCGACAGTTGTTTGTCAGCAGCTTCGACAGTTGTTTGTCAGTAGCTTCGACAGTTGTTTGTCAGCAGCTTCGACAGTTGTTTGTCAGTAGCTTCGACAGTTGTTTGTCAGCAGCTTCGACAGTTGTTTGTCAGTAGCCTCGACAGTTGTTTGTCAGCAGCTTCGACAGTTGTTTGTCAGCAGCTTCGACAGTTGTTTGTCAGCAGCTTCGACAGTTGTTTGTCAGTAGCTTCGACAGTTGTTTGTCAGCAGCTTCGACAGTTGTTTGTCAGTAGCTTCGACAGTTGTTTGTCAGTAGCTTCGACAGTTGTTTGTCAGTAGCTTCGACAGTTTGTCTGAAGCATACATTCAGTTAACATATTATTTATCAAAATCATCCGCTTTATTACCAGATTCTTTGCCAAACAGCCTGATTATAGTTTTATATACTTGTGTACTTTACATGCAGCAAATGAAAGTTGATTAGGATACATATATACAATTAGAGTTCCCTAATTTGGAGGCCATCCATGATTGGTTGGTCCCAAGGCTGCTGTCCAAGCAAACAATCAATCTGTCACAAAATTATCCCCATAAAAGACCCTCCCAAAGCCAGCCTGCATTGCACGAAAGCATCAATTGTTCTCAGAACGCGCTCAACCATGTGGGACAATCAAGGCTTCGAAGCGAACGCATTCGATGGCGCAGTGATGACGTCATCCTCAGGAGCTAACAAAATTAGCAGCTTTCAAGTGACCAACTTTGCCACTGCTAGCGGCGGCATTACCGGCTTTAAGCAGACATCAGCGGCTCAGCAGCAGCAGCAGCAGCAGCAGCAGAAGCAGCAGGACGAAGCTGCGGATGCGGCGAGTCGCGAGCGATGGAAGCGCTGCTGCCAGAGATTCGCAGCTATCATGCTGTCGCACTTGGGCACGCTGACCCTGGTCATTATCTACCTAATTATGGGCGGCTTCTTGTTCAACTACCTGGAGGAGACTAATGAGAAGTCGGCCTGTTCTATTGCCTACTCCAAGTACGAGGCCAAACGAAACGAAGCCACTGATCGAGTTTACAACATCGCTCAGGGCGCCAATTCGTCGCTGTCGAAGAGCGCCATTCTCAGTCAGCTGGAGGTGTTCGCTAAGGATATTTACACACTGAGCGTTGATCCGACAAAGAATTGCAGCACCATTGGGACGGTCGATAACCCTGCTAATTGGGTGCTGGCCAATGCTATTTATTTCTGCACGACTATTGTGACCACAATAGGTAAGAGTCAGGGTCGGGCGCCTCTGAGTGTCAGACAGTACTCAAAAAAGTGTCAGGTAGTGCTTAAATAAGTGTCAGGTAGTGCTCAAAAAAATTTCAGGTAGCACTCAAATAAGTATCAGGTAGTGCTCAAAAAGTGTCAGGTAGCACTCAAATAAGTGTCAGGTAGTGCTCAAATAAGTGTCAGGTAGTAGTGCTCAAATAAGTGTCAGGTAGTGCTCAAATAAGTGTCAGGTAGTAGTGCTCAAATAAGTTTCAGGTAGCACTCAAATAAGTGTCAGGTAGTGCTCAAATAAGTGTCAGGTAGTAGTGCTCAAATAAGTGTCGGTAGTGCTCAAATAAGTTTCAGGTAGCACTCAAATAAGTGTCAGGTAGCACTCAAATAAGTGTCAGGTAGTGCTCAAATAAGTGTCAGGTAGTAGTGCTCAAATAAGTGTCGGTAGTGCTCAAATAAGTTTCAGGTAGCACTCAAATAAGTGTCAGGTAGTGCTCAAATAAGTGTCAGGTAGTAGTGCTCAAATAAGTGTCAGGTAGTGCTCAAATAAGTGTCAGGTAGTAGTGCTCAAATACGTTTCAGGTAGTGCTCAAATTAGTGTCGGGTAGGACTCAAATAAAAGCGCTTAATAAACAGGTCGGAAGTAGTTTTCTACATGTTGGCAGCTGCACTTAAAGCAATATTGTAAAGTACATTTGACAGCGAGAGCAATAATTTGGCAAAAAATGAATATTTTGCAGGCTACGGCCACATCTCGCCGACCACCCAGTGGGGCCAAATAATCTGCATGATCTACGCCATCTTAGGCATTCCACTCATGCTGCTCTTTCTAACAAAGATTGGCGAGCCAACCGCTATGCTGTTTCGCAGCTTCTACCTGAACATCTGCTGTTGCAAATGCTTTGTTAAACGAAGGCATCCGGCTCAGTCAGCCGGTGAGCAGCAGCAGACGGAATGGCGCAACGTTGAGGATGGCGGTGACGGACAGGCCAAGCAGCCACCGCCCAAGGTAAGCGGCCCCTTTTTCACGACTGAAATTTGTAAACAGACTTTTTAGAGCTGTCTCTCCTGATGAAGAAGAGGTGCATGCTTCGATTTATATCCCCCGATCCGAATCCGCCAACCAGGTCGGAACCGTGCTAGTCGTTGAAGAGGACGACAATGATGACGACTTCGATGACGAAGTTGTGAACATTCCCATCACGGTGACCATCATGCTGCTGATTTTGTACATCCTTGTCGGCGCCGCGGTGTTCACAGCCTGGGAGAAGGACTGGACGCTGGTCGAGGGCACTTACTTCTCATTTATAACCCTGAGCACCATTGGGTTTGGAGATTACGTTCCCGGTCGCAATGGACCCTTTGACGATGTGAGAGCTGTTTTGAAATCTGTATTAAAATCGATTGTACCGAAGCTGTCTTGGACCACATTTGCCACAATGTGGAGGAAGCAGAGCAGCTCAGTGGAAAGCGCGTACCGTCTGACTTCTCACGCCACGACCCAAACTGGTTCTATCCCGTGCGCGACCCCTCATTCATTCAGTCACTCAGTCACCATGTACTGCTCATCGCCAATCCACCCTGCAGGTGAGCGTGATTATGGAGCTGCTAGTGGGAGCAATCTACTGCCTATTCGGCCTGGCAATGCTGTCCATGTGCATGAACCTCATCCAGGACGAGATCACGGCCAAGCTGCGCTGGATTGGCAACAAGATGGGCATCAAGACGAAAAGCAGCGAAGATGAAGAGGAAGACGAAGACGAGTCCAGCTGCTGCCACTCGGACGATTCCAGCGATGCGTGCAGCTCGGATGAGGCGAACCTGCCGGACTACAACGGTACAAATGGTAGGTCGGCTGCCACCAGGCGAACCGGAAGGAGTCGCACATCAACTATGGGAAGGTCGGCCAAGCGAGTGACAGCTGGACAAGTTTCAGCCAGGCAGATGTCAGCTAGGCAGGTGATTGGCGACAGTTCCGCTTGAGACATTGCTTTCTCGAGAGCTACTACCGACTCACCATAATGGAAGAGCTCGAAAGTTGCTATGCGTACGATTGGTTGCAACTCACTCTGCGAGCTTTAAACTTAAAGGAATCGTATACGAGTATGTTGTTTGATGTGGCGTAAATCTGGCTTTCCCTGCTGACACCGCACGAGGGACATATACTCGTAGATAACTGAACTCATTTGATTTGTTCATCTGAAAAATCTATGGCCAATATATCTCTGAATGTTCTTTGATCAAAGTTAGGATGTTGTTTATAGGCTATTTAGGTCTTGTCTGCGAGTTTTTAGGTTTGCTTGACTGGTAATACTCGTATCTCTATGGTATTATTTAACCATAAAAGCTAAACCCGCATTCTCCCATTGGTTGTTCAGCAGACCCTATTTTGGGCCACAGACTATGAAAAGCAAGTCCTCCTCAAAACGAGGTTGAAACGCGCGTCAGACCGCCCGCTAAGAATGTCTATGGTCAAAGGGTAAAGTTCATTCAGATTCAGTGCAAATTCAGTTGCCCCAGAGCTCCCTTATTTCATGCTAACTGCAAATATACTCGTGGCTACGCTTCTGCTCGGGCAGAAACGGCTACGCACGTCGGCTGAACTTTCTGCAGCCTATTCATATTGGGTACAATATTTCTTTCACTTTTTTGGCTCGACCATTTGACAATGCAGTGTTATACGCTACAAAATGCCCTCGTACATGTACTTGAAAATTTGAATGCTTTAGATACAAGTAACAAGTGCAATGATCGTTTTTAGATTTTTCTGAGTGACTTTGACGTCTGTTCATTAAAAACCTTTCGATTCTACTTTCTGCCTTTAAAAATTACTTTCGAATCTTTGACAGTCGAATATCTTATTACGGTGTTTTATGCACAATTTCACAAGCAAAACCAACCACAACGTCCATTTGTTTGCAACTTTTGTTTACAAGCGCCCAATAAAGAACAGAAGTCTTGACTGTTACTGGTCTGAAATCGCAAAACATGGATAGAGGCTTTGTCAATGGAGAATGTTGGTACACTTAGTTGACGTTTTGCCACATCCGTAGACCTACACAGAGCCGTCTACAGGCGTCAAGTACGTCGGTAAACTACATGCTGGTACAGAAAAGTGAACTTATACTGGCTGCGTGCAAAGATCCGGTGTGTTATCCAGTGTTGAGCAGCTTATTTATGATTTTGCCCTCGCTGCGGGCACTGTTAATTCTGTCCTGTTTTTCCTCTGTTTAAGCTCTCTGATTTCTCGTTGCCCCTAGCAACCGAATCAAGTCGAGAAGGAAATCATGGCCCTGCCGACTCCGATCCCTGGCAGGGGAGTGGGAGGCCAGTTCCGCAGTGATTTTTTTGCTCTGGCTAACTCAGATTTATTGTCCCCATGCAGCAGCTTGCCCTGCAGACTGCGTACTTGAAGCGCTGCACAAAGAGAGTTGAGCAAATGCTTTTCGGAGCTCTCGGCCACGGTTGCAAGCCGTCCCATTGTTCCAGGCGGCTTAATCATGAAGTCTACCGATGAAGCATCCCTCTCTCCATCCTGCCTTCACGGCAAGTTTCCTGTCAGCCAGTCGAGACCTGCTCCATAAATCAGTAAAAACAGAGGAAAGACAAAAGCGCCCGGAGACGAAAAAACGTGCCAGCGCGATTCTTCATTCGTTGCTTTTCAAGCAAGAACCTTGGAGATGGGAAAAAACAATAGACAATGGCTCTGGGTTCTTTTGGTGAGGCTTATATATGGACTTTTTTCTTCAACAAAGCTGATCTGCCTACACACAGCTGGAGCTGGTTAATTGCTTTGAAGTCTCTGGGTCTGAAAATACTGTTTTTTCAATCATTTCACTTATGGGGAGTCTGTTTTTGCTTTCCTGTCATGCTCGTAAAAACAAGCAACTTTGTTCAAAGCTTCCAGTTACCCTGGAGACAACACATGTAGACAATTTGTTTTCCCGATGCACTGAAGCTTTAGTAGTCGAAAGCAAAATGACGGAGGTGAGACAGAGCCGCCCCAGGATTTTTTATGGATGGTTCTTATAAAATAAAAATTCATTATATAGAATTATGTACGAAAAAAGCTGCTAAAATGACGCTGCTATCATGAGCGCCAAGTGCGTTGAAATCTACTGACAAAAGACGAGCATAAATTTATTTGCACTTTGTTAATACCCTGCAGATGTACAAGGACGACCGATTTACATATAATAATGTAGCTTTAACATCTTATTATACATGTATGACAACAAAATAATGCGTAGCGTAGTTAGTAGCGCGCCTGTCCTCGCCGGTAGCTAGGGCGCCTGCAGCGGCTTTGCGCATTTCAAATCGGCGCGGCCACGACGTATAGTACGTGGCCTGCCAACTGGAGTTGACGACGTCGTGACGGGTTGCTTTGACAGCGGGAGTGAGCGGGACCACGAGGTCGGCTGTGTGGCACCGCTGGTCCAGATCTTTCCCGTGCAACGTTCCCGACGTTCACCGACGTATCCGACGTACATGTATTTGTACATGTATGAGTAATTTACGCGGTCGAATAACTGATTGCCGAACGGGTTTAGGTCATGGCACCAAAGGACTGTGTGAGGCTCATTGTCAAGATCTTGAGTACCGTCCTGGACTACAGTAGGGCTGCATTTACATGTAGCGAAGCAGTTGTGATGTCGCAATGCCGACGCGCTGGACAGGCTGTTCTACCGTTGCGGTGAGCGTCGGCCAAGCGGTCGATTAACACTGCACGCAGGGCACAACTGCGATCTTCGACTTGGTGCATGGAACTTCCGCAATAGTGTACTGCATGTACGAGCAAACGTGTAATCCGCAGTCATGGACTGCTTTTCGAGCTGTTGAGGACAGTTTTCGAATAGACAATAAACTAACAACTAACAATATGTGATTAGTGGTGCAGAAAGGAAGGAGGGGAAAGAAGTGAAGGGCCTAAGCCGCGGGTTGAAGTTGTATTTATACTAACAATGATGAACAGGCCAGCCAAATTGTCTGTGGTAAATGAACGGTTATACGATAGTCTGTGGGGAAAGGCATGGTAGACAAAGGGAGACGGCTAACTGAAAAGTACAAGGTAATAGAAAGTACAAATATTTGGAGGATGGAAATCCGACAACAGTCTTACAGTCTGGGTCTGGGGCCCATATTATAAGCTGATCAGAATTCGAAAACCAGAGGTTACTGACATACTCGTACGCGTGTCATTTCATGTTTTTGTTGTCGAGGCCGAGGCCATTAACGCGGTGCAACCCTAGAAGACATTGACGTGTTGATTCTTAACAGATCATCTATCTTCTTGGGTTGCTGCGCAAGTACTTGCAAGAACGTGCAAGATCTTCGCTATGATAATACTTAGGTAAACTTACCAGATCTGGCATGGGCGACTTGCTACATCGTGCAAGATCTTAGCTTTTATATCTTAATAGCTTCGAATCGCATATTTTATTAAATTTAATTATTGTCCCATTTTGCCATAAAATAAAAAATAAGAAAGCTAGAACACTTTGGCCCAATGAATAACAAAACAAATGTACCTCCCTTCTTAGAAGATCCTGAAAGAACCGAGCAGATTGGGAAGATCGGCTATAAAGAATGGCACAGAGACGATCTGATCGGCTAAGTTAGAGAAACAAAATGTCCCCTAGGAAATATCGAGTCGAACAGCTAGAGCGCAGTAAAAGGGCGTTGGTTAGTCTACACACGTATTACACTATATCAACTTTAGTTACATGTGTGCATACAGGTTTTTTTCTTTCGAAATCGAGGTGGCTCATGCACTGGCCTAATGCATATTTATACATTTAATGTAGTAAAATTGTTCGAAATAAATGAGGCTTGAAAGCCCAATGCGCACTCATACATGTATTTATTGATCAAAACTACGAGCTCAGGCTTCTGATCGTATGATACACCAAACAACTTTTGGTCCAGGGTAGTTAATATAATAAGCTCCCAGTTCAGAAAAACGCGTTTGAACTCAATTCTTAGCGGCGCGTAAGCAACATAAGCAACACAGACGGGCACATAAAGAAATTTTACGCAGTTTCATCACCAATGAGCTACTCGACATACTCATATGGGTACAATAGCAAAAATCAAATCAGGTGTTTATAAAACTACGGTTTGTTTCACGCGAATGTTTGTTACATTTTTAAAAGCGAAGTTTCTTAGAAATTTTTGAAGAATCAACGCCCCCACGTCACGTCGTCACCGATATTTTATCTCCACCTTGTTGTTTTTACTTTTTTTGTGATTGTAACCTGCAGTAGTAGCAGTTAGTTAGTTATTATTATAACGAATGGAAGACGTTAATGATATTATAGATTCCTATGAAACCACATTAATAGAGCAGTTTGACAGACCAGAAAAGAGAACTATAGATAATTTGACCGCTGTAATTAAAGGTTACCTTACTCACGAAGAATGCTCCCTTATTTCTCAACGAATGTGTGAGCTTATTGAGAGAAGATTGAAACAGGTATGTACTAGGCACTATGACATTCATAAGGTTAATGTCTTGTAGCATTCATGATCAGACATAATTCGACAAGGCCCTGGCCTGGGCCTGGGGCTTATGTCAAAAACTCAAACTTAAGCCTAAGGGTAGGACGATATCACATTTTCGCGATTTTCGAGACTCTTTATCTATACTTTCGAGATAAGCAAGATTCGATTAAGATTCGAAATTAAGCCTAATTAGTAGAGGTCGGATGGGATTGAAATCTTTGGGCGGGGGATCAGGATCGGGAATAATTTTTTTCTCGGGATCGGGATTGGGATTCGGGAATCGGGATCAGGTCTTTTAGTGTATTGTCCATGTAAAGTTAAACAAAATTGAGGAAAGATTGTCAAGATCAAGAAGTAAAACACAACGAAATTGATATGAAGTTTTGTAACCAACAAATTAAATAATGTAACGAGTACAAGTTAAAGCAAAATACCTTCAAGTAATCACTAATTCTATAAATTATTAATCGAAAGACCTGTTCCCGAATCTCGAGTTTTTTAGGGTTAGGATTCTGGTCCCGCAGGAATTCAATTTTCCTCGGGATCCCGAGATTTTGGGATTGGGATCCTGTCCAACCTCCACTAATTAGTATCTAGTAGCTCATTTAGGACTTTTAGGTTCTTAGTCAATAGTCACTTTGTCATCTGCCATTTTGTCATCTGGGGTGTCTGGGGTGCTCACCTCGACTAGGGCCACTTCGTCATATTAATTAGCATGCACTATCTCAAGAGAGTCATTTTGTCATCTACCAATCATATTAGTTTATACTTCCAAGTTAATTAATATGGCAATTAAACATATTTACTTGGAATCCTAATGTCATAGTGATGATCCTGACAATCATTTGCCTTTGGTTTCCTACTCTAAGTTATTTAAACCTGGACCAATAGGCCACCTATAACACGTTGGCCACCCATCTAACAGTCAACCATTCACCAAGCTTTCCCCCATTAGCACTTCGGCAATATCCTCTATTGGATAACACACTACTACCCTAGGCCTATATAGAACTCTGTGAACTCTTGCGAGAACTCTGTGAGCTTGTTGTTGGACTCTAAAAAGTTCAAAAAGGGGTTTAAATAATTTAGAGCAGGAAACTGAAGGATTGCCATGATCCCAATCATTTTGTCATCTCAGATTCTCAATTGATAGAACCTGTCAATCAATTGGTTGTGCTTGCCATAGCTTATATTTAATGAAAACAAAAATAGTTTATACTAATTCAAATCTCACACAGATTGATTGGTTGATAATGACAAAATATCTAATATAGAGGGCCTAATTAAATATTTGGTCACTTTGTCATTTTTTTAATTCATCAACTAGTAAATTTGACAGCACTGTATAGTATATGGACTATGTGCAGCTGTTTCAATGGATAGACAGATAAAATAGATTTATAAAACCAATAAATAGAGCCATGTCATTGTAATACTGGTTTTTAGGCATAGGACCTGCCTTTTACTATTGCCAGATTAGCAAATCTCTATCACTAGAATGTCTTTTTGATGGATTGACTGGAAAAAAGAGACAATAGCGCATACCACCCAGCAGTCTACCATGTACAAACATGATAAAATATGAGATACAATAAAATTAAAAAAACAATTAAACCAAGAATCTTCCATGTCAACAACCAGCAATTCAAGTACTAATTAGGAAAGGTTGACAAGTTTACCTGGATCCTTTGCTTCAGGTCACTTTGTCATCCAATATGACAAAATGGAATATGACAATCTGACCAGTGACCCCTATTTACATTCTATCTTAATCTTGGTTTTAAAATTTGAAATATCAAAAAAGTCAAGATTTGCAATTACCAACACCCAAGAAGGTATAAATTATAGCAAAAAATTCCAGCATATATAAACAAAAATGTGCACAAAGTGGCATATAAGGTGCACAACAAAAGCCTAGCAGAAATTTCTAATGCATAGTAGTAGATAGCAAAAGCTAATCAAAAAGATTTAGCTTAGTCAGCTCACAACAGGTCACCTAAAATGTATAATCTATATATATAGTATTCCCTACATGAAATATATGTTTTTAGACATATTTTTTCAAGGCATAATTGAATGATCTGTCAATTAGATAATTTTTTATAAAATAACATTACCATGTCATAAAGTTTTAGCCACTATATTTTGATAATTTTCAATATGAGCAAAAATATAGCATGGAGTTTTAAATTTTAAAAAGGTTTTAAAAAGCAACAAAAATTGATCTGTTATTTTAAACTTTGAGTTAATCCAAATTTTACTAGATTTTTTAGTATTATTGTCTGGGTTATTTGTGCAAATGGGTGCAAATAGCATCCTGGTCTTAAAAATCGCACCCTGAAATTTGACTCAGGGTGCGAAAAGTGCACCAGAATTTTTTGCAAGGATGTGATGCGGATTTCACAATTTTATGGACATCAAATAGTGTTATGTTAGACCAGTTTTTGTCTGCAGCAGTGCAGCGCATCCTGGTCTTGAAAATTACACCCTGAAATCTAGCACAGGGTACGAAATTGCACCCAAGTTATGGACAAAAAAACCCAGATTATTGTGCACTAGTGCTTTGCACTATGCATAGGCCTACACTTATATGTCAATGAATGATAAGAATTAGTTCCCTTAAAATACAAATTTGTATTTTAGCTTTGCATGTATACTATATAATATACAGCATACTGCACTATATGCTAAAATATATTCTCAACATATACTGTATGTGACACTTTCTTGAATGTAGGCAATTATATGACTATTTGTAACTAGATAATATTACATAGTTATGGAAATCTTCTGGTTTGTTTCCTGATATGTTTAAATTGGTGTTTTAATATAGTGCCATGATAGAAAACAATGTCTATGCCCAATAAGTATAAGAAATAGTATTAGAAAATTCTCTAGCCTCTGGCTCTTATCTATTATTCTATCATTCTATGCTCTATCTTACCATCTATCACTATATTTATTGCCTTATTTATTGCTTGATCTACCATCATAGCTACTGTTCAGTGCTCTATTTACTTCTCTATAAACTGCTTTATCTAGTGCTCAAAAGCATTGTGTTGTGGCACTGATTCAAACTTGAAAATAGAATCACAAAACAAACTACTCATAGAAGCTTGTCAATATTCCAATATTATCATACCTACATTTGATATTAACTTTTTTGATGTTTTATTATTATATACAAATCAAATCAAGCCTTGTTTAAGCATTTTGATCATAGTTGAAAACCTTTAATTATGTTATATTTCATAGATGCACTAGCTTAGAGGTTTAATAGCTGCAGTTGTAGGATAGTAACAGTAGCAAACAGTTAGAACTTGCAGCATTTAAATCCAATAGTGATGGATCGAAATTATTTTTCAAATCAAAATCGAAATCGAAATTTTCGGTTCCTTAGAATTGAAATTGAAATTGAAATAAAAATCGAAATTGAAATTTTTGAGCTTAACAAATTTTTACTTTTTCGCTAATCATGCAAAAAGGTTAACACCTTGCCTCTGCATGTATGAGCTTACATGTTTTATAAAAAGTATCTTTGATATGTTTAAACCATAATACTTAAGATTTAACTTACTTTAAAAATACGAAATAGAAAATGCTAGTGTATTATGTATTATACACTCGTACATAGAAATATAGTAGAAGTTGTATTATACTTATATCCATTTCATAAGTCTTTAGCCAATTAAAATCGACGCCAATGAGTTTAGCCAGTGGGCTTGTGGAGGTTGAGGTGGGTGCAGCACAAGGCCTGGAACAGTGTGTGCCCCACACAATCTTTCTTGTAGAAAAGGCGATTCTCACCTCCCCACTGAGTCTTTGAACCACACTTCCTTTCACTTCCTATAGATTTTCTTTCTCGTGTAGCATGATCATCAATGTCTAAATTGTTAAAATATAACCAAAATTTTGAAATGATTTTCGATGAATGGTGTTGAAATTCGAAATTGAAATCGAAATTATTTCGATGCAAAATTAGTTTCGAAATTCGGAATATCGAAATCGAAATCGAATTTCGATCCATCACTAAAATCCAGACTGGCACCTGTAGATTTAGTTTATCAGGAGACTATCTAAGATCAGAAGAATAGATTGGACAAATTCCTCTAGGACAGGGATTGGTTTACTTTTGACTGCGGGTCTTTTGAAACTTCACAATAGCAATTTGGCCTGTTAAAGGTTGGTGTCTCTTTCAGCTATCCCCCTCTCTGGCCCTTGAAGTAGAAAAGTTTGTAAACTCCTGCTCTAAGTCTGGAGGTTTGTAGTGCCCTTGTTTGGTGTCCAATATGCAATTGGGTCACACTTGGCAACATACCAGCTTCTGGGGCTCACACGCTCCAAGTGCCCCATTTACCAGCTCCCTGCACGGGTCAGTCGGTCAGATCACACAGGAGTGTACAGAGGCCCAACGTTAGGCATGTACACTTCACTGTGCCTTGGGGATTTGACCTTTAAGGGCGTTAATTGCACGAGCAGAGCCAAGCTAAGCAGATTCCAAATTAATGTGACTGCACTAGACCACTGGGCTACCCCCAACCCCACCCTAAGTTGAATATTTCACCCACCAACACTCAAATGACAGGCAAAAACGCCACAGGAGCGACTGGCCTACCTGTGCCTGATCGACTCCATAGTGAAACAGTTGCCGCAGTCGCCATACGCTAAGCTATTCAGCGTTGGCATCGCCTCGGCATTCGTGGCTGCCCTGGTCGCCACAGACTCTGACGAGGCCAGACAGCAAATGTTCGAAATTCGCCGAGCTTGGATTGGCGTATTTCCCGACTCGGTGATGCGAGAGCTGGACTTGGCTGTCCGAGCTATCGACCCCGGCTGGCCGGTGCTGGCCGACTTCTCCGGCGGCTCGGCGTCTGTAACTACAAATAGAGCTGCCAGACTGGGCGCTGGTCAACTGGGAGGCGGCGGAGGTCGACCCGACGATGTCGATATGCGTAGCAGCTGGCGGCAGTACCGACAGAGGGAGCGACAGCTTCCCACTGTGAGTTGCTGTGTCTGCTTGTTGAGACCCAGTATTGTGCCTGAACTACAGCATATAGACTCAGTATAGGACCTGAACTACAGCATACAGACCCACTATAGGACCTGAACTACAGCATACAGACTCAGTATAGGACCTAAACTACAGCATACAGACTCAGTATAGGACCTGAACTACAGCATAAAGACTCAGTATAGGACCTGAACTACAGCATACAGACTCAGTATAGGACCTAAACTACAGCATACAGACTCAGTAAAGGACCTGAACTACAGCATACAGACTCAGTATAGGACCTGAACTACAGCATACAGACTCAGTATAGGACCTGAACTACCAGTTTAGATTCTATAGAAGACCTGTGAACTGCGTCAAGAACCCAGTAGATCACCGATTGAAGATTCACTAGCGACCTTTATTGTCACTGTCAATGCACCCTTTTTAAATTTAAACACTCAGGCTCCACAGCAGCCGCCGCGGTCGTTGCAGCCTCTGCCTCATCCGGCCGGCGGCAGCCTCGACCAGCAGCAGGCCGCCATCGAGGCCCTCCTACGCCGGGTCAAACCCGAATCACTGGGCAGTGAGGCTCGTCATCAACTACTTGGCTGCGTACGAGAGCTGCACAGACTGTCCGAGCCCGACAGCTCCGGCCGCAGGCTGGCCGAGAGCTTGGCTGCCACTCTGCAAGGCGGCTCGCGACACGACAACCTGGAAGGTGCGTGTAGTGTAAAATAATCCCTGATGGGGAAAACTTCTTAATTTACATTATGAAATTGAAATCCCAATATTCGATGTAAATTTGAAATCCCAAATATTCGATATGAATTTGAAATTCCAAATATTCGATATGAATTTGAAATCCCAATTATTCGATATGAATTTGAAATTCCAATTATTCGATATGATTTTGAAATCCCAATATCAGATATGAATTAGAAATCTCATTATCGCTTGTAGTTCCAGCCGAGCAGATTCCTGAGCAGGTGGACTCGGCGCTTGAGCAATTGCTCAGCGGCATGACCCCTGCCGTTCCGCCAGCGCCTGCGCCACAGCCGCCGCCGCCGCCCTCGCAACAAGCTCCTTTGCCAACAACAGCAACTCCGTTTTCAAGCAGTTTATCAACGTCGACGATTCCTCCGGTTGGCGTTACGGCGGCGTTGGAAGCGACGCCAAACTTCTCTCAGATTGGCTGCGATCCGCGTCTGCTGGCGCCGATCAAGGACTCCAGATCCGAAGCGCAGCGCGACATTCTGGTGAGCTTGGGTGGCAGCTTTTTTGTCCGCCTTTCCCCATCCTGATTGTCTCAAATCCCACCCTGAATATCCCAAATCCCCACCTTGAATATCCCAAATCCCTCCCTAAATATCCCAAATCCCCACCTTAAAAATTCCAAATCCTCACCTTGAATATCCCAAATCCCTCCCTAAATATCCCAAATCCCTCCCTTAATATCCCGATTCCCCACCTTGAATATCCTAAATCCCCACATTGAATATCGCAAATCCCTCCCTGAAATTCCCAAATCCCTCCCTAAATATCCCAAATCCCCACATTGAATATCCCAAATCCCTCCCTAAATATCCCAAATCCCCACATTGAATATCCCAAATTCCTCCCTTAAATATCCCAAATCCCTGTCCTGACCACAATAAACCCCATTCCCCACAAATCTTCAAATCTGCTTTTTCTAATCTAGCATTCCAATTGTCATCTCTCGCAGGTGGACGGCGAGATCAGGCGGTTGGCTCTGGACCGGGTGCAGCCTCTCCTAGTTGACAAAGGCGAATCGCGCGTCATCCGGTTCCGTTTCCCCCAGGGCGCGGCGGTTTTCCTAGAATGGGAGGGCGGCCCGGACCCCGTCCGCTTGCGCATTGGCGACTTCACCAAAGTGCTGTTCGGCAGGCGGCCGTTTATTGTCTGCCTGGGCGGCCCGGGACACGAGCTCATTATTCACGGCAAGCCGTTCAATGTGCCCTTTAACGAGCCTAAACTGGTGCCTATCAGGGCTGGCTTCTTTCGCGCTGTTTATCAGGTGAGAGAGAGAGAGAGAGAGGCTAGGGTAACACACAGCCTCAGTTTCAACTTCATCAGTCTGCATGCATCAGTTACATCAAATTACAGACCTTACAACTGCCAAATGTTGACGTAGGAGAAATCATAAACATTTATTGTCAACCTTTATTCTCTCTTAATTTGAAGGACCCTAAACATTTCCGGTTCCGGACCCTAAGTCCTTCAGTTTCCCATCAGCGACTTTCGTTCCTGCAGTTTCTCATTAGCCACTCCCGGTCCTGCAGTTTCTCACTGGACCGGAACCACTTCCGGTCTTTCCGTTTCTCATTGGGCACTTCCAGTCCTTCAGTTTATTTTTAGCCACTTCCTGTCCTTTATTTTCTCTCTTAGCCACTTCCGGTCCTTCATTTTCTCATTAGCCACTTTCGGTCTATCAGTTTTTCATAGCTACTTCTAGTCTTTCAGTTTCTCATTGGCCACTTCCGGTCCTTTAGTTTCTCTCTCAGCCACTTCCGGTCCTTCAATTTCTCATTAGCCACTTCCGGTCCTTCAGTTTTCCATAGCTACTTCTGGTCCTTCAGTTTCTCATAAGCTACTCCCGGTCCTTTAGTTTCTCATTGGCCACTTCCGGTCCTTCAGTTTCTCTCTTAGCCACTTCCGGTCCTTCATTTTATCTCTTAACCACTTCGGGTCCTTCCGTTTCTCATTAGCTACTTCCAGTCCTTCAGTTTCTCATAGCTACTTCCAGTCCTTCAGTTTCTCATAGCTACTTCCGGTCCTTCAGTTTCTCATTGGCTACTTCCGGTCCTTCAATTTCTCATTAGCCACTTCCGGTCCTTCAGTTTCTCATTGGCCACTTCCGGTACTTCAGTTTCTCTCTTAGCCACTTCCGGTCCTTCAGTTTCTCTCTTAGCCACTTCCGGTCCTTCATTTTATCTCTTAACCACTTCGGGTCCTTCCGTTTCTCATTAGCTACTTCCAGTCCTTCAGTTTCTCATAGCTACTTCCGGTCCTTCATTTTCTCATAGCTACTTCCGGTCCTTCAGTTTTTCATAGCTACTTCCGGTCCTACAGTTTTGCAACTACCAGTCGGCATACATCAGTGAAAGTACAGAACTCGAAACTGCCAAATTTTCACGTGCGAGAAATGATAGCCGTTGATTGTTATCTTAGAAAACACACTTGTCCCTTCCGCGTCAACTCCTTAGGTCCGTCTCCAGGCCGTAATTCTGCCCGGCGGCCTGCCTGTGACGCCCGCCCTTGATGTCGGGCCGCCCGTTCCCGCCCAGTGGCTGCAGTGGGCCCAAACCGGCGCATTTGGCGCCGTCAACCAGCTGCACAAGCCGCCGCTGAACCCCATGCGACCTCCTGGCGGCTCATCCGGAGGTCGAGCGCCCGGCTTTTTCAATTCGCAGAATCCCTACAATTCTCGGCTGCCTCCGCCGCCGCCGTCGATGCCGCCGCTAGCAACTACGCAACAGCAGCAGCTCCAGCATCCTTCAACAACATCCGCCTCTCGTTCTCAGCCTCCCGACGTGCTAAAAATGCTGGATAGTCTCGTTAAAGCTGGCCTCGTCAACAGCGCTAACCGTTTGAAAAAGTCCGCATCTTCGGAAGTTGGCGCCGTTGGAGAGAAACGGCGAACAGATGGATCAGCGGATGGATGCGAGACTAAGCGGGGTCGGCTGGCTGCCGGTGGAGATAACAGGTGAGAGCTTTTTGTGAGCGTCTCAATGCCGGCTGAAGTTCCCATAATCACTTCCGGCCATTTAGTCTTTCATCAGCCACTTCCGGTCCTTTCGTTTTTCGTTGCTACTTTCAGTCCTTGGGTTTCTCACCTAAACACTTCCGGCTCTTCAGTTTCACTCTTAGTCACTTTTGGTCCTTCAGTTTCTCTCTTAACCAATTCCGGTCCTTCGGTTTCTCTATTAACTACTTCCGGTCCTTCAGTTTCTCCATTAACCACTTCCGGTCCTTCAGTTTCACTCTTAAATACTTCCGGTCCTTCAGTTTCACTCTTAACCACTTCCGGTCCTTCAGTTTCTCACACTCATTCCTCTCATTTATCTCCCCTAGCTCTTGGATCCTTTCACTTCCGGTCGAATAATTAATTCTGTTCAAAAATACTTATCGCATCCACACCATAGCGCCGACGAAGACCCGGAATTCGACAAGCCGAGCGGCCCCGAGGACCCGTCAGCCCCGTCGGGAATCGACTACGACTCGGATGTCGATCTGCCCGTCGACCTGACCGACCTAGTCGAAGAGAAACTTGAGCAGCGCCTGCCCGCTGTCACCTACCGCCTGGTTGGCGGCTTCCAGTGCCCACAGTGCACTCTGCGGTTCACCCGCGGGCCCGAGTCGGCCTCCTTTCGCCGCCACATGGACGAGCACTATCGACGCCGGGTGCTCCAGCGTCACAATCCGCCGGCAAAGTGCCGCGCCTGGTATCCGCACTGGAGCCAGCTGGTTAAACCAGCCGATGAATTCTCGACAGCCAGCGTCGCGGACTTCGATGCCGATTTTAGTGGAGGTCCCGCAACAGCCGCCGTCGCCGCCGCCACAGCCGCTGCCACGGACGGCATCGCTGGATTTTCTAGCGGTTTCTCAACGTCTGAACCCGATCCTGGCAGTGCGGCAGCCGCGGCCTCGGCTTCGTCAACGGCGGCGGCAGCGGCGGCAGCTGTCGCTAGTGGAGTCCCCGCCCGGTCCAATCCGGAGTTGAACGTCTGCGGCGTCTGCTACGAACAGTTCGACACTCGCTGGGACGACGACACTGAGGACTGGCTGCTGCGGGACTGCGTGGAGCTGGGCGGCGGGATCTACCATCCGGTCTGTGCGGAGGATGCCGGCAAAGCGACGTCCGGCAGCGACCAGCCCGGCGACACGGCGGCGTCTTCAACGTCGGCTACAGCGGCTTTGCTGTCCATACTGAAGGAGGCGGTGGGGTTGCAGTGATTGGGAGGCATTTGTGTACATTGTGTAAATGCAGCCGATCTCTGATTTGCCAGTGTTGTCTGACAGCTGAACATTTATCTCTTTGTCTTAGTTGGCCTCAAGCACTCGTGTTCTTAAATTTCCTTGAAGTACTTCCGGTTCTTACATTTCCTTCAAATACTTCCGGTCCTTAAATCTTCTTTAAGTACTTCCGGTCTCCCAATTTCCTTGAAGTGCCTATACTCTTTAAATTTCTCACAAGTACTTCCGGTCCGTAAATTTCCCAGAAGAACTTCCTGTCCGTAAATTTTCCTGAGGAACTTCCTATCCTTAAATTTCCCTGAAGAACTTCCTGTCCTTAAATTTCCCTGAACAACTTCCTGTCCTT
Source organism: Macrostomum lignano (assembly GCA_002269645.1). NCBI lineage: Eukaryota > Metazoa > Platyhelminthes > Macrostomidae > Macrostomum > Macrostomum lignano. The sequence goes on from NIVC01001121.1 coordinate 71,712, forward strand.
AAATTTCCCTGAAGTACTTCCTGTCCTTAAAGTTCCCTGAAGAACTTCCTGTCCTTAAATTTCCCTGAAGTACTTCCTGTCCTTAAATTTCCCTAAAGAACTCCCTGTCCTTAAATTTCCCTGAAGTACTTCCTGTCCTTAAATTTCCCTGAAGAACTCCCTGTCCTTAAATTTCCCTGAAGTACTTCCTGTCCTTAAATTTCCCTGAAGAACTCCCTGTCCTTAAATTTGCCAGAACTTCCTGTCCTTTAATTCCCTCTCAAAGCATTTCGAATTCATTAGCTAACCCCTTGACTACTGGACAGTGTAGGTTAAAGCCTCGGTCAAGCCTAAACTGTTCAATATGCGCAAGCATGTTTCTATCAAGTGTAATTGAATACATATTTGCAATACGCACTGTTTCCAACTGTTAGCCCTGTATATTTATTTACCGTGCGCTACTGTTTCTACTATGATAGCTAAATGCAAGCATGTCAAGCTTTTAGTCATTTTTCCTTAAGTCTCGTCTAAAAGTGTCGCATGTTTGCCAGAGCCGACCTACCTACCTATTTGAACTGTTGCCAATGCAAATATGCGACTCAGTTCTCAAGCGGCAGTGGATCGATACCCTGATAGAAGCAGCTGTAGGCGATAAAATGCTCCTTCTTGAGTCCTTGCGAACGTTATTTGGAACTATCATGAGCTCGCGCTGCCTGCTAGTGCCTCGGTTAGCCCGCGAAGCCATCGACCAGAGCACTGCTCACGGCATCAACCGGGTGGCTTCGCTTCATCGCCGCGACTCAAAGCTTCGAGCATTCTGGCTTCTCAGCTTCCTGAGCTGCTCAGTCTTATTAGTCTACACGTCAAGGACTTACATCTATCGGTTGAGGAGCCCCGGCATAGCCACGGAGCTCAATGCCACTGATGCAGAGTTCGAGTTCCCCGATCTGTACTTCTGCAACACCCTGCAGGTGGCTGGCTCCTACTCGGCCTTGTTGAACAGCTCGGAGTGGCATCGACTGATGAAGCCGCTGATTTCTGCATATCGACTGTACAATACCACTGTGGCCGGAGCTGCAAACTGGACAGCTGAGGAGCTGTACGACCTGCAAAGATCCCATCTGCTTGGAACTCTCCAGTCTATGCCTTACAGCCTGCTGGCTGACCTTGTCGGCCAGAGGAGGAACCAGACGTTCTTCAGAAACTACGGCGTGTTCAGCGCCGGCTCGGAGCAATCTCTGGACTCGCCAGTAGAAATTGAAACGCTGCACCATCCGGAGCACCTGAAGTGTTTCAAGGTGGCTCTCACCGAGTCCGAACGAAGTCGAATGCGAAACATCAACAATAGGCTGCGGTTCGACATTTGGCTGGATCCCTACTACAGCGTAATGAAAAGCGTGGGTTTGTACTCCAGTTATTTTCTACCATGGTGGCAGTTCGAAAATCGTCTCTTTTACCCATACGATTGGGATTTAAGCAATCCGCACGAAATTGACAGGGGCAGCGGTATGCTGCTCTACCTGGTGCCCAGAGGTCACTACCCGTCTAGATTAACCACCAACGTGGTCAGCCTGGGTCCCGGCAGAGCCTACGACATCTCCGTAGAGATGAGCGACTCTCAACTGAAACCGGCCGACTTTCCCGACGAATGCCTGGATGCCCCGCCGGATCAGGCGCTGTTCTTTGATCCGCACACGGGAGCGGCGGACGCCTTCGGCTACAGCGAGGCCGTCTGCTTCTACACCGAGATGGCTAGGGAGGCCCTTGCGCGATACAACTGCAGTCCTTGGCCCCAGCCACTGCCGTGGAGGCTGCGAGACCTGGCACTTTGCCTGAACCTCACCGCCGTCACCAGTGGCAGTCCGCAGTCTCAGGAGTTGAACATGCGAGCCTACCTTGCCGCAAGCCGGTCAGAGAGTCCACTGTCAGACAACTGGGAACGGTTGTGCATGCGCAGCAAGCTCTGTCGGCAGAGGCAATACAGAGTGACGTCATCGTTTGGCAATTGGCCAAATTCGGTCAGCGAGGTGCGCTTCCTGTCGAATCTTCTGCCATTCGCGTTGAAAAACAAAAGCTTGGACGATTACAGATCTATTGAGGCTGCAATGAGGGCGCTTCAATTTATTCAGGGAGATACGAGTATTGATGACTTGATTAGCTTTGAAGACAAAGTGCACGCCTATTTTCGGAGAGCACTCTTGTCAGTGACCATCAGGGCTGAGTCATCGGTTAGTCAGCTGATCACCTTCAGTTTGGACTACAGTCTAGGCCAGTTCGTTGCCGACCTTGGCGGCTCTCTGGGCTTGCACCTGGGCTGCTCTGTGCTCACCTTGCTGGAGCTGTTCGAGCTGCTGCACCAGCTGCTGGTAGTAGTTGCGTGGAAACATTGTAGAATGCGTTCTTAGCTCTATTGACTGTCTTTATGAAGACGTAATTGTTTTAACACCTTTAATCCTAAACTTGAATTGGATCGAAGCAAAAGAACGTGCAAGCTTCAATAAATATTTATGAAGACGTAATTGTTTTAACACCTTTAATCCTAACCTTGAATCGGATCGAAGCAAACGATCGAACGTGCAAGCTTCAATAAATTCATGATGTGCGATCGATCGTGTCTTCATTAATATCGTGACGATAATTCCGGAGAAATAACAGACCACTCCTTTGTTAGAATGTTTCTTAATTCTACACATCCTGGGGACCGGAACTTTCTGTGCTCTTATCTATGGCAATAGTCTATGGTATTTAATTACCTTATTGCTAAACAAAAGTACACAACAATTCTACGTACATACTATTGTGATGAGATGATTTAGTCTGAATGATTTAGAAATACTGGAGGGTTGGGTGGAAGGGTGAGTCATCGGGTGGGGCGCCCAAAGGTCACCGGTCCTGTGACCACCGAGTAAGAAGCAAAGGTCCTGAGTGTCGAAAATCAGATCAGCGTGACGTAGATTTTGGCAATAAATCCAAGTCTCCGAAAAGTCTGAACGATCTGGTCCTCCAACAGGACGCGAGCTAACAGAGAAAAATGACTACCCAATTTTACTTAGCATAAATATTCGTAGATGTTCGTCAATGTAATAATCAGCGGTCCCAGCGCGTGACAAGATTTTAAAAGAGAATAAATTTGAGCGTAAATATTCTGCAGTATTAGGTACTCGTAAATAATATTCAGAAAAGGCAAGCTAAGTGTAACAAAATACTAAATACAAACACTATTAACTATACTAATTAAAAAGAAAAGCATTACTAGATACATACATGTATTAAAAAAAATTACTACTGCCTCAGATAGATAGCTATTCGATCGTTGCCGCTTTTGATAACTTTTACAACTTTTGATTTTGGTATATTTTGAAGGTACGACCAGAGACAGCTATTTTTTACGAGCTACAATGTACAACTCTAAAGCTCATATTCCAAGCTGTGACAGTGTAATTCGTAGAAATCATATTTAAACAAACACACCCCAACAGCAAATGAGACGAACAGCAGGCAGGCAAATATCTATGGCCCGAAGCAGCGCTAGAGGTGGGGAAAGCGACCGGGCCGTGGTAACGATACATTCAAGTTTAAATAGCAAGCAAATGAGATTAAAAGAATAAAAGCAGTTTTTAAAAACATTGAGCTGCAAAGCGAAAGCGAGCGACGTGGCACAGAGGGCGGTGGGCAGATAAATAAGCGGGTGAGCAAACCCCCCCACCCCACGGAGGGGTAGAGAGGACGGCGTACAAAGGCGGCACAATTGTACAGCGCGAGGGGTGGATGGCTAACACCCATTTCACTCCAGGCTCACAAGGGAGCCCTAAGAGAAATGGAGGCAGTATCGATGTGATGAGTTTCGGCCTTTTCGCCCCTTTCGGAAAGCCTTCGGGCTTCGGGTCTCAGAAATAAATCAATTAGAGTCCTGGCCCCTCACTCGACCTGTCAGATGGTCAGCCCCATGGTAGCTTGATCTTGTGGCGAGCAGTCTGTCCTATAGCTAAGAGGGACAGCGAGAGACAAGCAGGGAGAATTTTGAAGGTAGAGATTAGCCAATCCGCAGATTAACTAACCCGCTGCCACCAAGCCCGTGCGTTCTGGCTCACCAAACCGGAACTTTCGAAATCAGGCTTCCGACTAGAGGGGGCTTAGCACTTACCTGCCAACTAGTGTCTTTTTGCTGTCAATCTCGAAGTCATAGCTGATGATAAGGGACACTACTAGGACTCGATCGCATTGGCCATGCAGGTACAGAAGGGGACTTGTGCAGGGGATTCTTGCATGAGTGGCGAGACTAGGGGGTAGCTACATATGTACTATTACATAGCTAAATACGAGGAATTGTACTTTTGGCCTTCAACGCGCCAACCAGCCTCTCGAAGCGCTGATGATAGACTAACTCGAACTTCGGAGGCCGCATGATTCATTACCCGAGCCGCTTGGCGAATCTAGAGTGCACAGAGTACATCTCTAGCGCCGATTTTGCACTATTGGCAGTTTTGCTCACTGATTTGATAGATTGATCGACTGAATGAAAACCGATAAAAATAACTGTCAGATTAACCTTCTCACTAAATCACTTCACACTTCAGATTGAATTGGAGTATCAAACTACTATATCAGTATTGAATGGTTTATGCCTCAAATAACAGCACCGCTGAACAAAATGAGCAAAAGTGTGCGCCTAATCCAGCTCCTGAAATAGGGGACAGATAAGGGATCACCCAATCAAGCAAGTCTAGGTAGCCTCTCACCCAACCAATCAGAAACTCAACAGCCGGAGACCAGGTAATCCACAGTGACCGAATCGGCTTAGTGCTTCGCAGCTGTAGACCCGGGTTGATGCTGATGTCACAATCTTCGCAGATAGCTAGCAGGTGATGTTCTTAATCTTGATGTTCGCTGCTGACGACCGGGGGGATTCGTCCTTGATGATGATGGGGGAGTCGTGTTCCGGGGATCAAGAGACGACGGTCGAGCTCCTGGAGGTCTAAGTTAGGCCAAAGTCCCAGGAGGCGGAGCAGGAGGTTGAGTCAAAAACACCGGTTTAAATAGCTGACAACTGGACCGCAATTTGTTATAATGGAACACCTCGACGCTGATTGGCTGAGCCGATTTGTTATAACGCACGTCGAATTTTCTGATTGGCTGAGCTTGTTGTCACCCAAACTCACGTGACCAGAAGATCTTATCAGTTCCCTCGGGGCCATAAAAATACGACAGGTGCGGTCATAAATCACTCAAAATCGCTACATAATGATTTATGACCTTTCGCGTAGGAGACAAAAATTAATGAACAAATACATTAGAAAGCTCTTATTAAGTACATGTAGAAAGTGAAGATAATGAAGAGAAATCGCTAATCGCTAATCCCAACGTACTTTTAGGGGTAAAACGCATAGCTGTCAAAGCTGTCACACGCTTGAGTGAACACGAACAATAGGCCTGGCCCTGGCCTCATAAATCTTCATGGCCTGTCAAAATGATGAGAAAAAAGCTACCGCCCGCATCCTCTCAGACCATCTAGCGCCAGTCTCACATTGAGTGAGGCGCAGGTGGCTGTCAGACCAGCTCGAAAGCAATGATTTATGACCCAAAAGCCGCACCTATGTTATTATAACTATAAGTATGGCAAAATCATATAAATAGTATGAATTCTAGGAAAATTACATAAAGAGAAGAAAAAATGGCCATAGCCTGTTGTTAGTAGGCTAGTAAGTTTGGAGCCCATGTGCGAGCGTGAAGTTTGGAAAAAAGTGCGTCCTCATCAATCACATGTATACGGTACTACTTGTAGTCTTTCATTTTTTAACAATATTCTATTACGTTTTATTATTGCGCTAATGTTACTGTTGAAATTGTAGGTTTTTTGTATCCTCGTATGAATTTATTCGTCATTATTTGTATTTCTTGCATATCGAAATATTTCTCGTAAAGTAGTTCCATCTATGTAAATGTAAATGTATGTGGCGAGTTGAGCCACGTAAAGTTTATTTGAAAGTAGCAGGGTGGAGGCGCGCGAGACAAAGGTCTAAAGTTATATAGGCCAGCGGTGTACACTGGGCAGCCAATCAACGCACAGCGACCGTGCACATAGCGCCGGCCCTCCCGGCCGGGGTGGGGGTGGCTGCCGGAGCGCGCACGCGCGCGTGGCGTGACCGCCACATGGCTCCCCCCAGCGCTGGCCTAGGACCGAAACTGCGTCGTGCGGCACCGGCGAGGCGGAAGCTGGCGGCGACCAGACGCTGGAGGCCGGGCCGCTTGCACCGGTGGGAAGCGTGTCGGTGGGTGCCCCGGCGGCGCTAGCGGTTGCGCAGTTGCGACCGGAGAGTCTCCACCACGTGGCAGTTGTGGCCGGCCGTCCAGGCGGGGGCGGCCTCGTGGCCGCAGAGCGGGAGCCGGAATCGCCTCGCCGGGATCGAGCGCCGCCGGCTTGAGTCTGTCCACTGCCACTTGATCCTGCCGCGTGCCCAGGTCGAGGCGGAAGGTCTTGGCTCCACGCTCAAGGACCTTGAAGGGCCCGAAGTACGGCCGCTGCAGAAATGGCCGGTGGCCGTCGCGGCGGATGAAGACGTGCGTGCAGGACTCCAGGGCAGCAGGCCATGTCGCGAGGTCGGAGGCGGCCGGAACGATCGTACCGCGCTGCGTAGCCGGGCCAGAAACTGGTCTTAAGAGCCCGCGGGTGGCGCGGCCTGCAGGTATTCTCCAGCGCCGTAGACCAGCTCGGCCGAGGAGGTGCCGATGTCCTCTTTGGGAGCCGTTCGGATGCCCAGCAACGCCCAGGGCAGCTCGTCGGTCCAAGTTGGTCCGGTCAGGCGCGTCATCAGGAAAGCCTTGAGCTGGCGGTGGAAGCGTTCCACCAAGCCGTTTGCCTGTGGGTGAAAAGCGGTGGTGTGGTGCAGCTGCATGCCCAGCAGCCTCGGCACGTTGGCCCATAGCCCGGAGGTGAACGGGGAGCCGCGGTCGGACGTGACGTCACTGGGCACGCCGAAGCGGGCGACCCAACCGGCGATGAAGGCGGACGCGCAGGAGGCAGCGGAAGTGTCGGCCAAGGGGAAAGCCTCCGGCCAGCGGGAGAACCTGTCGACGACGGTCAGCAGGTGCGTGAAGCCGCGGGACTGCGGCAGCGGTCCGACAAGGTCGATGTGGACGTGCGCGAAACGGCTACTGGGCACCGGGATGCTGGCGGGCGGGGCGGTCACGTGGCGCTGCACCTTGGCCGTCTGGCAGGCGATGCAGCTGCGAGCCCATTGGCCGACGTCCCTGTTGAGTCCCGGCCACACGAACTTCTCCGACACCAGGCGCCGCGTACTGCGTACGGATGGGTGCGCCAGTCCGTCGACTGCGTCGAAAACGGCGTGGTGGACGTCGGCGGGCACCAGTGGGCGCGGGCGGCCGATCACGGTGTCGCAGATGACCTCCAGACCACCGGATTGTCGTTGCCCGCCACGTGCCGGATGTCGGTGGTGAACTCCGACACGTATGCGAGGTGCGAGGTGCCACTGCTGGCGCGCTGACCAGGGATCCGACAACTTGGCCATGGCCGCAACCAGGGGTTTGTGGTCGGTGTAGGCGGTGAAGATGCGGCCTTCCAAAAAGTAGCGGAAATGCCGCGTGGCCAGATAGAGAGCGAGTAACTCCCGGTCGAACGCGCTGTACTTTTGTTCAGCCAGTCGCAGTTGGCGGCTGAAGAAAGCTAGTGGCCGCCAGGCCTCGCCGACACGCTGCGCCAGAACCGCCCCGATGGCGGTGTCCGAGGCGTCGACCGTCAGCGCCGTTGGGGCGTCGAGCTCCGGGTGCGCAAGCATGGCAGCGTCAGCCAGGGCCTGCTTCGTGCTGTTGAAGGCATCCGTCAGCTCCGGTGTCCACCGAACGATCTTGTCCTTGCTGGCCAGGGCGCCGTAGATGGGGCGCAGCAACTGGGCGGCCCGCGGCACGAACCGGTGATAGAAGTTCACCATGCCGGCGAACTCTTGCAGGCCCTTGACGGTCGCGGGCGGAGCGAATCGGGCGATGGCTTCGACCTTGTCTGGCAGCGGCACGGCGCCCCGGCTGCTGATGCGGTGGCCCAGAAAGTCGATTTCGCTGCGGCCAAACTGGCACTTGGCTGGATTGACGAGGAGGCCGTTGTCTGCCATGCGCTGGAACAGCGTGCGCAGGTGCCCCAGATGCTGCTGAGGGCCGCTGCTCGCCACTAGGAAGTCGTCGATATAGGCGAACACGAAGTCCAGGCCCTGGCAGACCGTGTCAATCAGCCGTTGGAAGGCCTGGGCGGCGTTTTTGAGTCCGAATGGCATCTTGAGAAACTCGAACAGGCCGAATGGCGTGATGACGGCCGTCTTGGCGATGTCGGCCTCGGCAACCGGGATCTGGTGGTAGCCCCGCACCAGGTCGATCTTGGAGAATACGTTGAACCCGGACAGCCGCGCAAAAAAGTCCTGGATGTGTGGCACCGGGTAGCGGTCGGGCACCGTGGCGTCGTTGAGCCGCCGGAAATCGCCGCAGGGCCCCCAACCCCCGGAGGCCTTTGGCACCATGTGCAGCGGCGACGACCAGGGGCTGCAGGACCGCCGCACGATGTCCAGCTGCTCCATGTTGCGGAATTTCTCCTTGTCCACCGCCAGCTTGTCAGGCGGCGGGCGGCGCGCCAGGGCGTGGACGGGGGGCCGTCGTAGGAACATGATGTTGGACCCCGTGGAGCGGCCGGGCTTTCTGGAAACTCGGCTCCGTCAGCGTCGGGAACTCCGCGAGCAGCTGGCTGTACGGGTCCCCAGCGACGGCGGCGGCGAGCTGCGGCCGGGCCGGGCTGGACCCGAGCAGCAGGGGGGCGCTGGACAGCGAGCTAGTGTCGAGCAGACGGCGGTTTGACATGTCCACCAGAAGGCCGTGGTGCCGCAGGAAGTCCGCGCCGATCAACGGCCGTGACACCTCGGCCAGGATGAACGGCCAGGTGCAGGTCTTGACGCCGAGGTCGAGCGTTAGCGTCCGGCTGCTGAACGTCCGGATCAGGCTTCTGTTGGCCGCGAAAAGCGGCGGGCCGGGTGTGTGCGAGCGGGCGTCTGCCCCCGAGACAGGAAAAATGCTCACCTCAGCGCCGGTGTCGACCAAGAAGCACCGGCCCGTGGCTACGTCGGGGATGAGCAGGAGGTTGTTGCTGCCGGCCGTCGAGGCATTCACTGAGGGCTAGCCGGCCCGTTTCCCGAGAACTGGCAGGGCGGCTCGCAACGCCGGGCGAGACTTGGCGCCGAACTACCGCTCGCCGGCTCAGCTGTCCAGCAATGCTCATTATATCGCTCATGCTGTGTAGGGCAAATGCTTCCAATCAATTAGCGTTGCCTCGATCTTTGCAGCCGTCCGCTTTTCTCTATCTGAGATTCCACCTCTAGACAAGCAAGTATTTATATATGTAATTAGTTTAGGGGTGGATGCAGAGTAAGGGGTGGGTGACTTTAGGTGCGCGACTTAAAGGTGAGACATAGGCGAGGTGGAGGTAACCTTCTCTCAAACTCCCTTAGCAGCATCGACTGATAATAATTCACGACAGTGTACATAACGTGCGTAGATTACGTAAGAAAAAGGAAACAGTGTGTTGAAATTTTAAGCAATGACTAGCAATCTACGCCCCCCGTTGGGGAGCCAAAGAAATGCAATACACGTTTTTTTAATAAGCTACATGTATCCTTGAAATCTTAAAAAATCTCCTGTCAAACCTTGTAAGCCTTGACATGTCAGTAATCCCCCCCACAAGCTTTAACATATCAACTCCCCCCCTTGACATCTCAGCAATGCAATGGATTCCCAAATGAATCTCTTAACTTCGACATGAAGCTTCTTTTATTTTTTACATTACGCTTTTTTTATCAGCGATCCCTCCCCTGAGGAGGCATCAAATAATGTAATAAAAAGTTTTCAATAAACTACATGTAGCTTCTGACTTTAGCTTTGAAATCTCATTTATACCCCCGTGAGCCTTGACATGTCAGCTATCCCCCCCGTAAGCCTTGACATGTCAGCGATGGCCTCCATAAACCTTGAAATCTGAAAAATCCCCCGTTAACCTTGAAACCCGATAAAATATAACCCTCAACCCACACCTGACCTAAACCTAACTTTAACCCAACCTAAAGCCTTGAATCTCAGCAATTCTTGTCCCCTAAGCCTTGACATTTTAGTGATTCCTTCTTTAAGAATCACAGCACTATAACGATTCCCTCGCTTTGACATCGTAGCAATTCCCAAATGAATCTTTTAACTTCGACATGACTTTTCTTTTATGTATACATAGTGCTACTTTTATTTTTTACATGACTCTTCTTCTATCAGCGCCCCCCCCGTGGCGAGCCAACAAAAAATGTAATAAAAAAATTGAGTAAAGTAAATGAACTTTGAAGTAGCTTCTGACTGTTGCTTTGACATCTCAGAAACGCCCCCATAATCTCAGTTATTCTCTGTGAGCCTTGACGTCTCAGTTTTTCTCCCTAGCCCAGCACTATAGCTTCATTTAATTTTTACATGACACCTTTCATGTCTGACATGACGCTTCTTTTATTCTACCATGATGCTTTTTAATTTTTTAAATGACACTTTCATTAGTTTTTAAAGGAGGCTTCTATGATTTTTATATGACGCTTCTATGATATTTTACATGACGCTTCTATGACTGTTTACATGACGCTTCTATGATTTTTACATGACGCTTCTATGATTGTTTACATGACGCTTCTATGATTTTTATATGACGCTTCTATGATATTTTACATGACGCTTCTATGACTGTTTACATGACGCTTCTATGATTTTTACATGACGCTTCTATGATTGTTTACATGACGCTTCTATGATTTTTTATATGACGCTTCTATCATTTTTACATAACGCTTCTATGATTTTTATATGACGCTTCTATGATATTTTACATGACGCTTCTATGACTGTTTACATGACGCTTCTATGATTGTTTACATGACGCTTCTAGGATTGTTTACATGACGCTTCTATGATTTTTACATGACGCTTCTATGATTGTTTCATGACGCTTCTATGATTGTTTACATGACGCTTCTATGATTTTTATATGACGCTTCTACGATTTTTGCAGGACGATTCTATGATTGTTTACATGACGCTTCTATGATTTTTACATGACGCTTCTATGATTGTTTCATGACGCTTCTATGACTGTTTACATGACGCTTCTATGATTTTTATATGACGCTTCTACGATTTTTGCAGGACGATTCTATGATTTACATGACGCTTCTATGATTTTTACATGACGCTTCTATGATTGTTTCATGACGCTTCTATGACTGTTTACATGACGCTTCTATGATTTTTACATGACGCTTCTATGATTGTTTACATGACGCTTCTATGATTTTTTATATGACGCTTCTATCATTTTTACATAACGCTTCTATGATTTTTACATGACGCTTTTATGATTTTTTACATGACGCTACTATGATTTTTACATGACGCTACTATGATTGTTTACATGACGCTTCTATGATTGTTTACATGACACTTCTATGATTGTTTACATGACGCTTCTATGATTGTTTATATGACGCTTGTATGATTTTTACATGACGCTTCTATGATTGTTTATATGACGCTTCTATCATTTTTACATAACGCTTCTATGATTATTACATGAAGCTTCTACGATTTTTACATGACGCTTCTATGATTTTTTACATGACGCTTTTATGATTTTTTACATGACGCTTCTACGAGTTTTTGCAGGACGATTCTATGATTTTACATGACGCTTCTATGATTTTACATGACGCTTCTATGATTTTTACATGACGTTTCTATGATTTTTTACATGACGCTTCTATGATTGTTTCATGACGCTTCTATGATTGTTTACATGACACTTCTATGATTGTTTCATTACGCTTTTATGATTGTTTACATGACGCTTCTATGATTGTTTATATGACGCTTGTATGATTTTTACATGACGCTTCTATGATTGTTTCATGACGCTTCTATGACTGTTTACATGACGCTTCTATGATTGTTTATATGACGCTTCTATCATTTTTACATAACGCTTCTATGATTATTACATGAAGCTTCTACGATTTTTACATGACGCTTCTATGATTTTTTACATGACGCTTCTATGATTTTTTACATGACGCTTCTACGAGTTTTTGCAGGACGATTCTATGATTTTACATGACGCTTCTATGATTTTACATGACGCTTCTATGATTTTTACATGACGTTTCTATGATTTTTTACATGACGCTTCTATGATTGTTTCATGACGCTTCTATGATTTTTACATGACGCTACTATGATTTTTACATGACGCTTTTATGATTTTTTAAAAGACGCTTCTATGATTTTTCAATGACGCTTCTATGATTTTTTACATGACGCTTCTATCATTGTTTACACGACGCTTCTATGATTGTTTACATGACGCTTCTATGATTGTTTACATGACGCTTCTATGATTGTTTACATGACGCTTCTATGATTGTTTACATGACGCTTCTATGATTGTTTACATGACGCTTCTATGATTGTTTACATGACGCTTCTATGATTGTTTACATGGCGCTTCTACGATTTTTTACATGACGATTCTATGATTGTTTACATGACGCTTCTATGATTGTTTACATGACGCTTCTAAGATTTTTTACATGACACTTCTATGATTGTTTACATGACGCTTCTATGATTGTTCACATGACACTTCTATGATTGTTTACATGACGCTTCTATGATTGTTTACATGACGCTTCTATGATTTTTTACATGACGCTTCTATGATTGTTTATATGACGCTTGTATGATTTTTACATGACGCTTCTATGATTGTTTCATGACGCTTCTATGACTGTTTACATGACGCTTCTATGATTGTTTATATGACGCTTCTATCATTTTTACATAACGCTTCTATGATTATTACATGAAGCTTCTACGATTTTTACATGACGCTTCTATGATTTTTTACATGACGCTTTTATGATTTTTTACATGACGCTTCTACGAGTTTTTACATGACGCTTCTATGATTTTTACATGACGTTTCTATGATTTTTTACATGACGCTTCTATGATTGTTTCATGACGCTTCTATGATTGTTTACATGACGCTTCTATGATTGTTTACATGACGCTTCTATGATTGTTTACATGACGCTTCTATGATTGTTTACATGACGCTTCTATGATTGTTTACATGGCGCTTCTACGATTTTTTACATGACGATTCTATGATTGTTTACATGACGCTTCTATGATTGTTTACATGACGCTTCTATGATTGTTTACATGACGCTTCTATGATTGTTTACATGACGCTTCTATGATTGTTTACATGACGCTTCTATGATTTTTACATGACGCTTCTATGATTGTTTACATGACGCTTCTATGATTTTTACATGACGTTTCTATGATTGTTTAAATGACGCTTCTATGATTGTTTACATGACGCTTCCATGATTTTTTAAATGATGCTTCTATGATTTTTAACATAACGCTTCAGTGATTGTTTACATGACGCTTCTATGATTGTTTACATGACGCTTCTATGATTGTTTACATGACGCTTCTATGATTTTTTAAATGACGCTTCTATGATTTTTTAAATGACGCTTCTATGATTGTTTACATGACGCTTCTATGATTGTTTACATGACGCTTCTATGATTGTTTACATGACGCTTCTATGATTGTTTACATGACGCTTCTTTTTAAAAAGTCTTTTAGTTTTCCTGACGTTGAAAAGCTTTAATTGAAAAAATTATATTCTATGAAAATTCGAACCATCGTCGCTGCATTTATCAAATTTTGCACTTATATAATTCAACAGTTTAAAATCCAAGCATAGAGTAAATCCACGAAGCAGTTATGACATAATCAGTTTCTCAGTCAGTCAGTATCAGTTAACAATATGGTTACGCAATTTAAATCAAGTCTGGTGCTACGCTTCCACACTGCATTTTCAATTCAAGTCGGAGTTACAATTCAGTTATGATGCAATCTATTTCAGAGTCAGAATTCAACCAGTCAGTTTTTTCTCTAGCATTCTTACAATGCATTTCAAGTCGAAAAGTTTGCTTGACCTTTGCAAAAAAGCATGTTTTTCGAATATTTAATCGCTTTAACATGGAGCAATTTCTTAGCCATGATGCATGTACCGTCACGGGAAAATTTCTGATCGAACAGTGCAAGTCTCATGAAAATCGGTTAAGCCATTTTTTCTCTAATCGATTACAAGCAAGCAAGCAAGCAAGCAAGATTTTTTCTCTAATCGATTACAAGCAAGCAAGCAAGCAAGCAAGATTTTCATTTTTAGTATATAGGATGTTCATCGGAAGTCAGAGTTTAAGGCAATGTCCTGCAAGTTTGTAAAACAAATTATACTCAGCAACAGTCAAAAGTTCCACCCACCAAGCGAGATGAAAATTTTCTCACATATTGCGACAAATTCTCACTCACAATTCAACCCTCAAGTTGCGCAACTAAGCCGCGGCGAGGAAGGGAAAGTTGACTGTATCAACAACTTGTAATAAACGTCAGTCGCACAAAATCATAAAGCTTTTAATGCAATATTCAGTTAGAATCGCGATGCCTAATAACGCGTGTGGGATCCCCTCGCACGCAGAAGAGCGCGATTCTGCGGGGCATCCCCAGGATGAGGTTGGCGCAGAAAGTCCTGGAGAATCTGCTGCCAAGCGTTTTCAATGCCATGTCGCAGTTCCACAACATTCTGTGGTGGATTCTCTTTTCGAATACTGCGTTTTAGAAAGTCTCAGACATGCTCAATGGGCTTCATGTCTGGGGACTGGGAAGGCCACAGCTGTAGCTGTTCTTTCAGTTGACTGACAGCATCGGCTTGGTGTGGCGGCGCGTTGTCCTCCTGGACTATTAAGCAGACTCAAGCCACCCCCAAGTGGCAATAAGCGTTGTGCGTAAGTTGCGTCACTCGCAATAAGTGAAAAAAATCATCTCACTTAGTGGGGTGGAACTTTTGACTGTTGCTGAGTATAATAGACCGTAAAAAAATAAAAAATTCTAATTTGAATGGGTGAAAAGTTTATTAAATTTTTTTTATCAATTTTAGTATATTGAGTCTTATTGCAAAAATGAAATCATTTTTCTCTGCAGTGGCACTTAAAAAGTAAAAAATATAGATCTCTTTGGGCGAAGACGGTTACTGCGAAATTATTCATGAAAGCAATACTTCATACAAAATTTATAGGCTCTTGATTAAAAAATTATAGTAAATGCTAATTTGCTTGCAGAATTATCAAAACAATAAAATTCATTAATACGAGCTCACAAACAATTGCAATCATTATTAAAACGAGAGATTAGTCAATCGAGTCAAAGCAAATCAATTTTTAATTTCCGCAGGTGAAATACAGACATTTAGCTAGCTCGTACTTTTGAGCTAAAGAAGACGGCTCTCTTTAACGGACTGTAAAATCTGAAGCAAACAGAAAAAAACTAAACATTTAGCTAACTATCCTCCAGTCTGTTGTACGCTTCCTGTTGAACACTTCTAGCGCGAGTCAGGGCCAGAAATATTAAAGTCAGAACGACGCCTGAAAATAAAAAAATAATTTAGACACGAAATTGAAATTGTAAGTGCAAGAATATAGCACAGATTCTAAAATAACTAGATGGGCCACTCGGGCATATATACTTAGTAAAACAGCTTTCTACTTTCCGTTCAGTAGCAAAGAAGAATGCATAAGCTATTTTATAAAAATAAAGGCAGCTGAAATGACTTTGATAAGTTTAGAAGCCCAAGCTTGCAGGCGTAAACAGCTTGCTAATTGGTTCAGCAATAATGTACATTAGCCAGTCCACTGAAATGTACATGGCCGCTTTCGACTGGAATTCCGAGAAAGGCAATAAAAATTGGGCCGGGGCGAGGGGGTAGTGTGGAAAGGTGCGGTTGAAGGGTTTAAGCTGGAGGGTAAGAGCCAATAAATGAGCCTTGGCTTTAAACTTACATTAAAATGCTTCTGTTTAACTTACTACTGAACTAGCTTGCATGCAAATGTGCTGAGTGACCCATCTAGTTATTCTAGTATCTGTGGAATATACTCGTAGTTTGAAAGTTAGTAATAATGATTGTCTTCCTGGGCTAATAAGGCTATAAGGCCTAAGGGATAGGCTGGGGAATCGAGAGAAACGGGTAGAGGGAGACAGATGTACGGTGAGGAAGGGGTAGAGGGAGACAGATATACAGTGAGGAAGGGGTAGAGGGAGACAGATGTACAGTGAGGAAGGGGTAGAGGGAGACAGATGTACAGTGAGGAAGGGGTAGAGGGAGACAGATGTACAGTGAGGAAGGGGTAGAGGGAGACAGATGTACAGTGAGGAAGGGGTAGAGGGAGACAGATGTACGGTGAGGAAGGGGTAGAGGGAGACAGATATACAGTGAGGAAGGGGTAGAGGGAGACAGATGTACAGTGAGGAAGGGGTAGAGGGAGACAGATGTACAGTGAGGAAGGGGTAGAGCGACGAGGATATCAGATAGTAAGAAGTATAGAAAACCTCTTTTGAGAAGAGAATATATTATATCAATCAAGCCAGCACCCAATTACCTGCCGCGGAGAAAGATGCTCCAGTGATGAACAGAGCCAGCCAACCAAACGCCTCCTTGATAGCTGACGTTAGAATAGCGCCCAATATGGCCGATATTGCCTGGATGGTGAAAGAATTTTTTCCAATACATTTCCTGGCTTATCACTTCTTTTTTGATGTGCTGCGAAGGTGAAACTTCTCTGTCGATATTTTACGAGTATCTGCCATATGCACCCTGTTTGTGTCGATCATTTGCCGCCCTCTGAGATCCTTTGATGCACCGCCCTTTAAGATATTTTGATACACCGCCGTCGAAGATTCTTTGAGGCACCGCCCCTAAGATCCTTTGATGCACCACCCTCTGAGATCCTTTGACGCACCGCCCTCCAAGATCTTTTGATGCACCGCCCTCCCAAGATCCTTTGATGCACCGCCCTCCCAAGATCCTTTGATGCACCGCCCTCTGAGACCCTTTGATGCATCGCCCTTCAAGATATTTTGATGCACCGCCCTCCCAATATCCTTTGATGCACCTCCCTCCCAAGATCCTTTGATGCACCGCCCTCCCAAGATCCTTTGATGCACCGTCCTCTGAGACCCTTTGATGCATCGCCCTTTATAAAATCCCATTTATCTGGATTTTTCGAGTGCTAATTTTAGCTAATGAAATTTAATTTTTGAACACAGAGGTACACAAGGGGGAGTAGCGCTCACATTCCCAGTAAAGATGAGTCCATAATTAACGCTGAAAAACTTCGATCCAAACAGTTTGGCGCAAGCGGCCGGAAACAGAGCGAAATTTCCTGCAAAAAATGCGAACATCAGGCACACGTAGATAAAGTAGAAAGCAGCCGATGAGCTCAGATAGAAAGTGGCCAAGAGAACGGCGGCGCCAGTGCACAGAGCCAGCATTGGCCGCCAATAGCCCAGCAGATCGTGGCCAAGACCCCAAACAACACGGGTACCGGAATTGAATACTGAAGACACGGAGCCTGTGATTGCTAGGAAATGATCGTCAAACTGCCTGTAGAGTCCGTACGCTTTGTACTGCGACGAGATGTACACCAGAGACTGCGCGTTCACTAAGAAAGTAAGCCAGAGAATCCAGAATATTGGTTTTTTAACCAGCTGGCGGGGAGAAAGCTGCAGCTGTTGCTGCTCCTGGGATTGCCGAGAGTGCTGATGCTCCTCACTGGACTGCGGCAAGATCAAAGGCTGCTGCTGGTCGTCAGGGCTGTGTCCGACAGGCGGTACGGGAAAGAGAAGCAGAGCTCCCAGCAACTGCATTGCGGCATAGGTGGAGCCCAAAACTATGAAGCAGCTGGGCACGCGGTCCAGAATCTCTGGTTGGTCGAAGTAACTGGAATATTAGCAAACACGTTCGATAATGTCATAGTTGACCATGAATCGTATTCACGTCAACTGCGAAGTTTAAAACGATTTTTTAAAGATTGAAACTACAAAAAAACAAATATTCAAGGCGTCTACTCCACTATTAAGGCGCCCACTGATAATTATTAGGAACGACGTTATTATACGACTTTAGCAGAGGCAGGGGGACTTTAAGCGAAATTGTCGCACAAATACAAGAGGCATTACTGCCCATTCCACCGACTCCTCTGAGCAGGCACAAAAGCGCGCGGATACGCTATGGAGTCATACGCACAGGCACACACTCACACAGGAGTGTACAGCGGGCCTAAATTTATTTATCGTTAAGCATCTCTAGAGCGTTAATTGCACGAGCAGAGCCAAGCTGAGATTCCAATTTAGCCCCAAATTGATTGACTGCACTTGGAATCGAGCCTGGGCCGCTGGAACATCAGAATGCCATGCTAGACGACTGAGCTACAGCTGATAGTCGTAACTGCCGCTCAGAACTTGAAAATTTTCTACTAACCACGGCCAACCTTGCTTGCATTTTCTGGAAATGAATGCTTGGGCCCCATCTGACTAACGATAATGTGTGTGTCTGCTTTTAACATTGAGCTTGTGATGTGATGAAGCTGTTTTAACAGACACAGCAAATACGCACTTATCACCATCCAGTGTGTAGTTGGCCTTGACATTGTCCGGATTAATGTAGAATGTTTGCAGTTGGTTGAACACAAGACTGCCGCCGCCAAATCCAGCAGCCACTATGCCGCCAACCAGGCCTTTTCGAGATGGAAACCACTGCGTGGTGAATGGTAGTTTTAGTTGATTTATAACTACGCCTTGGATTAATGACACTCTTGATATTGTAAAGCGTGGGGCAAAACAGGCATTAATATTTTACCTTCATCGCAGCAGCAATTGCCACAGAGTAAGCCACACCTGTGCCAACTCCAAACATGACGCCATAGGTGAGGCTGATCAATACAAAATATGACTTGACAGTTAGACTCGAAAGTATGACACCAAGACTAGAAAATTGAAAAGATAGCTGAAGTTTTTGCAAGAAGCCTAGTGTAATAAATCAATACTGAACAATCAGACAGCCAATTAGCTACCTCATAAACCAGCTGCCAAATAGAGCAGTGAATCTTGCGCCAATCCTTGTTTCAATCAGCCCGCCAAGAGCCATAGAAAAGCCCTGACCAGCCAGCGAAAGTGAGAATATCCAAGTAGACTGTGGGTAGTTAATCTCGGGACTTTTGGAATAGAACTTCATGTAGGACGTCAGGTAGGGATTCATATTCCCAAACGTGTAGACAGTACCAAGGGTGAAGTGAATGATAAAACCACCAAAAATGGCTAGACAACCCTTCAATGGAATTACCATAGTGTTATCTGCAAAATGTTTTAATTTTTAATATATGCAGCATGCATATGAGATAACTACACGATAAACCTATTTTCGAAAACAAATAATATTTAGAAAGATTAAACATATGGTGCTAGTATAATGAAATGAATGTAGAAAAATAAAAGAAAAAACTGCATAGTGCATGTAATAAGAAACAATATTTTTGCTAATTTCGTAAGTTGCCTATTGACTAGACAATAGTAATCTATGAATCGTCTGTTAGAATTAAATTAGTTCTTTTTCTAACTGTCTCTAATATATCCGTCTCGAAATTAAGATGGTAAAAATTCAATGGCTCCATTTTTATGTACAAATAAAGCAATAAAGGAAAGCAACACTTCATTCACATTTTTTCACAACAAAAATTAGAAGTAGTTTAATGATCTTAAAATCCTAAAATTATTGAATCAGAAAATAAAAATATGTCCTCTCAAACTAAACAATAAATACAACGGTTTCGAAAGAAAAAAGTGATTTAAGTTTTGAGTGAAACGTTTTAATCATAAACTAACTTATTTAGGGCAGCCCAAAAGAACTAGGCAAAGTAGTTTTGTTTCGAAGAAAAGTAAAATGTTAAATCTGTGCAAAAATAATACGTAAACTTTTTTTAAAAATAGCTTTTTTAAATTTTGTAAATATATTACTAAATTTACTAATATAGTTAATAGTTGTCAGTAAACTCTAAATTTTGTATACTCTGCAAGTGTTTTTGTTTTATATCATTAAAAAGTTAAAGCCGATTTTACTTCGTTATCTAGCATTGAAAAACAGCAGGCCTGCATTGCCATTAGGTAGGCCTCAAGCCCATTGGCATTAGGTAGCCGTAAGGTAGGCCTAGCTCAAGCTTAAGTAGTGTAGTTCCTAAAAAAATTCATAGGCCTACTGTGCATGTTAGGAATACCGGATTAGCTTCACCATAGGCCTATGTTAACCATAATATTCTTAGCCCCATAAAACCGATTAGTAGTGATGCTATCCTGTAGTGAGGCTAGGCCTATCAGTATCATGGCCTATCATGTAGTTTCTATAGGCCTAGGCCTAGGCCTACTCTATATTGCAACTTATAGGCCTACTATATAGACTAGGTCCTAGGCCCTATTGTACTTTTTAGTAGGGTTCTGTTAAAGCAAATCTATGCCATGGCTGTATGTATTTAGATACAGGCTTAGAATATTAGGGACTACCTACAAAATATTAAATGAATCTAGGATCTAGGGACTAGGCCCTATTTGAGTCCTCTGAATTTCGTTTCAGGATAGGCCTAAATAGGCCCTAATAAATTTATCAAATTTTGGAAAATAGGCCTAAATACTAAATAGGCCTACATTTAAATTTAAAAGTTAAGATTCTAAAAAAGATACATTTTTAATTATTCAATTCTTTGAAATGGTTAGGCCTAGTGTTTGTATCAAATAATCACTAATATTAATAACATAGGATATTAGGCTAGGCCTAACAAATCAAGCTTGTGTTACCTCTAAATATATTTTTTTGTACTTTTTTGCTTTGTTATCATTTTGGACATCTTCTAGTCCTAGGTAGAATCTAATAAAGTGGCTCACTTAACAAGTAAAATAAATAGAAAGCCAAAAATCACATGTGTGATTTTTTCGACGTGTTTTGCATACCAAGGTGCATCACTGCATCGTCAGGTATATTGTTTGAAATGAAAGGTTTGAGTAAGCAAATTTATAAATTAGGCCTATTTGTCAATGAATGTATATAGCTAGTGAGTAAGTATTTTGTATGTACAAAGTAGTTGGAGGTTGATAGTCCATAAGGTGAGGCAAAGACCAATAGGCAAAAAAAACAAAATATAATTGAATGAGCACTAGTTACAATAAGGTCATCAATCAATCATTGATCAATGCCTATCTGATCACATGCTCAAGATCTTAGAAGCCTTGTACATAAAAAACCAGTTGCCCACCCTTAATACACAACTCCAACACAGTGGTGCAAGCCATGTCTTCCATGTATTCTGAGTGAGAGAGCACTGACCTTGTTGTAACCAGTGCTCATTCAATTATATTTTGTTTTCTGCCTATTGGTCTTCGCCCCACCCTATGGACTATCAACCTCCAACTACTTTGTATATACAAAATAAATACTTACTCACCAGCTACATACATTTATTGACAAATAATTTATTAATTTGCTTACTCAAACCTTTTGTTTCAAACAATATATCTAATGATGCACCTTGGTATGCAAAATGTGTAGAAAAAACCACATGTTGATTTTTAGCTTTCTATTTATCCTTTAGAGTCTAGTCTAGTCTAAGACTCTAAGAATCTGGCAAGTTTCAAAAAATGGGAAATCTGAAGTATTTGATATAGAGCCTACCTACAAAGCTAAGCCTAAAGTTCAAAAAGTCCTAATCTAGTAGTTTTAGCAAAAAAAGATATAGGTCTAGGCTAGGCCTAGATCATGGTCACGGCATAAGTTTACAAACTTAAGCCTATAGGCTACATGTGGCCTATAGAGCCTTTCTTCTCTATTTGGCCCTCAGATCTTTTGAAAGTTTATGATCAGCAATTTGGCCTGCTTAATATTTATAAGCTATAGGCCTATCTCTTTTTAGTAGGCTACTCTAATTTTCATTTTTAGTATATAGATTTCTTTTCCATTTTTTCTTTTCTTTTTCTTTTCACACTTCTCTTGATTACATTATCCACTCTCTTTTCTCCTCTTTTCTTGTCTCTTTTCTGATTCCTTAGGCCCATCTTCTCTTACTTTTCTTATCTCCTCTCCTTATCTTCTCTTTCCTCATCTTATTTATCTTATTTTCTTTCTTTTCTCTTCTGTCTTCTCTTTTTTCTCTCCTTATTTTATCTCCTTATCTTCTCATCTCCTTTTTTCTTTCTTTTTTCTCCTTTTCCCCTCATTCTTTTTTCTTTTCATGCTCTTTTCCTTTATTCTCTTGCCTCCATTTTCTCTTATCTCCCTTCTCTCTTCTTTGTTCTCTCTCCTTTCTCCCTTTTTTCTGGCCTGTAATCATTCTCTAGGTAACTAAACTATGTTCTTTATCTGCCCTTGAGATAAAAAGTTTGCTAATCCTTGACCTATATAATTAACTAGGCCTAGTATGCTTATAAAACATTTAGTTTTTTTACTTGGGTTGAGTTAACTTAAGTCTAAGCTATAAAATTTAGACTGATTTTTACTTAATAATTTTAAATTTTTGTATTTTGAAAAGATAAAAATACAAAGTATTGGTTTTGTAATATAGTTAGACCTATCCTGGTTGTCCTATCACCTAGCCATATTGGCTAAGTTAGGGCTAGTTGTAGCTATATAATAGGCCTATAATAGTTCTTTATTACTTTGTTCTTTTTTTCTTTATCAGAATATTGGAATTCAAATTTGGATTTCCTTATAGTAGTTTTTTAACTTGCTTTCATAAGCTTTATCTAATATTGTATTATTAATTTTAGAGGCAAAACTAGCCATCTTTGCCTATATTGAAAAGGCAAAGAAAGAAACAAAATTGAATAAACTTTTAGGCTTTTGCCTCATATAATTACAAATGTTAATTTCTCAAGGAAAATCTAGCCTTAAATATTAGCATCCCATTTGAGCTTTGACATTAAAACTTTATTTTAAGCCATGGTTCTACAATAACTCACTTTAATTATGTTTAGTATTCAAAAACTTCCATGGAGCCTTGATGTTTTAATAGCCAACCATCCATAACCCTAGGTATCTTAATAACCCTTCCCCATCCCACATTTGTTATTTCAATAATCTCACTCTATGATCCTTGCCACCTTGGGATTCACTCCACCATTTCTATTGGCAACACACACATGTAAGTTGCTATTGGCTGAGAGCAGTCATGTGACTACTATTCCATCCAATAGCGACTTACATGTGTGTGTTGCCAATAGAAATGGCCGAGTGACATACATGCCGACATACATACCAATCCGGCTGACTGATTTGGTGGCCAAGCAAGTTAAGTCGCAAAAATGCCCACCCAAAAAATACCAAGTAGTACTAAGTAGATGACGAGGCATTTTCCCCTAAAAGACAGTCATAGTTACTCCTGCCGTTTACCCAAAGTTACGTTAGTTTTGCTTTAGGGTTTCTTTTACATGAAAGTCGCATTTTTGGCCAAAAACTACGTTGCATTTTTCTTAAAACTAGGTCGCACGGCCGACCGAATTTTGGAGGTTGCGCATGTATGTCGAGTGAATCCCAAGGTTGCGCCCAAGCATGCATCTTAGCAACCCATTCCATGACCCTTGACATCTCACCAACCCCCAAAAGCTTCCTAGTCCCAAAAAGTTTTTTCCTATTCAATCTCTAGCTAATAATTAATTAGCAAAATTCAAAAGCTAAGAACTTAAATTGTAAAATAAATAGTGGTAATTTATCCATACATCCTATTGTTTTCAGTTTCACTAAGCCAGTCTTTGCCATTTCTAAGATCTAAAACTGGATAAAAAGCGCAGCAAACACCAGAGCCACAAGGTTGGCGACCTCCTCTGGGCTCGAACCATTGATTGTCCATATTGGCCGTGTATTGTACAGAAGCCTGAGCATGCTAGCAATGGTGGAAATGTGTCAGCTATTAGCTCTACTATGTCAGGCCTGTGTCACGTGCGTTTCTTTGGATCAGTGGCAGAAACTTCTTGGGTGCCAGATGATTGCAATCTAATTCCATTCCATTCCAAGGTGAGAATTCTTAATATGGGACATCGGGTGTACATCTGTGGTTGCAGTTTGTGCACATCTGTGGTTGCAGTTTGTGTACATCTGTGGTTGCAGTTTGTGCACATCTGTGGTTGCAGTTTGTGCACATCTGTGGTTGCAGTTTGTGCACATCTGTGGTTGCAGTTTGTGCACATTTGGGGTTGCAGTTTGTGTACATCTGTGGTTGCAGTTTGTGTACATCTGTGGTTGCAGTTTGTGCACATCTAGGGTTGCAGTTTGTGTACATCTAGGGTTGCAGTTTGTGTACATCTGTGGTTGCAGTTTGTGTACATCTGGGGTTGCAGTTTGTGCGCAACTGGGGTTGCAGTTTGTGTACATCTGGGGTTGCAGTTTGTGCGCAACTGGGGTTGCAGTTTGTGTACATCTGGGGTTGCAGTTTGTGCGCAACTGGGGTTGCAGTTTGTGTACATCTGGGGTTGCAGTTTGTGTACATCTGGGGTTGCAGTTTGTGTACATCTGGGGTTGCAGTTTGTGCGCAACTGGGGTTGCAGTTTGTGTACATCTGGGGTTGCAGTTTGTGTACATCTGGGGTTGCAGTTTGTGTACATCTGGGGTTGCAGTTTGTGTACATCTGGGGTTGCAGTTTGTGTACATCTGGGGTTGCAGTTTGTGTACATTTGAGAGGTTGCAGTTTGTGCACCTACAAGCGGACTGCAGCTGTAGTTTTATCCCGCCCCAACACCCCTCACCAACCCCGCAGTCTCCAAAGCATTTCTGCATTCCCGGGCGGATTCGCCCGCTATGGAAGGCCGCCTGCAAGCAAGCAGCAGCCGCCGCCGCCGCTGCAGCCAACAATTCGGCCTCCGCGGCCGCAGTTGCACCAGCCGGCGAAGGCGACGGCGAGGACTCCGACGCCCTGTTTGACTCTGTGTTTGACGCCGTATTAGCTGGCGCCGGCGGTGGCGGCGGCCGGCGCTGCGGCCAAGAACCAGAGGACCAGTCTGGGCCGCCGTTGGAATTTCATCGCCTGTCGCTGGCGCCCCGCGGCGTCGTCCGGCCGGCACCCAACGTCTGCGACGTCTGCGAAAGGGAGGCCGGCGATGCCGCCGCCGACTCCAGCGGCGCCGACAGCAACGAGGACGCCGCGTCCGAGGATGGAGGCGGCGACGCCACCGCGGTGGCCGCCTGTCCGAATCGATGCGGCCGAATCGGGCACTCCCGGTGCCTGGCCAGCGTGTGCGAGGGCGGCGCCTGCGGCAGCTGCACAAAAGGCCTGCCTGTCAGGTTGGTCAGACATTAAGATTCTTACATTGTCAGACAGTGAGATTCTAGCATTCAGACAGTGAGATTCTAGCATTGTCAGACAGTGAGATTCTAGCATTGTCAGACAGTGAGATTCTTACATTGTCAGACAGTGAGATTCTTACATTGTCAGACAGTGAGATTCTAGTATTGCCAGACAGTGAGATTCTAGTATTGCCAGACAGTGAGATTCTAGTATTGCCAGACAGTGAGATTCTAGTATTGCCAGACAGTGAGATTCTAGGATTGTCAGACAGTGAGATTCTAGTATTGCCAGACAGTGAGATTCTAGGATTGTCAGTCAGTGAGATTCTTACATTGTCAGACAGTGAGATTCTAGCGTTGTCAGACAGTGAGATTCTAGTATTGCCAGACAGTGAGATTCTAGGATTGTCAGACAGTGAGATTCTAGGATTGTCAGACAGTGAGATTCTAGGATTGTCAGACAGTGAGATTCTAGTATTGTCAGACAGTGAGATTCTAGCATTGTCAGACAGTGAGATTCTAGTATTGCCAGACAGTGAGATTCTAGCATTGTCAGTCAGTGAGATTCTAGTATTGTCAGACAGTGAGATTCTAGCATTGTCAGTCAGTGAGAGTCAGGTATTGTGCATGAAACTATGTACCGGAAATACAAATAATGCTTTAACCTAAACTTCCAGGTGCTTCCTCTGCAACTCCACCGCTATCCCAAACGGAACCGTCAGCGATGGTGACGACGGTAAAGCTGCCGTCTCCCGGTGCCGAGTCCGCGGCTGCGGCCGGGTGTACCACACCGCCTGCGTCGCTAGCGTCGGCGGCGACTCCGGCACGGCTTCTGGGTTCCGGCGGACTGGCAGAGGATCCACCGGAGACGGGGGCGGCGGCCTGGTGTGCCCGCAGCACGAGTGCCTCACCTGCCGGCTGGGACCGCCTGACCAGGTAGGGCTTTTTGGCACCATTTTGAATTCTCCATTCTCCCCTTTCAATGCAAAACTTGGCATTCCGACAGCTAATACTCCACTAGATCTTTTTCTGGAATCTTTATTACTCTTCTATCCATAGGATCCCCATTCAGGGTCGCATTTTAGATAAATCCTCATTTAGAATGACCCTTCACTCCCCATTCAGAATCGGCCTCAAATCCCCATTCAGAATCGGCCTCAAATTCCCATTCAGAATCGGCCTCAAATCCCCATTTAGAATCGGCCTCAAATCCCCATTCGGAATCGGCCTCAAATCCCCATTCAGAATCGGCCTCAAATCCCCATTTAGAATCGGCCTCAAATCCCCATTCGGAATCGGCCTCAAATCCCCATTCAGAATCGGCCTCAAATCCCCATTCGGAATCGGCCTCATATCCCCATTCAAAATCGGCCTCAAATCCCCATTCAGAATCGGCCTCAAATCCCCATTCAAAATCGGCCTCAAATCCCCATTCGGAATCGGCCTCAAATCCCCATTTAGAATCGGCCTCAAATCCCCATTCAGAATCGGCCTCAAATCCCCATTCAGAATCGGCCTCAAATCCCCATTCAGAATCGGCCTCAAATCCCCATTCAGAATCGGCCTCAAATCCCCATTTAGAATCGGCCTCAAATCCCCATTCAAAATCGGCCTCAAATCCCCATTCAGAATCGGCCTCAAATCCCCATTCAGAATCGGCCTCAAATCCCCATTTAGAATCGGCCTCAAATCCCCATTCAAAATCGGCCTCAAATCCCCATTCAGAATCGGCCTCAAATCCCCATTAAGAATTGGCCTCAAATCCCCATTCAGAATCGGCCTCAAATCCCCATTCAGAATCGGCCTCAAATCCCCATTCAGAATCGGCCTCAAATCCCCATTTAGAATCGGTCTCAAATCCCCATTCGGAATCGGCCTCAAATCCCCATTCAGAATCGGCCTCAAATCCCCATTCAGAATCGGCCTCAAATCCCCATTCAGAATCGGCCTCAAATCCCCATTCAGAATCGGCCTCAAATCCCCATTCAGAATCGGCCTCAAATCCCCATTCAGAATCGGCCTCAAATCCCCATTCGGAATCGGCCTCATATCCCCATTCAAAATCGGCCTCAAATTCCCATTCAGAATCGGCCTCAAATCCCCATTCAAAATCGGCCTCAAATCCCCATTCAGAATCGGCCTCAAATCCCCATTTAGAATCGGCCTCAAATCCCCATTCAGAATCGGCCTCAAATCCCCATTTAGAATCGGCCTCAAATCCCCATTTAGAATCGGCCTCAAATCCCCATTTAGAATCGGCCTCAAATCCCCATTCAAAATCGGCCTCAAATCCCCATTCAGAATCGGCCTCAAATCCCCATTCAGAATCGGCCTCTAATCCCCATTCGGAATCGGCCTCAAATCCCCATTCAGAATCGGCCTCAAATCCCCATTCAGAATCGGCCTCAAATCCCCATTTAGAATCGGCCTCAAATCCCCATTCGGAATCGGCCTCAAATCCCCATTCAGAATCGGCCTCAAATCCCCATTCGGAATCGGCCTCAAATCCCCATTCAAAATCGGCCTCAAATCCCCATTCAGAATCGGCCTCAAATCCCCATTTAGAATCGGCCTCAAATCCCCATTCAGAATCGGCCTCAAATCCCCATTCAGAATCGGCCTCAAATCCCCATTTAGAATCGGCCTCAAATCCCCATTCGGAATCGGCCTCAAATCCCCATTCAGAATCGGCCTCAAATCCCCATTCAGAATCGGCCTCAAATCCCCATTCAGAATCGGCCTCAAATCCCCATTCAGAATCGGCCTCAAATCCCAATTCAGAATCGAACCCTTGTCCCTCTATCGCCAGGCCATCGGCTCCTGCAACGGCATCCGCCTTCGAATGCTTCGCTGCGTTCGCTGTCCGGCCGCCTACCACGCCGGCCAGCGCTGCCTGCCCGCCGGCAGCCGTCTTCTCGGCTCCGGCAAAGGCTACATCGTCTGTCCGGCGCATTCCAAAGTCGGAGATCCTTCGACGCTGGACCGCTGCCTCGCCTGCTGCCAGTCAGGCGGCGAGGAAAGCGACGGAAGCTCCGCTGCTGTCGCTGAGAACGGCAGCGCCAAGCCCAGCTGCGGCAGTTCCCGGCGAAAGTCGTCCAATGTCGCTTCTTCAACGCCGTCACCGCCGCCGCAACCGCCGTTGCTCCGCTGTCTCCGCTGTCCAGCTGCCTACCATCTGGCCTGTCTGCCCAACGGCCTTGAGCCGGTGACAGCGGGTAACTTTGTCTGCTCAGACTGTCGCCCGTTGGGCCGCCTGCCACCTCGCTACGGCGACATCGTCTGGGCGAAGCTCCCGGCCTTGCCGGACAGCTGGTGGCCGGCCGAGCTGCTCCACCCGAATTCGCAGGCTGCCGCCGCCACCGCCGCCCCTTCGTCGGCTGTCGTTGAAGAATTCGGCTTCTCCGTTCGTCTGTTTGGCGACGAAAGCAGCGATTTTAGCGACCTGCCCGGAGTTCCAGCTGAAGGCGTCCTCTGGATCACACGGAGTCAAGTGCTGGACTTCGACCTCGCCGAAGCCTGCCTCGGCGGGGACAGCGGCAGCGACGATCAAGGAGACGACAAAGTGGCAGTGCTTCGTCGACAGGCGGTGCAGCTGGCCAGAGCGGCGCGGGACTCGCTGCGCTCCGCTCGGATACGCGCCGCCGATGCCGCTCTGCTGCCGCGCCAGTACCGGCGTCGGCCAGCAGCGGCAGACAACGGCTTCGATAATTCGTCGTCATCGACGACAACATCCGACGATGAAGACGATAATAATTCCAATGCGGCGGGGCGGCGTTTGATCAAGCAGCAGCAGCCGAGGCGACCGCCGCCGTTTAAGTTGATTAAAGTCAACTTTCCTATTGGCAACGTAATATTTGTCTTATTACTGTGTTTAAAATAGCTGTTGGAGGCTATGCTATTGACCAACTGGTGTTCTGATATGTGTGCTTGGGGTGATTGACAGGTGTGCTTGGGTGATTGACAGGTGTGTTTTGGATGATTGACAGGTGTATTTTGGATTATTGATAGGTGTGCTTGGGATGATTGACAGGTGTGCTTGGGTTGATTGACAGTTGTGCTTGGGATGATTGATAGGTGTGCTTGGGATGATTGACAGGTGTGCTTGGGATGATTGACAGGTGTGCTTGGGATGATTGATAGGTGTGCTTGGGATGATTGACAGGTGTGCTTGGGGTGATTGACAGGTGTGCTTGGGTGATTGACAGGTGTGTTTTGGATGATTGACAGGTGTATTTTGGATTATTGATAGGTGTGCTTGGGATGATTGACAGGTGTGCTTGGGTTGATTGACAGTTGTGCTTGGGATGATTGATAGGTGTGCTTGGGATGATTGACAGGTGTGCTTGGGATGATTGATAGGTGTGCTTGGGATGATTGACAGGTGTGCTTGGGATGATTGATAGGTGTGCTTGGGGTGATTGGCAGGTGTGCTTAGTATGATTGGTATGTGTTTAGGATAATTGGCAGGTGTATAACTTGACCCTCAGGCCCGCCTAATCAAGCCGGACGTCGCTGACCTGCCCCGCTGCGAGTGCGACCCTAACAGTGCCAATCCCTGCGGCTCTGACGCCAACTGCCTGAACCGGGCGCTCAGCTACGAGTGCCATCCGTCCGTCTGCCTCGCCGGCGAACGCTGCCAGAACCGCCGCTTCGTCACCCGAGCCTACCCGCCCCAGCAGGTGTTTCGCACCTCGGACGGCCGCGGCTGGGGTCTGCGCGCCTGCGCCGCCATCGCCAAAGGCGACTTCGTCAACGAGTACGTCGGCGATCTCATCGATCCAGACGAAGCTCAAAGACGATTAGAGGCCGCGTCTGCTGCCGGAGTCAGAGAGTTCTACATGCTGACGCTGGACAAGCAGAGGGTTATTGATGCCGGGCCGAGGGGCAATATTAGTCGGTTCCTTAATCACAGCTGCGATCCGAACTTGCAGGTGAGTGCGGGATTTGGCTTCTGGTTCTGTGTGTATTTTGCAGACATAGGCTTTTTTACGGGGTATTTTACAGAATAGTGACAGGTAATATTGACAGGTATTTGACAGATTAGTAAGTGACAGGTATTTGACAGATTAGTGTGACAGGTATTTAAAAAAATTTTGACAGGTTTTTAACAGATTAGTGACAGGTATTTAGCAGATTAGTTTTGCACCCCGCAGGCCTGCAAATGGTCCGTAGGCGGCGACCTTCGCATCGGCCTATTCGCCCTGCGTGACATCTCGCCGGGTGAGGAGCTGACCTTCAACTATCGCTTCCAGTGGTTTGGCGACGATGGCAACGGCGAGCGCCAGCTCGCCTGTCGGTGCGGCGCCAAAAACTGCGCCGGATTTCTGGGCGGCGCGCCGGAACAGCCGCTGCCTGTCGCTTCCGCCGGCGCCGCCGGTCCCGGCGTCGGAGGCAAGCGGCCGCGCGGCCGACCTCGCTTGCACCCGGTGTCGGGGCCTCCGCGTAGTCTATCGATGACTTCGTCGACTTCAACAACGGCTACGGAGAAGATGGAGACCGGGGATGGAGACGGCTCGACGTCTACGCCAAATAATGCCGGCAGCTTCGGGCGCGGCGGTTGGCGCCGAGGTCGGGGCGTCTGGCGCCGCGGTCGGGGTCGCGGCCGTGGCAGAGGTCGCCCAAGGGGCTCCCTTAGCAACGGCTGGGGCGGCGGCGGCGGCGGCGGCGGCGGCGGCAGCAGCAGCGGAGCACTTCGGCTGGCTCACGAAAACGAGTGCTTCAGGTTCGAGTCCCAAGTCTTGGGTGACCTTTGTCTGACTGTCTGACAGTTTATGTACGACACCGACCCGCATTTCGACTTTGACTGTTTCTGTGTAGTTTCCCCCCGACACTTTCTGTAAGTTTCTGTACAGTATCTCCCCGTGACAGGTTCTGTAGATTATCTCTCCGCCCCTGACAGGTTCTGTGATTATCTCTCCGCCCCCTGACAGGTTCTGTGATTATCTTTCCGCCCCTGACAGGTTCTGTGATTATCTTTCCGCCCCTGACAGGTTCTGTGATTATCTTTCTGCCCCTGACAGGTTCTGTAGGTTATCTCTCCGCCCCTGACAGGTTCTGTAGGTTATCTCTCCGCCCCTGACAGGTTCTGTAGATTATCTCTCCGCCCCTGACAGGTTCTGTGATTATCTCTCCGCCCCCTGACAGGTTCTGTGATTATCTTTCTGCCCCTGACAAGGTTCTGTAGGTTATCTCTCCGCCCCTGACAGGTTCTGTAGGTTATCTCTCCGCCCCTGACAGGTTCTGTAGGTTATCTCTCCGCCCCTGACAGGTTCTGTAGATTATCTCTCCGCCCCTGACAGGTTCTGTGATTATCTCTCCGCCCCTGACAGGTTCTGTGATTATCTTTCTGCCCCTGACAAGGTTCTGTAGGTTATCTCTCCGCCCCTGACAGGTTCTGTAGATTATCTTTCCGCCCCCTGACAGGTTCTGTAGATTATCCTTCTGCCCCTGACAAGGTTCTGTAGGTTATCTCTCTGCCCCTGACAGGTTCTGTAGATTATCTTTCCGCCCCCTGACAGGTTCTGTAGATTATCTTTCCGCCCCTGACAGATTCTGTAGGTTATCTGACAGGCTTTGTACAGTACCTATTAGTCGCCTCTCCTCTCTCCCCTTATCCCATCTCTTCCAGATGCGGCGACGGAGGCCGGCTAATCCTGTGCAGCAAAGAGTCGTGTCCGAAGGCCTACCACGCCGACTGTCTGGGCCTGGCCAAGGCTCCATTCGGCCGTTGGATCTGTCCCTGGCATCACTGCGACGACTGCGGCGGCCCCTCGAGCCGGCTCTGTTCGGCCTGCACCGCCTCCTATTGCGACCAGCACGCCCATGGTCGGTTCGCTCAAAGCGCTGACAACGGCACTGACGGTGATGGGGAGGATGGCGGCTCCCTGCTGTGCCTGGACCACAGCAAGGACGATATCGATAAGATGGATGCTGGGAATGGAGAGGCCGGGGAACAGCTGGGCAGCTTTGGGGAAGCGGCTGCCGTAGCTGATTCTAGCAGCGGCAAAGAGAATTGCCAATAATATGAACATACGAGCTTACATGTTTCTGAACAGTCGATTTTCGATACATATCGGCTCACAGCTAAAAAGCGTTCTTTCGATACATATCGGCTGACCGCTAGAAAGCAGGAAAGTGTATTTTTGATACATATCGGGTCGTTGCTAAAAAGTAGGGAAAGTGTATTTTCGATACATTTCGGCTCACAGCTAAAAAGAAAGCGAAAGTATACTTTCGATACATATCGGCTAACTGACTTTTTCAGCAACATGGAAATTTAATAATTTCTCAATTCGTCCTAATTTTAATTTTTTACCGCTTGCTACTACTAAGGTTTCAGATATTAGTGGCACATATTGCGGTGGTAATTAAAAGTTTCATCAGTCATTTGAGATGCTCATTAATTTATTGTACATAAAATTTCATAATGAAGTGCTCGTTCTGATATTCATTCCCATCCTTTTGTCTATTTAATTAGCTAATAAATTTCTAAATTATGCTGGGTTCATTTGAATTTCTCGGGGTTTTTTAATTAATTTGGACTAATTAATCAATTAGAATTATTTATTTCCGGCATTATGTTTTGAGTTTTTACTTCCGCGTGTTGCTAGTTCATTTTTTACGTCAGTGCATCCGATTTTAATTTGCATTTTTGCTAGCTGTGTAAAACATGTGTGCGCAGTACGATTGCTTATTTGTATAATTAGATGCCGTTTATTTGTACTTTATTACACTGTAGTTTAAAGTTTTTCATAATTTTTATTGTCCTTTGCTACATCGTATTTGAATTTTGCAGATATGTTGTCATTTGTTACAGTTCTGTAGTTGATAATCATTACAGTTCTGTAGTTGATTATTACAGTTCTGTAGTTGATTATTACAGTTCTGTAGTTGATTATTACAGTTCTGTAGTTGATTATTACAGTTCTGTAGTTGATTATTACAGTTCTGTAGTTGATCATTACAGTTCTGTAGTTGATTATTACAGTTCTGTAGTTGATTATTACAGTTCTGTAGTTGATCATTACAGTTCTGTAGTTGATTATTACAGTTCTGTAGTTGATCATTACAGTTCTGTAGTTGATTATTACAGTTCTGTAGTTGATCATTACAGTTCTGTAGTTGATTATTACAGTTCTGTAGTTGATTATTACAGTTCTGTAGTTGATTATTACAGTTCTGTAGTTGATTATTACAGTTCTGTAGTTGATTATTACAGTTCTGTAGTTGATTATTACAGTTCTGTAGTTGATTATTACAGTTCTGTAGTTGATTATTACAGTTCTGTAGTTGATTATTACAGTTCTGTAGTTGATCATTACAGTTCTGTAGTTGATTATTACAGTTCTGTAGTTGATTATTACAGTTCTGTAGTTGATTATTACAGTTCTGTAGTTGATTATTACAGTTCTGTAGTTGATCATTACAGTTCTGTAGTTGATTATTACAGTTCTGTAGTTGATTATTACAGTTCTGTAGTTGATCATTACAGTTCTGTAGTTGATTATTACAGTTCTGTAGTTGATCATTACAGTTCTGTAGTTGATTATTACAGTTCTGTAGTTGATCATTACAGTTCTGTAGTTGATTATTACAGTTCTGTAGTTGATTATTACAGTTCTGTAGTTGATTATTACAGTTCTGTAGTTGATTATTACAGTTCTGTAATTGATGATTACGGTTCTGTAGATAGAGTTGCAGTTCAGCCGTCCATCATTACAGTTCTGTAGTATGAATTTTTTAGCTTTACTTTAACTGACTAGTTGTTTTAACTGTAAATTGACTGATATAAATTATACTGTATTTTAACTCAATCTTTGTTACGAGCGTATTAAACTAGCACTAATTAGGAGAAACATAAAAGATGCAATTTATTATTATTATATCGAATATTGTCAAATAAAATAATTTATTATTAGTCACATTACCGACTGCCTTCGCTTGTACATTACTGCAAAAATAATCATATGGTATTCAATAGTGTTTAAATTATTTATTTCAAAATACTGCTTTAAGAAGTCGCTAATATAACATCCATATTTTCCTCTGCTAATTTGCTGCAAAGTGAAAATATTTCCGGCTTTACTAAATAAGTCGTTATCTCTCCTACTAATATCAATGGCACCGATTTAAATTGCTACATTATCTTAGGCCAGATTTTTGTAAAATTCGAGTGCGTGTCGAATATTTTTTCGAATTTAATTAGTTTAATTAGCAACGGTGAGTCGGTTTTTAGTAATTCAGTTTTGCCAGATCAAAAAATCATAGTCAATAGTGATTTTGATAGTTCAATAAATCATATAGATTCATGAGAAATCTCCCAGATCAATAAATCATAGAGAGTCATTATGAGCAATCATCCCTGATCAATAAATCATAGAGTCATCATGAGCAATCATCCCTGATCAATAAATCATAAAGAGTCATCATGAGCAATCATCCCAGATCAATAAATCATAGAGAGTCATCATGAGCAATCATCCCTGATCAATAAATCATAGAGTCATCATGAGCAATCATCCCTGATCAATAAATCATAGAGTCATCATGAGCAATCATCCCAGATCAATAAATCATAGAGAGTCATCATGAGCAATCATCCCAGATCAATATATCATAGAGAGTCATCATGAGCAATCATCCCTGATCAATAAATCATAGAGAGTCATCATGAGCAATCATCCCAGATCAATAAATCATAGAGAGTCATCATGAGCAATCATCCCAGATCAATAAATCATAAAGAGTCATCATGAGCAATCATCCCAGATCAATACATCATAGAGTCATCATGAGCAATCATCCCAGGTCAATAAATCATAGAGAGTCATCATGAGCAATCATCCCAGATCAATAAATCATAGAGAGTCATCATGAGCAATCATCCCAGATCAATAAATCATAGAGAGTCATCATGAGCAATCATCCCAGATCAATAAATCATAGAGAGTCATCATGAGCAATCATCCCAGATCAATAAATCATAGAGAGTCATCATGAGCAATCATCCCAGATCAATATATCATAGAGAGTCATCATGAGCAATCATCCCTGATCAATAAATCATAGAGAGTCATCATGAGCAATCATCCCAGATCAATAAATCATAGAGAGTCATCATGAGCAATCATCCCAGATCAATAAATCATAAAGAGTCATCATGAGCAATCATCCCAGATCAATAAATCATAGAGTCATCATGAGCAATCATCCCAGATCAATAAATCATAAAGAGTCATCATGAGCAATCATCCCAGATCAATAAATCATAGAGTCATCATGAGCAATCATCCCAGGTCAATAAATCATAGAGAGTCATCATGAGCAATCATCCCAGATCAATAAATCATAGAGAGTCATCATGAGCAATCATCCCAGATCAATAAATCATAGAGAGTCATTATGAGCAATCATTCCTGATCAATAAATCATAGAGAGTCATTATGAGCAATCATCCCAGATCAATAAATCATACTTTCATAGATTATAAATCTTATTCTGAAGACCCGGCAGACCCCGTGTTGGACCGAGCATGGCCGTCAGCAAGTGTTGTCAAAGCTGCTTGAGGATCTTCATTTTGATTACCAACGCAATTTTCCTTATCATTGGCGACGTCTTGATCGGGGTCGGCATCTACTTCTGCCTGTTCGATGATCAGGCTGCCGTAAAGGAGATCAAGCAGACCCTTGATGAAGAGTTCCTCGTGCTCCGTGTCACTCTCATCTCAGTGGGATCCATCATGGTGGTGGCCGCCTTCTGCGCTTGCGCCGGGATGGTGCTCAAGAGCCGCTGCACCTTGATTCTGGTGAGCTGGAAACCCACCTGGAGACAAACCGTGCACCCCAGCTATACAAGTTAAGCTAAAATCAGTCCCACCCTCAGACACTCAATGCCACCCTCGGACACTCAATGCCACCCTCAGACACTCAATGCCACCCTCAGACACTCAATGCCACCCTCGGACACTCAATGCCACCCTCGGACACTCAATGCCACCCTCGGACACTCAATGCCACCCTCAGACACTCAATGCCACCCTCGGACACTCAATGCCACCCTCGGACACTCAATGCCACCCTCAGACACTCAATGCCACCCTCGGACACTCAATGCCACCCTCAGACACTCAATGCCACCCTCAGACACTCAATGCCACCCTCGGACACTCAATGCCACCCTCGGACACTCAATCCAATCCCACCCTCAGACACTTAATCCCATCCCAAGACACTCAATCCCACCGCCAGGTCCTCAATCCCATCCCCAGACACTCAATCCCACCGCCAGATACTCAATCCCACCATCAGGTCCTCAATCCCATCCCCAGACACTCAATCCCACCGCCAGATACTCAATCCCACCCTCAGACACTCAATCCCACCCTCAGGTCCTCAATCCCATCCCCAGACACAATCCCATCCCCAGACACAATCCCATCCCCAGATACTCAATCCCACCCTTAACCACCCGCAGTACTGCGTTCTACTCTGCTTGATCATTATCTTCTGCTCGGCTGTGGGAGTGGTGACTGCAGTCATGCCCTCCATCAATCAATCGGCTCAAAGGGAACTGGAGAGCGGCGTGAAGCGCTCCTATGGCAGCGTGTCCCTGGTGACGACTGGCGTGGACTCGATCCAGTCTGAGGTGAATGGAACCTATCTGATATCCGCGTGCTTACTTACCAACTAGTTAGTTTAGTTAAATTTCAGACAATGAGCAGGTATACATATATTTGGCGTATGCTCAAAGCTAGATCGCTTTTTTGTTAGAGGCGGGGCTGTGTGCACCCTGACGACATTCCCCATTCCGCCGACTCCCCTGAGCAGGGGCTTATTTCATAAAGCACTTGTCGGACAAGTGACAAGTGACAAGCGAAATTTGACAAATTACAAGCGCTTCTTTGGGGGTTTCGTCCATAGACATGGACTAAGCTGGATGCTTCTGTGTAAAACTTCCTCTGTAGCTTTATTAAAGCTGTGTATTAAAGTCCAAGAAAAATGCAGAGGCCGTTTTTAAAGCAAGTCTGTCTAAAACACAGATCCTAAAATTATGGTCTGTGGTCTAAAGGCTGGATCGATTTCATATGGTGTCTCAACCATAGACATAAAATTGAGTTATTTTTGACACGAGTAAGGACCCATGTTTTTTAAACCAAAATCGTTGACACTTGACATTTGTAGCTTTTTTATGAAATCGGCCCCAGGCACACACTCACACAGGAGTGTACAGCGGCCCTAACTGTTTTTATCGTTAGGCATGTACACTTCACTGCGTCTTGGGGTTTGGCCCTTAAGGGTGTTAATTGCACGAGTATTGATACTCTCGCATCTTACATTCTCGAGAAAAGTCGAATAGCATCAGAATTAGAAGAATGGGTACAGTGCAAGACAAAGTAGTGAATTAAGCGGTTTTAAACCCCTACATCATTTATTGTCAGTTTTGCTCACGCAACTCCTCACTTCAACCTCAGAAACTGAGGGGATTGAGTTATCAGACTCTGCTGGCTCCAAAATAAAGACTCTTTCTCCACGTCAGCCGCTCCGATCCCGCCCTCATACGATCTAAAAGGACCCTTTAAATGGGGAAACGGACCGGACCTCTAGGGCGGCCTGTACTCAAGCCTTTGCAAAGCAGTCATCAAGGTCTTTGTGGCTTCTGGTAGTAGGAGTGCAACAGTCTGCGCCTACTGCACTGCTAACTCATATTGATGACTTCTGCTAGTCTCCAATTATTCCTTAGACATCCGCAATGTATACGGAATATAAGGACCGACCCTAACGGTCTGTGCATAGCTCTGCAGTTGGTACAGAAATTGTATTTAAACACGTTAAAACATGGCTATTTACGGGTGTTTTCGATGACTATGGATGCAGATTGCAGATATGCAATCTCGTAAGGGCCAATTCTAGATTCAATACCAAGTTCTGTTCTGATGCATGTAAATAGCAAAATGTCTAGCTTAGAGAGGCTGCATATGAATTACCATCATCACCCCTGTTGCTCTCTGGGCACCGTCTCTCTCTCTCTCCGCCTGTCTTCAAGTCTTCTGTGTCAGTTTTGGCTTTATAGATATTCACAGAATTCATGCAGCACCCTTCATCGACGCCGGCAGCATTCTCACCGGAAGTTCGGCTTTTTTGCAGAGCTATTTAGCTTCGTAATTGCTTGCTTAATTTATAATGCTGTATGATAGCTGCGGTGAAGCGTTGGTGTTTAAATGTACGTTTTAACGATACTGCATATTAGTGTAGGAAACCGTTCAATTGTTTAACAGACACACAGACAGACAGACAGACAGACAGACAGACAGACAGACAGACAGACAGATAGACAGACAGACTAAGACAGACACTAAAGCAGACACTAAGACAGACACTAAGACACTAAGACAGACACTAAGACACTAAGACAGACACTAAGACAGACACTAAGAGACTAAGACAGTAAGACAGACACTAAGACAGACACTAAGACACTAAGACAGACACTAAGACAGACACTAAGAGACTAAGACAGTAAGACAGACACTAAGACAGACACTAAGAGACTAAGACAGTAAGACAGACACTAAGACAGACACTAAGAGACTAAGACAGTAAGACAGGCACTAAGACAGACACTAAGACAGACACTAAGAGACTAAGACACTAAGACAGACACTAAGAGACTAAGACAGTAAGACAGACACTAAGACACTAAGACAGACACTAAGACACTAAGACAGACACTAAGACAGACACTAAGAGACTAAGACACTAAGACAGACACTAAGACAGACACTAAGACAGACACTAAGACAGACACTAAGACAGACACTAAGACAGACACTAAGGCAGACACTAAGACAGACACTAAGACAGACACTAAGACAGACACTAAGACAGACACTAAGACAGACACTAAGACAGACACTAAGACAGACACTAAGAGACTAAGACACTAAGACAGACACTAAGACAGACACTAAGACAGACACTAAGACAGACACTAAGACAGACACTAAGACAGACACTAAGACAGACACTAAGACAGACACTAAGACAGATACTAAGACAGACACTAAGACAGACACTAAGACAGACACTAAGACAGACACTAAGACAGACACTAAGACAGACACTAAGACAGACACTAAGGCAGACACTAAGACAGACACTAAGACAGACACTAAGACAGACACTAAGACAGACACTAAGACAGACACTAAGACAGACACTAAGAGACTAAGACACTAAGACAGACACTAAGACAGACACTAAGACAGACACTAAGACAGACACTAAGACAGACACTAAGACAGACACTAAGACAGACACTAAGACAGACACTAAGACAGACTATGAATAAGTCAAGGCTGTACGCCATGCGGCTCAACGGAACGGACAGGACTGCTCGCTACATCGCTGCTGCAATGCATACTGTACTGTCGCCTTCATTTGCGCCACCTGTGTACCCTATGCAGAGCACCACAAAAGCTTTTTCGTCATTGCGTCGAAGTTTACATTTTAATTTTGTAAGGACACCATCGCCTGGAAAACCTTTAGATAATCAATGGTTCTTAGATCATACCCCAGGAACTTATTTGGTGCCTCTGTCACTGATTTTGGCGCCGCAGACAATCATTTTGGAATCACAGACACTCGTTTTGAGATCAAAGACGCTAATGTTGGTGCCGCAGACACTCATTTTAGCGGCAGAGGCACTTATTTTGGTCCCACAGACACTCATTAGTGGCGCCAGGCACCCGACATTTTGAGATCCACAGACACTCATTCTAGCACCCAATCATTCCGAAACGATTCAATTGCAGATGCGCTGTTGCGGCTGGTGGACAAGCCCCCAAGCTCAGTTTGAGAACAGCTGCACCTGGTTCAACGGCACCACTTGGTACAAGGCCAATCCTGTGGACAAGTCGGATTCGAACTCGTCCAAGTGTCCGAGCTCCTGCTGCGCGGATGGCAAGGCGAACTGCAAGTCGCCTTATGCTGAGGTCTGGGCTTGGGGAAGCTGATGCACTGTACCATTTACATGATTTAGACTGCCTGGGGGCCATCAATTTCGTGTAATTCTTGACTACTCATCAAGCATAGGGCAATAGGAAAGTCAGGGTTCCTGTAGATGTGCACCCTGCATTCTCAGTGGTGAGCAGACACACCTGCGACAAGCTACATGAAAATGTTGAAAATGTATACATCAGCATTCGTTACCACAGCTTCGAGTATGTGCAATTGTACTCTAAATATGCACGCTACAATTTCGGGTTGTGGCTCTTTTCAACTGCATGCTCGCCACAAAATTTTCAGAGCTGCACGAAAAAGATATTTAAGAAATATCTGGTTGCTGTGCCACTGGCCGCTGTAGCCGCCGTGATTCTCTGTGTGAGTTAAAATTTTCTCTGAATATACTACTTGTACTCCTAAATATAAGTAGTGCGTAACACTTTTTATCATGACGAAATTAAACAAATTTAAAATGATTGATTTTTCATCTGAAATCAGGGGCGTCGCCAATGGGGGGACAAGGGGGGTGGGGGCATGTCCTCCCCAGTAAAAGATCTGGAGGACATGCCAATGCTTTGTGCCCCCCCGGCCACCCCACCTTGTGACCCGTTATGGAAATCAATAATTTTGCTGCAGGGCGACTAAAAATAGTGCCTGCGGCGCTAAAAGGAGTGCTGACAACACCGATTCTGAAAAATAATGTACATGTAAGAATTAAGTGATGTATATGTACATGTATAAATTATTGGCTTTGTCCCCTGCCCCCCCCCCACAATAAAATCCATGGCGACGCCCCTGTCTGAAATAGCAAAATTGTTTGTTGCTTTTAAATTATAGCAGTTTTTTATTCATAATGCGTCCTAATTTATCTATTCTTAATCAAACTAATTAATTCATAGCTCTGCCACCTGCTCTGCGCCGTGGTTCTGCTGGTGAAGGGTTCACACAGCGAACGAGAAATATTTGCCATCTGATTGTCGGAAAGTGCGAGTTTCAATATTCTAGTATTCATTTTAAACAAAATTGCATGGCTCTTGCGTGTACAGTCGCTAAATTTAAAACAGTCATGAATATTATTAAAATTAATAATTATCATCTTTTACTTTGGGACAACCCTTACTTTATTAGCACGCAATATCATCAGTTCTTTTGTTAAAACGCATTCCTATTCTCTAATTCAATAAGCGACCCATATTATTATATCAAATTCATTTAAGAGAGCATTTTGAGATGTACGAGACCGAGTATCCAATATAATAATTATATAGCTACATCTGCAGTTCAATATATACATGTAACTATTATGTAGTTATCATCGCAATTAAGAATAGCTTATAGCTATACCCAAGAATATACCCAAGAATTTTCTATTAGTTAAGGTATACCGTTTATAAACATATAATGGATATATATATATCCATTGCATGTATATTCCATTGCTATATTCCATTGCTATATTATAAATTTCAATCCCATCGTTATTCCAATAAAAACTTAGTCTTGAATCACCTAAAGGACAAATATACAGTTAAAAGTTTGCTGTCAGTCACCATGTTCCAATAAAACACATGGATAATTTTGCTAAACATTAATTGACTGACATTAAAAGTGTACTTTTATTTGAGTAAATCGATTCTGTATGAAATTATTTATAAATATCACTCGTTTAACTTTTAATAAGTGTTAATTCCGTCATCGTCGGTGCTAAAATTTGCTTAAACTAACTTTAAAATATATTAATCAATCGTGCCAATATTTATCATGCCTACCCCAGCTGTTACTGTTTTGAATTGCTGCGAATATGATTGTGAAATTATTTTGTTAGCTATTTTTTCTTCGCAATACGGTCTTCCAATTTTTTCGATAATTTACGGGAATTTATTTATTTTTTTGGATAACTGCTGGGGACACTGATGCCGGCCGTCTCTGTCGCACAAAAAACAGTATGCACAAATCGTTAAATTTACAATGTATAGGAACGTTTACTTCAACGTAATGAAGCTAAATTTAAAGACTATGTAGACCAGTCCTCAGAGACCGATGAGGAGTCTATATATGGTAAGGAATCTATGGTGAGGAATCTGTGGTAAGGAATCTATAATGAGGAATCTATGGTGAGGAATCTATGGTGAGGAATCTGTGGTAAGGAATCTATGGTGAGGAATCTGTGGTAAGGAATCTATGGTGAGGAATCTGTGGTAAGGAATCTATGGTGAGGAATCTGTGGTAAGGAATCTATGGTGAGGAATCTGTGGT
This sequence comes from Macrostomum lignano, assembly GCA_002269645.1. Taxonomy (NCBI): domain Eukaryota; kingdom Metazoa; phylum Platyhelminthes; family Macrostomidae; genus Macrostomum; species Macrostomum lignano. Next base: position 114,243 of record NIVC01001121.1, read on the forward strand.
AAGGAATCTATGGTGAGGAATCTATAATGAGGAATCTATGGTGAGGAATCTATGGTGAGGAATCTGTGGTAAGGAATCTATGGTGAGGAATCTGTGGTAAGGAATCTATGGTGAGGAATCTGTGGTAAGGAATCTATGGTGAGGAATCTATAATGAGGAATCTATGGTGAGGAATCTATGGTGAGGAATCTGTGGTAAGGAATCTATGGTGAGGAATCTGTGGTAAGGAATCTATGGTGAGGAATCTGTGGTAAGGAATCTATGGTGAGGAATCTATGGTGAGGAATCTGTGGTAAGGAATCTATGGTGAGGAATCTGTGGTAAGGAATCTATGGTAAGGAATCTATGGTAAGGAATCTATGGTGAGGAATCTGTGGTAAGGAATCTATGGTGAGGAATCTATGGTGAGGAATCTGTGGTAAGGAATCTATGGTGAGGAATCTATGGTGAGGAATCTATGGTGAGGAATCTGTGGTAAGAACATTCTTGGTGAGTGTGTACTATACACTGTACATGTAGTTTGAATCAGAACCGCTCGGTCAAGCTGCCTGCCTGAAGTCGTTTGTCAACCGCGCCATTCACTGATGGAACATCTGGATAAAGTCTTTCGGATCCGGGTCTCCAGCCCGTGCGAAGATCGCAGGTGCCACTCTCGCTAGCTTTCCAGGCCAGCTGTTGCTGGCGAGGGGATGGCGCAGCCCCAAGGCAAACGCCTGTAATGCTGATATGCATTTAGACACAAATTCAATTGATTATCTTTCAAATGCTCCTCCATCAATGTACACTTCTGCCCGTATCCAAAGCAAACAGAGAGAGACAGAAAAATCAGAGTTAATTACGAGCTATGCCAGCTCAAACGCCATCTACAGAGCATGCAGTTTAGAGGCGTTTGCCTTGGGGCTGCAAGCAGGCATTGACTCCAAAATCGCAACACTCAAAATTAATTTGTCCGTTAGGAGCAGCTGTATATTAACAGAAAACTTAATCTCCCAATTTCTGCAACAATCTCTCCTGGAAGCAGCAGATCTGGCGGCCCTGCCTCAGCCGGTCCCTGGCCGCCTGGGCCCTGCCCGCTCCCGCCGCCTCCCCGCTCGAGTGCGTCATCCGGGCCCGCTGGCAGCCGCTGTCGGGCGTCGGGGTGGTGCAGCGGCACCGGCGCAGCTCCGCCTGCTCGCTGTTCCTGTTCAGCCGAGTCTGCCACCTGCTCAGCCTGAGCAGCCCGCCCGACGACCCCGCGCTGGGCCCGGCCGACTGCGAGCTGTTCGTGGACTCCGAGCTGGACGCCCTCGTCGCCAACCGGCACTTCGCCACCGTGTGGGTCGGCAACCGCGGGCCCCGGCTGGAAAATCTGGTCTGCGACGCCCGCGGCCAGAGGAACTCCGTTGAGCACGACGGGGTCGTCTGGACCAGCGACGGCGCCAGGATGAACGGCTCGACGTCGCGGGTGACGGACACGCGGGGCCTCGACTTCAACAGCAGGTTCACCTGGCTCATGGAGGTAAGCAGGACGCCTAAAGTGAACGCCTTCATCGAGCTGACCGACTGCAGCAGCTTTACAGAGTACTGGCTGCACCTGTGGGAGTGGGAACAACAGCAGCCCCACAGACACCAGGCGGCTGTACATCCAGAACGGACACCGCAGCCTCATGTCCAAGCAGCAGATTCTGCCATCGGACAGCCAGCAGTTCGCCAGAGTCGGTGCCGCCTCAGACGGAGAAATTTTCGTAAATATTTTAATAATATCCAGCCTTAACAACTTTAATTTTATTTATAAAACTACCTACGAATAACTACCTACTAATAACATGCGTGCTATGCTAAACCGTCTATTTTAACTTAGATATACCTGGTAGATACACGTATTCCTACAGTATTCCTGTAGTTTTGAACTCGCTAACGCACAATGTTTTTTTCTAACTTAAATTTCACATTTCATAAAGCTATAATTTTCCCCATCGTTCGAGATGAATACACAGATTTTTCTATAAATACATATTAATATTTATCTCTGTCAAGTAATTGTACCAGGTACTTCTCTATTGCATGTAGCTACCTGCTCTGCAAGGATAATTATCGAGGTGTCAGTTGGGTGCCAGTTGAGTGTCAGTTGGGTGTCAGTTGGGTGTCAGCTGGAGGCCAGTTGGAAACAAACTGGCCTTGGCTGGTTCGCCTCGACCCTATTTTTGAGGGAGCGTCACTTCCGTGGCTCCAGCGTTCCCTGAACGGTCTGGCACTCGGGTCCTTGGATTTCGCAAAAGCAGTCCGTCCCGCTTAAGGGAAATTGGGTCTCTTCTCAGCTTTCTCTTCGCTCCTCTCTCCCTTCATCTCTCTTCTCTCCTCTTTCCTTTCATCTCTCCTCTCTCATCTATCCCTTCATCTCTCTTCTCTCCTCTTTCCCTTCATCTCTCCTCTCTCATCTATCCCTTCATCTCTCTTCTCTCCTCTTTCCCTTCATCTCTCCTCTCTCATCTATCCCTTCATCTCTCTTCTCTCCTCTTTCCCTTCATCTCTCCTCTCTCATCCATCCCTTCATCTCTCTTCTCTCCTCTTTCCCTTCATCTCTCCTCTCTCATCTATCCCTTCATCTCTCTTCTCTCCTCTCTCTTTTCATCTCTTCTCTCTTATCTATCCCTTCATCTCTCTTCTCTCCTCTTTCCCTTCATCTCTCCTCTCTCCCTTCATCTCTCTTCGCTCCTCTCTCCCTTCATCTCTCTTCTCTCCTCTTTCCCTTCATCTCTCCTCTCTCATCTATCCCTTCATCTCTCTTCTCTCCTCTTTCCCTTCATCTCTCCTCTCTCATCTATTCCTTCATCTCTCTTCTCTCCTCTCTCTTTTCATCTCTCCGCTCTCATCTATCCCTTTATCTCTCTTCTCTTCTCTTTTCCTTCATCTCTCCTCTTTCCCTTCATCTCTCCTCTCTCCCTTCTTCTCTTATCTCGCAACTCTTTATCTCGCCTCTCTAGTCTCTTTCTGCATCTCTTTTCTCTCTTCTCTCACTTTTTCTTTTCTTCTCCTATTCTCTCCTCACACTGTCTGACGTACTCAGATTTCAGCGACCCTGACCCGACAAAATGTTTTGTCTCTATCTCCTCAGCATAAACAGGATTTGTTTACAAAACTATGATTAAAAGATAAAAATACGTCCTCAATCTGATTTTTAACCTTCAAGGATTTAAAAATTTAAAAATCGTGATTCTATCATATACATATAGATCCGTATTTGTACACCTTCTTAGTGCGTAGGCGAATGCACGCGCA
>NIVC01001121.1:120000-270000 GCA_002269645.1 Macrostomum lignano
CACCAGGGGCACCAGCACCAGGGGCACCAGCACCAGGGGCACCAGGGGCACCAGCACCAGGGGCTTTAGCACCAGGGGCACCAGCACCTGGGGCTTTAGCACCAAGGGGCTTTAGCACCAGGGGCACCAGCACCAGGGGCTTTAGCACCAGGGAATATATTTACGAGTATGAACGAATAGGTACATGTCAAATTAAAATCCTGGGTGCGCCTTCAGCTTACACAAGTGACAGCGCTTCTGCATTGCGCTTGTTGCGGTCGTGCGCTGGGCACCTTGGCGAAATGCCTTCGGCGACATCGTCCCTTAATTCCAGTGCTGACCGCAGTTCTGGCCAGTCCGCAGACTCCTGGGCAGATACAAGCCACCAATACTGCAGTCACGCGCTCACACAGGGTGCACACCGGCTTTGACTTTCTAACCAATAGAAGCATGTACAGTCTCCGTGCTTTGGTGGTTGGCCCCGACTGCCAATTTTTATGCAGAAGTCCCTGTTGAAGCTTCTTGACTACATGTCCTGCATGTCTTCGAGAGTGACCTTATTTGCTTCTATTTAAAGCTACGGAAGCAGTAAGCCTGACAAGATCTGGATAGGGAATATGGTCAGGCCGACACAGTAATGCCCTGGAAAAACAACAATGTATCATCCATAAAAACAAAATATTTTTTCTGCTCAACTTAGCAAGCAAATTTGTATTTCCTGTAAAGTATTTTTCTGTCCCAGCTGTTACTGTATTGGCCCTGAGCTAAATTTAACACTGAAAGAGATCTGACAAGTATTTACGGAGGAGCCACTTGAACTTTTACTGGTTCTTAAGTCTTCAAGTTATTGTGCATATTGCAAGGTGAGTGAAGGCATAAATTCGTTAAAATTATAAGTCGCATTCAGGCTCTAAATCCCTCTCTATTCCTCCCTATCTCCCTCTCTATTCTTCCCTATCTTCCTATCCCTATCTCCCTCTCTATTCTTTCCTATCTCCCTCTCCCTACCTCCCTCTCCCTATCTCCCTCTCTATTCTCCCTATCTGCCTCTCTATTCTCCCTATCTCCCTCTCCCTATCTCCCTCTCTATTCTCCCTATCTCCCTCTCTATTATCCCTATCTCCCTCTCTATTCTCCCTATCTCCCTCTCTATTCTCCCTATCTCCCTCTCTATTCTCCCTATCTCCCTCTCTATTCTCCCTATCTCCCTCTCCCTATCTCCCTCTCCCTATCTCTCTCTCAATCTCCCTGTCTCCCTCTCCCTATCTCCCTCTCCCTATCTCCCTCTCTATTCCTCCCTGTCTCCCTCTTACTATCTCACTCTCCCTATCTGCCTCTTCATTTCTCCCTCTTCATTTCTCCCTCTCCTTATCTCCTACTCTCTCTATCCCACTCTCTCACTCTATTTCCCCCCTTTCTCTAACATTTAACCCCTTTCTGCTCTTTTTCTCTGCCCCCCTTACAGAGGTAATTCCGCACGTACACTTACAATTGTACAATTGTACAGCTAGCTAGCAGCATACCAAATTTTACCTAAGTCTGTACTAGCGTTAATTAAAATTTACCACACATCAGAGTACGTGAGCACAGCTAGACGACTCAATGCTCATACCAACCACTTTTGATAGACAATTGAGCTCTGGCCTGGCAGTGAGGTAAAAAATCTAAAGCATGTAATTCTCAACTTAAAATATTTAAAAGAAGTAAAAATGCTGCAGTAAAAAGTAACGCCTTAGGAAAAAGAAAAACTACTCAAAATCATTATTAAATTGAAAGGCAGTGATTTTGAGTCAATCTCAGACAGTACAAATTAGAAGTCAGAAAATCGGATTTTTTGGTGTTTGCTTAGAGTTGGCGTTGCATGCAAACTAAAAGGTTTTATAAAAAACGTACGCTAGTTGTCCAAAAAAAGAAGAAAAAGTTCTAAGGAGTTGAACTTCGATTAAGTCAGCAGATGAAGGCCCTGACGGAGGCCAGCGCAGCGGCTCCGCAGGCGGGGCAGCGGCTGCCGGCACCGTCAAGGCAGGCGTCGCACACGGCGAGGTGCGCGCACGGCAGCAGGACGCGGCTTCGCTGCCGGCCGCGGCACGTCAAGCAGCGGTCGTCTCCGTCCACCTGGAAGCCTCTCGCCGGGGTCGCATCTGGCGGCGGCGGGGAGGCTGCGCGCTGCGGTGAGCGGAGCGGCGCCTCTTCAGCTGCTGGAGCAGCCGAGGGACCGTCGGATGCGTCAGTGGCGGCCGCCAGCAGCAGCGATTCGAGCGGCGGCCGGCGCAGCAGGTGGGCGGACTGTCGGAAGACGGCCTCGCACAGGTTGGCGAGCCGCAGCAGGTGGCCGGTCCTGTCGGCCGGCGCGCCGCCGTCCGGACCCAGCAGGTTGCGGGCGAGCGCCCAGGCCAGCAGGTTTCGCTGGAAGCCGAAGGACTCGGCGAGCGGCACCGCCGGCCGGGCCAGCAGCTGCCTCAGCTGTCGCAGCGTGGCTTCGGCTCTGGCTGCCTCCGTTGCTAGGCAACCGTTGCTAGGCTGGCCGAGAAGGCGGTCGAGCCTCGACAGCGCGCAGCCGTCGCGGTGCTCAGCGGTGGCGGCGGCCGTCGGACTCCCTGAGCATTCGGCGGTGCAGTGGAAGCAGACGAGCCGCTCCGGGCTGGCGGCGTCGCGGAAGAAGCCGCGCTCGGCTGTCCGGACGGCGTCCGCGCAGCCCGAGAGCGACTCGAACCTCGCGGCGAAGGCGGCGAACTCAGGATGTCGAGCTGCCGCCACGGACACGACGGCCAGTCCCGTCAGAGGCATCCTGAGGTGTCGTGAGGCGTCTTGGAGCTGCCGCCTGCAGTCTTCGGCTGTCTGCTCTGAGATGACATCAGCGATGAGTTGCAGCAGAGAGTCTGGCTGCCGGACTTCATCGCCCATGAAGGCGCTGGTGTAGCGCTGAGCAATTGAACTCAGCTAATAACGTATCTAGAATGCTATGGAAACCATCACGAGCTATTTGTAATGTCATCAATTCAAGTACTTTTATGGTTGCTATGGACGCCATGCCCAGCTTGTGAATAGAAGAGAGAATAGAGTAATAGAACAGTCGCTCTTGCCAATTATCAGTACAGTCTAAGTTTGTACAGCATTCCATTTTGAGACAGAAAGGGTAGATGCAGACGGGGTGTAGAAGTTTTGTACAGATGCATACAGAGAGTATTCAAGATCTGCCCATTATGAAGCCTCACGGGGCAGTTGCATTCTGGCTTCTGTCTTGGGCGAAACTTGCTAGAATCTCTATTAATGTCTCAGTCTTCTTGAGCATCAAAGTTTCAACGACTTTTAAAGAGAAGTGAAATTCATTTTCTAAGCCGTCAGGATGCAGCTCTTTCTAAGACGTAGCTCTACTTATCGGTTGAGTGGTACGATTTGAAGCTGTAGTAAAAGTTACTTGGCATTGCAGAGTTAACTTTACTCTCGTATGCGGCCGGGAATGAGACCCCGCGCTACCACGCTGCCGGCATTTAGTGTACCTCGGCGGAGTCGTGCCGGACATCGCCAGCGACATGAGAAGGAGGACGCCCTGGGCCGCCTTACGCTCGGTTCACTGGGTGCTGGGATCTGAGGCTCTGGATGACGCGACCTGGGCTCAGCTGTTTCGGGCAGTCATAGAGACTGATCTGCTCTACAACCCTGAGACCTGGACCCTGACGGATGCTCTGAAGAACCAGCTGGACGCCGCGCACTCTGCGATGCTGCGCTCTGCGTTCGGCGTGCGCTGAGGCCCGGGCTCGGAGTCCAACGTCACGTTCTACGCCGGGCCCGTCTAATGCGGCCTTCTGACCTGCTGCGCGAGAGGCGACTCGGGCTGGCTGCATGGCCACCAGTCGCTGCCGCGAGCCGTTACACGTTCTGCTGTTGTGGACGGCGCAGGGCCCGCGGAGACGAGGGAAAAGGGTGAACGACGCGCTACACAGAACTGCTTCTGAGGCATGCGAGAGCCCCCGCTCTGACTCTGATTGGGGAGCTGAATTTTTTAGATGTGCGGCCCAAAGGCGTGTGTTCTCTTGACCCCCCCCCTCTGTGGCAAGCTTTTTCTACGTTGTCTCGTAAATTCCAGTTCAAAGCTACATGCTGCTTTGCGTGTTTCTCATCGATTTCCCTACTCGTTCATGCTGAGTCACGATTATTGGTTTAGATGCAACTATAGTCTTTTGTTAAGAGATTTTAACTTTTTTATTTAAATGATCTATTCGAAGGATTTACTTAAATCCTTTATTTTATAGGTTTATTATTTTGGTTTGTTTTACTCAATGGGTTAATTTAAACGTTGAATTCAAATGATTTTTGTTTTAAGAATTTTATTAAATGGTGGAAATAAAATGAAACGTTCTTTGAACGGTTTAATTAAACGGTTTATTTAGCGAATCTATTCGATTCCGATTTACAGTCGAAAAACAAGGTCATTTCTTTCCGTTTGTCCGTAGACTGGCACGGATTTAAAATATAAAATCGAATTACTACGCTTGTATGAATAAAAATCACAGTTGGGTAGCACAAGCTTGGACCGCTCTAGTGGTAAATATAAGTGGTGTGAAATTTAAAATAATATTGAATTGAATATCAGGCTTTTAATTTGGCGAAGGAAGACGCAGATACTAAATATACTACTGATAGCTATAGTAAGCAATTGGTGTGTCTAACGTCGTTTTAACCAGATGCAAGAACTGAGCTTTATTTACAAAATAGGGGTGTTTTTTGCTTTTATGAGGCTTCAAAAATTTTTTGAAGCATTTCAAAGCCTCGGTCATAGCGTTATTTGTTTTAGTTCTGCTTTTGCATCCGAACGATTAAGCTGGAGTAAATAAATCAAATTACCTGTATCGAATGAGTTGTGATCAACAATAAAACGAGCCGATAAAAATATTACAGTCAAGCAATTTACTACGCATACTACTCAAGCCGCGTGAAGCAGCTAATAGACGCTCGTATTCCCAAGCAAAATGAGCAAATTTAGATTCAAAATGGGTGAATAATATGGTAAACGGTTTCAGTCACAGCTACACGAAAGTTACACACCAATAGCTGGTATATTAGTCAATGTTGCGATGGTAAGCAGGCCTACAGATAGACTTTGTAGATGTTGGTTCTCTCGCTGCCTTCGCCCTGACTGGCGGAGCGCATTGTGCCGGACTTGTCCAAGTCCAGGTTGTAGTCCAGACCGTCTCGGCTGTCAATCGACTGTTTCCAGCTGCTGCGCTTCATCAGAGCCGTTAAGCCGGCGCTAGACGATGGAGGCGAGTCGCTGCTGCCGGACGGCTGGCTGCCGGAGCCGGAGGCGCTGCCCTCCTCACGCCAGCTGTCCGTCTGGTGGCTGCACAGCTCCAGGAACACCTGTGAAGTTTTGTGTATTGAACGTATTAAAAACAGTACGATTTTAGCAATATATGTAGCTTTGAACATTGTATACAGTCGATATTGTTAGTATCATAAGAATAATCAGCCCTCAAGGCAAGTTATCTAGCCTAAGATATCAGCATTCCCTGTAAGCTAAGGAAGGTATCAAATCCTCCATTTAAGCCATCGCTTAACCCCAACTGTCCATTTGACATCTACCTTTGGTTTGACCTATCAACAACTTCCAATTGACCCTTGGGAGCATTGACACCATTTAAGCGACCCTTCATAAATCTTAGCAATTCTCCCCCCCCCCAAGAATCACAGTGTAATACGAGTGTATAGCAACTCCCTCCGAGCCTTGTCGTCTCAGCGGTTAACGCGTATTTTTGGTGCCTTCTGTATGTTCTGTACCAGAGAACAAGTTTCATTATGCGATGCATGCATAGTCGGTCAGATACTTTCACAGATGCGCGCACATCTGCCCTGACCTTTGTCATTGTCATTGTCAACAAAATTGCTCCAGTTCCAGGCCAACAACCCACGCGTGAGCCAAAACAAATAATGGAGCTTGGGCACTAATTAACCCACGGAGCTACTGTCAGTAGTATGACCCAGTTTTTAGCTGATGCAAATCGTATTTCAAAGCGCACCTGTTCCAAGGTGGTCTGCTTCACTGTGTACTCGGAGCACAGACTGTCTTGAGCGCACTTCTCCATGGCCTTGAAAATCTCGTGCAGCTTGGTGGTGATCGGCACGGCGTATTCAGAGACACCGGCGGCGCTCATCTAAAATTGATAAGAACAGTTTACTTGTAAGTGTTGGGAAGATCGTGTCATGGGAATACAGCCAAAAGTCGCGTTGATGAAGTTATCTTATAAGATTAAATGGAAACTGACCTTGCACTCTGCATTTGGAAACGCGTTCTGCAGGTATTTCGTCAGCTGCTCCTTATCATCGCGAGAGCCGCGCACAGTGAGAGTAAAGCTGCGTCCCAGCTGCTCCTTGAGCTCGTCCATACTGCCAATGGCGCGCAGGCGGCCTCCAATTAGGATGGCAACTCTATCGCAGACGCCTTCGACCTCCTCCATGCAGTGCGAGGTGAACAGCACGCAGGACCCCTGAGAAACCACGCAGCGCACGAGCTGCTTGAGCGCGGCTCGGCTGACAGCATCCAGGCCGGCCGACGGCTCGTCCAGGAGGATGCAGCGCGGCGCCCCGAGGAAGGCGATGGCAACGGACAGCTTCCGACGCTGACCGCCGCTAAGCGCCTTGGTGACCTTGTTCGGCGGCAGGCGCAGCGCTGAGATCAGTTGCTCCAGCTGCACATCCTGGTCCTTGCTGGACAGGCCCAGTAGACGAGCGTAGAACACCAGAGTCTCCGTCACAGTCATCTCCTTGTCCAGCGGATTGGACTGCGGACAGTAGCTGAGTCCCTCGATGCTGCAGTAGCCGCTGTAGCCATTCAGCTGCCGAGTGAGGATGTTGAAGGTTGTAGACTTGCCGCTACCGTTGGGTCCGATCAGGCCTAGGCAGGTGCCCTCCGCCACGGACATGGTGAGGTTGTCCAGCGCATGGATGCGGAAACCGCGAACCGTGCGGAAGGTCATTCCCAGGCCAGTCAGCTGGATCGGATCCTGTCTGCAGGCGCCGCTGTTGACACGGTCGAATTCCTCCTGGACGCCGACGTCGGACCCACCATCGGTCAGGTAGGATAATCGGGCCTGGCGGTTGCGGCCACGGCAGCGAATGTCAATCAGTATGTTGATGAGAAGGAACACCACGCAACCGACGCCCATAGCGATTGCGTGGGGTCCAACCATAGCCATGGTGAACGGATCGGCGTACTCGCTGGCTCCGTAGCTCTTTAGAATGGAGGCCTTCCACTGGTTTTCCACCACCTGAAAGACTCCGTTGCCAAGGCTGAAGGACGGCAGAGCCATGAACACGTAGGTGAGGATCTGCAAGGTCAGCTCTTTGTCGGTAAAGTTCACGTAGAACTGCAGTAGTAGTAGGAGGCTAAACAGCACAATGCCAACGAAGAAGAGAATAAAGAAAGATAGCAGAAAGCCGCCTGCTGGAGAGCGCATCATCCTGGACACTAGGTAGCTCAGTGGGATTGCGGACATTCCGAACAGGGCTAGAAGCATCGCGATCGCTGGCAGGTTTAAGTTTGCCGTGTACAGATCGATTTGGAACGCGGCCATTATACCAATCACAATTCCCAGGGGCAGCAGGTACATCAGTATGTCCCAGACGAAGGATGTCAGCCAGTAGGTAGGAATGCCAACTCCGTACAGACGTAGATGCACTTGTTCGCCTGAGAACCGCTCGTTCGACACTGTCAGAGAGATGCTGGCTGGCACGAAGCAGAGCGCGAAAACGATGCACATGGCCAAGCCTGCGTCCTTGATGGCCAGGTCACTGTGGGTTGAGTTTTTCAATTTAATAGTTTGTTCATTTGTTGTAGACATGACGCAAATGGCAGAGAAATAATTAGCGATACAATAGTTTTATTTATCTGGTCGCAAAACTTGTAGGATTAAGTGCAGTTCATCCTTTTTACAAAAAATAAGGCAAAATCAACTCAATTTCACTTACAAAGTCTCGGTGTTCAGCTGTGACCTCTGCATCGGCAGTGGATGATTGTAAGTGCTGATTCCATAATCCGAAGAGTAGTTGGAATAGTTAGAGGTTGCTACAAACATTCTGAGCATGGTGTTGGAGTAGGCGTTCAGGTAGGATGGCAGAGTGTGGTAGCCTCGGTTGTCGAACCAGATCACGGATGAGTTCGACTGCAGTTCAAGACCGCCCCAGCGTTGGTTGGCTGCAGGAGCAATACTGACGGACCGAGGGCCGCTGAGGTTGAACCGTGCTGTCGAACGCAGCAGCAAATCATTCAGATTTGTTGTTTCTCTCAGCTCGTGAATGACGTCACCGCTAGGCGTGACCAAAACGTCTGGCGGGGTACCCTTCGAATATTCGTCCACGCACTCGTAGTGCGAAGATTTGTCGCACGAGCAGTTTCTGTATGTGGCGTACTTAGCGAGTTTGGCAGCTGTGAAGTTCTTCAAATCCCAAGTGGCTGACGTTTCTTTGCAGGGGGCAGTGAAGAAAGGAGTCTTGCCTCGGTTTTCGCCGGGCATGCAGACTGTACCAATTCCTGGCGGCCGAGCAAGCGACGACCGCACCGCCTCTTTCATGGGGAAGCCTGCATCCTGGTACAGGAATGTGACGGCCCCCGGACCGTAAATGGTCGGCGTCAGCAGCAATTTTGCGCTCTCCTGGCTAAATGACGGTCTCAACAAAGTAGATCCCATGGTGAACACGATAAACACGCAGGGCAGGATCAGCATGCCGATGTAGCTGATCCAGCTTCTCTTGGCGTGGTGGAACCTCTTGCCAAATAGGGCTCCGATTTTGACACCGGTGCTGGGCTTGCCCGCTCGCTTCTGGTATTGGATGCTCTGCGGCGAGTCCTGAATCACCTCCTTGCCGAAGATGATGTCATTGAAATAATCGGATATTGTCGAGCAGGTAATTGAGAACCATGTGACAAATTGCTTGGCAGTCTTCAAGCGGTCCAGACTGTAGGTCAGGCTAGCCATGACGCGGCCCTCTTTCGGGCAGGTCAGCTGGACTTTTTTGTGTCGTTCGTTGATTGCTGGCTCGGATGTATTCAGATTCTGAGCACTCAGTTCCTCAGCCAGTGCCTGGGGCGACTCTGAGCTGATGTCGATCGTGTAGCGACAGTTTTCGAACAGGTTCTGGTAGCTCTGGCTGTCAACGATGCAGCCGTCTTTCATCACGGCAACGTGATCGCCGAGTATTTCCGCCTCCTGCATGTCGTGGGTGCAGATCAGCGTGGTGCACCGGTGCGCTTTGATCAGCTCCCATATGGTGCGTCGCGCATCCGGGTCTACTGATGCCGTTGGCTCGTCAAGTATAACCAGGCTAGGCTTGCCAAGGAACGCAAGGCCGATTGACAAACGCCGTTTCTGACCGCCGCTCAGCTTTTGGACGGCTACGTTGCGGACTTTGTAGAGTCGAAGCCAGCGCAGCATGTCTTCAAGCTCGGACTTGGAGCAGCCCTTGAGAGCGCCAAAGTAGGCCAGGTTTTGCTTCACAGAAAGGCTGTATGGAATTAAGAGAGAGTCAGTTTCTTAGCTTCCTAGCAATCGTAGGTTCGTCTAATACCAGATGCGGGGTTAATAAGGTTTTATTGATGAACTTACTCGTCATAGTAGACGTTGTGCTGCGGACAGAACCCGATACTTGATCGAAGCTTGTAGAAGCTTGTCGAGACGTTCAATCCGTTGACGGTAATCTTACCGGAGTCGCACGAGATCAGACCGGTTATCATGTTTCTAAAGAAAAAGCATCAAGACACAAAAATAAAGTACGAGCTATTTTGAGACTGCTCTAATACAAAAAATATTAATTCAAATCTTACATAGTCGTTGACTTTCCAGCACCGTTAGGGCCTAATAGAATGGTTGTCTCGTTTTCTTGAAGCTTCAAATTAAGATTTTGCACAGCCTGCTTCGATCCAAACTTTTTGTTGACGTTTTTCAGTTCAACAACAGCGCCAGCAGCACTGGAGGTGTCACTCTTCTTGCGCGAGCTGTCGCAACCCCAGTAACGAGCGGTGAGGAAGAACAGCGGAGACTGAGGTACGCCGTGCTTGCCCGGAAGTACGTTTCTGAAGTACCAACCGACCAGGAAATAGACGACACCGTCCAATGCCAGCGCTAGGAAGCTTCCGTATACTTGGATGCCGTATGTTTCCTTCATAATGTCCGACCAATGGACTTTAGAGTTTGCCAGCTGTAGAGTAACTATTGAACGAGAAGCCAAGGAAAACGCCGTCGGAGAGAAAATATTAACCGCCTGGAGAGCAGTACCGCCAATGTGCAAGTAGGATAGAAATACGAACGGCACAAACATGAGCAGGTAGATGAGCAGGGCGATAACGCAAGCGACGCTAGAGGTGATGAAAAACGCGGATACCATGTAGCCGAAGCCGAGCGAGCTAAACGAGAACAGACCAAACAGGACAAAGATGATGCTGGGGTCGGTGCCAGAGAGCAGGCCGCCATATACACAGGCTATTGTGATGATGACACTCAGGATCAACATATTCAGCAGCTGCACCAGGAACCACTGCAGGAAGTGTATGCTCGGTCTAAGGCCCATCAAGAACAATGGTATCTCGAGACTGTGCTCTCTGTCATACATGATTTGCTGTATGGCTATGGCGAGCGGTGCGAGCCACATGAAGATGGTGGATATGGGCAGTATAGCCAGACCGAAGGATCGCAGCATGCTGTCTTTCTGAAGGCAGGGAGTGGGCATCTGCTTAGTCTGCTGTGCTGGCATGTCGCGCCCAGTCTGCATCCGAACAATCGTCCGATCGATGGACTCCTGAATCTGAACGAAGCCGCGTTGATAAGCCAAATCGAACATAAAGCTGGAGCGTTTTTCGTAAATCTCTGGATAGCTCATCAAAGTGTTTGTTTGATAGAGTGTTCCGTAGGACATGCGAATTGTGTACTTGACGTGCGCAGGCAGGCCGGAGCTCCCTGGGGCTACGTCTCGACGGCGTCTCGACGAGGATAGATTTTCAAAATCGATCACAGCGAGCAGGCGGTTTTCCGATAGGGCAGCCTGAAGACCAGCATCGTACTGACTGCTTCCGGTGGCGTAATAATCCAAACGGCTGGTTTCGATGCAGCTGGTGAAGTTCTGCAGCAGTTTTAGCATTTGATTTGTGCTTGAAGAGTTCGAAGTAGTATTGCCAGTGAAGACTTTCAACAGGTTTTGCATGGATGTCAGGTTGGTTGACGACCCGAGGATACCAGAGAAAGCAGAGCTGGCCAGGGGATTGGACAGTAGATTCGCCAAGACACTGGCGGCTGAGGTTCCCGTAGCCGTTGGCAGCAAGCCAGCCAGACTGTTAGCCAGCTCCTGCAGGTTAAACAGCTTGGTGAACTGTTCCTGGGCTCCGCTCATCAAGCTTCGCGTCGTGTTCGTGTCAGGCGTTACAATCACGCGTCCTCGAATGATTGGCTTAACGTAGGTCCAGCCGACCCTTCCGGCTGTTGATTTCTGAGTCAGGTCGTAGAGATTTCGGCAGAACTCATTGCTAGCCAGCTGGCCGAGCTCGTAGGTGTAAGTAGTTGAGTGAGTGGAGCGTCTCTTGCGTCGGCGTCCCGAATCAGTACTGCCGGGGCTAAGGCTGATGCCATAGACGCTGGTGAAGTTGAACTTTCCGCTGGTCCCGCACACCGCCTGGCTGATACCTTCGAGTCCGTTTGGAGCTGCAATTTGTTTGAGAGCAGCAAACTTAGCTTGCGGATGTGTAGTACCTTACAGTTACAGGTATACGTAGTATGTATGTGGTATGATAATGGCCAAATGATGACGATTCAGTGCCATTCAATGCCTCTTTTGACGCCATTACAGTACATGTACGGTATGGGACAATCCGCATAACAGATAGCATACATTATTAGTTCCTAAATAATTTGGTTCCGTCTAAGGCCCAACAAGCTGAGATCTCTACCGTTTCAAGCTTCCTACTCGCTTCTAATACACTAGAACCATGTAAAAGCAACGGATTTCACTCACAGCCCATATCGCTGGAGCCTGGATTGAAACTTGCAACAACACCGACCAGCTCCTGCAGCACATTGAAGGCGTTCTGCAACGCGTTGCCGGTGTCTTGAACTGCTTGAATGGCATCTTTCAGGTCGACGAGGGTCACTCCGGAGCTGTTGAGTAAGCTGTCGATGGCCTGCTGGCCAAACTGTTTCATGAAAAACCGGCCAAAGTTGCCCATCTTGAGAATTGTTTCCGTGATGTTTTCCACGTCTCGAAGTGTCCTGTTAACGCAGAGCTGCTCGACCAGGCTGGAGACATTGTAGGTCACGTTCGAGAAGTCAATGAGGCTCTGTAGCTTGCCAGCGTTGCACAGAGCTTCGGGGAGGCTGAGTTTCAGCGAGAAGTTGAAAAGCTGAAATTTCAAAATGTAAATATCAGTTTACCTTTGAGTGGAAACTTTTAGGCTTTAAAATACGAGCTACGAACTAAACTCGGCCAATCTAACCTGTTCGTGGACAGATACGAGCTCAAGATGAGATCGGAAACTTCGGCAGGAAATCCCTGGCGCTGTAGATACTGCCTGACTGCACTTGGATCGTCCACAAAGTCTTTGACTTGCACTGTAAAGTATTAGAAGCGAGGAAGCCTCCTTGCATTGTATATGACATCTCATCTAATGATTTAATGATTGGAGAATCTACACGCCCATATTTGCTTACATTTTATTGGGAACAAAGGCTTAGCAAAGTCGAAAAGGCGCAGCGACTTGAAGAACAAGGTGAGATCCGACATTAAGCTCGCCCAGGCAGGGTCGGTGGACAATCCTTGCAAATCTTTTACCAGCGAATAGCCTCTGAAATAATGCAGATTGACAAGAAAATATGTTAGTGGTGATTCAATGATGCTGGGGTACTTTTTCAATTATCAATATGAAGGGGACTTCTGAACACGTGCGCGCACACGGATTTGTACACTCGTTTTCAAAGGATGTACAACGACCCTGATTTTCTAATCCTCATGTATTTACACTCTCTGGGCCTTGAGGGTTGGCCCTTTTTGTCAAATTAAGAGTCTCAAATTAAGGTGGGAAAGCACGGAACTCAACACACCGAGGTAGGAGCCTATAGCCTCAGGGGGCTAAGGGCTGGATCCCCCAATGGGCTGGCAAAATTATTTTAGCAGTTGTTTCCTTGTTCCTCCTGGTTCTGGCGCCCCTTGATGCAGGCAAATCCACGCTGGTGGCTCAGGATGGCGTCACAACAATAAAAAAGCTGTCTCCAAGGGGAGGATAATTCTACGGCTGGGGTATTTTATCAAATGAGCTCACATTTTCTGAAGCTGCTCTCCCGGGAAGCTTCTGATGAGCGACAGAATAACCGACTCGTACTCGGACATTCGTCGAATATCAAAATTGCTGAGCAGCTCGCGGATGCTTGCAGCTGGTTGAGCTGCTCCAACAGGTTGTTGAGATTAGTCAGCGCACGGATCCATCCGCTTAGGTCCAGCCCGCCAAAGTTCGGAGCGGTGGCGCCGCGAATCAGTAGAAGCATTCTCTGCCTGTCAGCTGGCGACGCGGCCATCTGTTGACAGATGACTCTGGACACTGCACCCATGTCAACGGAGAGCACGGCCGGGAAGCTGATGATCTGGCTGATCTTAGTCGGGCTACACAAAGCGTTGTAGAGATCGGCGTCCGACATTGAGGCGATGAAGCTCTGTTGTGTTTTAGAGCGATTTGTTTGCTTAATTCAAACTGCACGGTGATGGCAACTGTTCGGTTGACACCTGACACTCAGACGCACTCATGCTTCAAAGGCGTGAATCGCAACTTCCGAATGTGAGACATCGGTCCCACAACCAGCTGCTGAAGGCAATTCTCACAATACCGCTGAACTCCTGCACACATACAAGAGCGTCAATACCGTACGCAGGCACGCGCTCATGCATGCACTCACACCCTGACTTTCTAATCATTAGGCATGTAATCTCTCTGTGCCTTTGGAACTGGCCCTCATTGGTTTGGATCGCACGACAACCAATGGCCGCCCACGAAATAGATTCAAAGATTCAAATAATATTATAACAATTGGCTCATAGTTTTACCGAGTTGAAAATAATCGTAGACCCGATGATTTGATTAAACAGCTCCTTTGTTGTGTCCAACAGCTTGGCGAATTGATCCAACGAGGATGTGGAATTTGCGAGCAGACTTTGAATGGTCACTTGTCCTGAAAAGAATTGAGTAGCGGAGAGCAATGCATATCGATCCATTCGCTGGGTACTTTGAATATTGGAAGTGGAATGTGAAGGATTTATTACTTTTCACTCCCTCAGAAATTGATTTGAAGATGCTGGCCAAATATGATGCCGCCTCTGGACCGATCAGCGTCTGCAGTTGCGATGCCTGATTGGCGAGCTGCACGAACATGGA
Source organism: Macrostomum lignano (assembly GCA_002269645.1). Taxonomy (NCBI): domain Eukaryota; kingdom Metazoa; phylum Platyhelminthes; family Macrostomidae; genus Macrostomum; species Macrostomum lignano. The sequence continues at coordinate 134,378 of NIVC01001121.1, forward strand.
GTAGTCAGTCATCATCCTACAATCAGGAAATGGTGCTTGTCACACTGAATTTTGGTTTTAGTACTTCTTGATTGACGGCACATGCGTATCTATAATGTATATTTTAACATAATTTTCCGCAATATAAAAACATCGGCAGAGGTGCATTGTTTTTTATTTCACCTGTTCGACATTGGGTTTCACCTATTCAACTCTGGTTTCATTTGTGCGACACTATAGGTTGTCACCAGTTTGACACTAGGTTGTCACCTGTTTGACACTAGGTTGTCACCTGTTCGATACTAGGTTGTCACCTGTTTGACACTAGGTTGTCACCTGCTCGACAATAGGTTGTCACCTGCTCGATACTAGGTTGTCACCTGTTCAAATCTGGGTTTCAACATCGTAAAAAACCAAACACAATAAAAACGTACCCAGCTAGTTTCTGGAAGAAAACAGTTTGGTTAGACCAACACGTGCCAATTCTAGAGCTAGTGAACAAATTCGCAAAGCTGACGCAGTCCAGCGTCGAAGGTCGCCCTGGAGTGGCAGCCAGCTTAATCAGCTGGGTCAGCTTCGAGGCAGCGCCAGCCAGATCAACGACCGCCAGGTCGCACAGTGCTGCCTCAATCAGGGAGGTGTTGTTCGTCAGAGTTGCCAGCATCTCATTCAACTTCACGGCCGTACCGTTGACGACAAATAGGTCGTGCTGTAGGCTTGCATGCTGCTGCAGACTTGCCTGAAAATGAAACAATTGGAATATTTTAAATGCTTCAAAGTGTACATTTCCAGCAGCGTTAAATATTAAATACCTTAAACTGCTCGTTATCATAACCCCCGATGACGTGGAGTTCATTGGCATCATGAGGCTCTGACCCAGCTGTGTGAAGACATTCAACAATCCGCTTGGATCCGCAAACACCTGGGACACGCCTGCGATGCTGAAGTTGCCTGATAGCAGCTCCTGCATCAGCTTTGCGATGCTCATGCCCTTAAAGCTGTTTGCCAACTAAAAAATGGATATCAGATCGTTGTTAGTTACCAAAGCAAAGAGAACTAAAAGAAATTAAAATCTATTAAATCGACTCACCTTAATTAACTTGGACAAGTTAGCGAACTTTTCAAGTTGCTGCAGCATGAGCATGTCTTTCTGAGCTCCTTCGCACAAGTAGGCCTGCAGACTTTTCTGCTGCGTATCGACGCGCGTATCATTGGGGCTGAGCATCATCTGAGCGGCTATGCTCCATCGAACGTACGGCAAAGTTGTCTGAAACTGGTCGATGTCGCAGAGTGTGGCATTCAATTCGCCGCCCGACAGCATGGCATACTCCGGATTAGCAAGCAGGACTTCCAGTTCGGTTCTGAAGTAGCCGGAGTTCGACACTAGCATGAGCTGATTCAACGCTCCCGGCTGGACGAGTGCGTTAGTCAAGTTGTCCCTGTGTGCCGTCAGCAGCACGGACATAAACATGACCGAGATTTCGAGAGTTCGCTGCATGATGGCCTGATCAGTTGACGATACCTGCTGCGTGATGATCATGGCTAGAGTTGGTCCCAGAGTCTGCTGCATGCTCAGCTGCTGCAGCGCTGTGAGCAAAGTCGGAATGGTAACGTTGCTGAGAGTGGCGGGTGCCGCGGTGAGCAGTTCGCCCAAGGATATACGCTAGTCAATGTCGGTTCAAATGTTTTCCAAGGCAGAGTCTACAAAAATCCGAATGCATGAAATAAAAACATCAGCTCAAATTCTGGCGGTATTGTTGTACACGGTTCTCATATTGGCATAAACTCACCGTTACAGTTGCATTTTCTCCGGTCAGGTAGACAAATATCTGATCAGCAGCCGTCGGACTGATCTTGGCCTGCCACCAGCGTCTGCCGGGCTCTGGCAGAAGCTGGCGTTAACCGCAGCTGCATCTGCTGCCGATGGGAAGACGGAGTTCAACTTGCCGCACATTTCTGCCACCGCGGGCTGCGCACCCCTGGCGAGCACAACAGTGGCGGCTAGCCGTTGGTCAGCCACGATCGCCGATAGGATCTGGACGAAGGCTGCCGGAGAAGCCTGCCCAGTAACCATGCGATGGATTGCCGACAGAAGCCCGACCGACTGCTCAAGTTTGCCTGCCACGGCTCCCAGTAGGGCCAAGTCTCCAGTTCCAAGGTGAGTTGGCCCATTGCGGACAAGGAACCGGTCAGGTACGCTTTGTAACTGCAAAGAAGCGTTGGTTGGATTGATTTTTTGGCTATCTCAAGGAGGCAGCTCAAAATATTTCCCTATTTTTTCCTGATTTCTCTCTCCTAACTGTTTAATCTATGACCACACGCATAATGTCCGTTTCTGGTGGCTATGGTTAGCTCTCCCAAAAGAGACTGGTCCATCCCATTCACTCAAATTTACTCCAACTATAGGTCTATGGGTAAGAACGGGTTACCAAGTCAACTGGAATAGACAAACCAGCAATGCAGGTCAGACAGGAAGTGCTTTCAAGCGCATTGGTCTGGGAGTGCACTATAACGCTTGACTCAAAGTTTAACAAGCAGCAGCTACTCACTTTGCAACCAGCCCGGCAGAACCAGCTTGCAAAGACGAAATCATTGATAAAATCTTCGCGTCGAGAGCTGTAGAATTCACGGAGCCAAGGCCTTGCAGACTGCCGGACAGTTGCAGAATCATTGTGTACATGTTTGTGACTGAGACCGATTGACGGACTGTCATTGTTGTGAGCTGCAATTTCAATATTTGTTATTTTAGTTTTAGAGTTACAAGAATTTGAAGCTACGGGTTTGCCCATATCTAATAGCGCATATCTAAACTTACCATTTCAAATAGGGAATTCTTATCGTTGAACATGGATCCGAGTGCGCTCATGAGGGCGGACGAATTGGCCAGGGTGCAGATGCTGGACTGCAGAGCGCTGAGGTTCATCGGCACAGTCGATACGAACAGCCTGTTCAAATCCTCCTTGCACAGCGCATTCGTAAAACCCATGGCTAACCAGCGGTTGAACTGTTAACAAATATTTTTAAGATTTTCTGGAGGATGTGCAACCGAATGTACTTGAACTAAATCACAAAGGGTTCAATTGACATACCTCTGAGTTGTTAAGAGTCGCCCGTACCAAAAGCGTCAGTGTATTGGCGTCTGTAGCGTCCAGCGACTTAAGCAATGGCGACAGAACGTTATCTGGCCTTAGCAGAGTTTCCAAAGTGATCGCCTTGCCCAGCATGTTGGTCACTCGCGTTGGTTCGAGCAATGATCTCGTAAGCGACCGCAATGCCCAAGTCCAGCTGCGCCGTTTCCTTCGGCATCGACGACTTAAACAGGCTGTAGGCTGCCTCTAGGACAGGCGGCAGGCTGAGGATTTTTTGGGTTTTTTAAAGTTTAGCTTTTTCAATTTTTGTCTTCAAAGTAGTACAAGCGATATAGTTTGAGCTTTTAAGTGCGTGTCCAAACTCGGATTTGAACTTGAACTAAGATTTGGACAGTTCGGGATTATGAGCTCTTACTCTTAATCAGCTGGACTTAAAACCGTTTGGAATTCAAGCTCACCCGAAGACGCACACGCTCAAAGTTCCTTTTTACTATCAGATTGAAACAAAATACGTGTGACAGATTTCACAAGTTTTCGGACACAATAATTTCTAGAGCCCAAACATAAATTGCTTAAACTGCAAACTTGCTTTTTAACTAGGCATTTACAAGACTATATACCGCAGTTTTATTCGCGTAAATGTAAGTCACACCAGAATTATCTTACAAGTTGAGAGCTGCAGTTGGTTGAGCGAACTGATCTGAAGCAGTTTTCCAAGTTGAGCGATGACGTCACTACCAAGCAGCTTTATCAGACTGTCAATCACAGTGCCATTCGTGTTAAATACAAGCGGGCGCTGAATGACCAGTCCGACTTGGTTGACTAGCTGTCGAACCTGGGCTACCGCATCTTTGAGCGACACGGAAGTCCCATTTCCGCTAGTTGCAGAGGCCTCCAGAATGGCCGATATTCCCATCTGGTCGAGAAACTCGATGCGCAGTCTGTTTTGAGCTGCCTGGTCGCAGAAATGTAGTAGAACACCTTGTCCAAAGCTGGGACAGCTGCGCCGATGGCAAAGTAGGTTGAGAACCCATTGGTTGAGTTGCATATTGTCGATGGAATGTCCATTGGCTTGCTGAACAGGATGGCCAGCTAAAATTTTATAGATGAATTAAAAGCTATTTTGAGGCTATCTGCCTTTAGAGCGCTTTATCTTAATGTCAGTTAGACCCGATTCCTTACCTTATCGACACGAAGGGTCACATTGACCAGGGCACTGATGTCGCCAACGCCCACAGTCGTGTTGGTGAACAGCTCAGTCCAGAGTGTGGCATTGCGAAAGACAACTGACAAGTTCAGCTCGCCAGCTTGGGCCCAGGACTTTAGAATGCTCTGGACTGTTGACAGAGCGGCGTGTGTGATCTTCAAAATGGTAGCCGCAACGGGGTCCTTCGAGATCATGGAGTCCAAACTGGTCGCAACGGTTTCGGCGACGCCAAATATTCTGAAATTTGATCAATTAAAAATCAATAAGCTTAGTTGTCTGCAGAATGCAAGTAGCTCGTACTAAAATAAGTGAAAGTGACAACTTACAGATTCAGCTGACCCGAAATGGTGATGATGTCGGGAAACAGTTTCTGAAGATCCGGTGAAGTCATTTGAAGCAGATCGCTGACTAACACGCCCCTGTAAGTGACATTTCTAGGCCTAGCCAGCAGAGCCGTCTGATTGATCAACGTGCCGTAGAACTGCCAGACAAGGTTGAAGTCTACTGTCTTATTCGGCATGGCCAGGCTCGAAACCTGAAGAATAAAGTCGGAAGTTTCAGAACGTTCTGCTAGATGACAGAATCGTCAAAAGTCAGTAAATTTTCTAAATACTTACGGCCTGCATGAGCTTCATCAGGTCCATGTTGCCCATGATTTCCATTTGAAAATTGCTTGATAAACGACACAGTCCATCTTGCAGCGCCTTGGCGTCGAGAGTCGCTGGCAGGACAAAATATTCGTTCGGGTCCATGCTGCACAGGATCGAGGCGTTCGACATCACTAGGATGTAGAGCTGAGCCAGCTTGCCAGTGACAACCTGCAGCCCAGTGAGATTATGAGGCTTAAGCAGCTGGTCCAGGACGGTCTGGGCGGAGCTAATGTTGGCCACGAGGTTGCTGAGTTCCAGCGAGCCGGGTCCTTCAATTGCAGCTCCGGTGTATTCGAGCAGAGCTTTCAAGAAAGACATTGAGCTGGCAATGACGTCTTGAACGCGTAGAAAGTCCGCAGCCGGCAGGTAGGTTTTAAGCAGGGTGTACAGAGTGGTGTAGTACTCCAGAACCATCTGCTGGTCCGCTGGTCGACCGTTTGTAACGTACGTGATCAGTTCGGAGTAGACGGCGAGGTTAAGTTGTGGCAGTAATCCTGCTGATGATGTCGTAGTCAGTGCCTGTCAATTTAAATGTTATATTCTCAATTCACAGGGTTTACGTGATTGAGGAATCACCATGGAACCATGGAAATTTTGCGTTGGCTTGTCACTTACACTATAGCATTTCAATACTCACAATTTAAATGTACAGATTTTTAATTGGTTTTTTCAGCTAACATAAAATTGATATTTTATTCTAAAGCGAACTTCAAAATTAAGAGATTTCATGTTTCTAAGTGCTTTTTAAATTTAATGAATAGATTTGCACTACTTGCAATTCCATATGGTCTAACATAAAATTGGTATTTTATTCTAAAGCGAACTGCAAAATTAAGAGATTTCATGTTTCTAAGTGCTTTTTAAAAATGAAGATTTGCACTACTTGCTTCCATATGGTCTACTATTGTCAGTAGTCAAAATCTACGAGCATAGATATAAAATCTTCTTGAAGTACTATCTGAAAAACTAACTCACTTGCAACTTTTGAAAGAACATCTGTGCCTGCGCTTGCACGGCGGTAATATTAGTCGTTGATGACGCGTTTCCAACGCTGCCCGGAGCACCGAAGAGCGAGGACAACCCGAGCTGCTGCACCAAACGGGTGGTGAGGGCGTTGACGTTTTCAACATCGAGAAGACGCTGCACAAGGCCTGCTGCACGGAGCGCGTGTCCTCAGTGGCGTCCATGACAAGCAGGGAGGCCAGATCTAAGCTGCCGTTGCAAAGCTTGCCAAAGGCGTCAGCAGCGGCAGTCGGGTTCAGAATGAGCTCCGCCACCTTCTTGGGACTGTACGCGGAGGCCATCAGAACTACGCGAAGAGTTGCCGTGCCGCCGTCGGCTGCCGTGATGTTATAGAGGGCGTCCAGTATTGGCAGTCCTTTGAACATCGCGTAAAATTTTTGTAGCAATAAACGATTCCACGACGAGGCGCCCACTGGCGAGGACGTCCGACAATAGTGTGGCAAAAGCTGCCTGCGCTTTGGGGTCCTTGATGGAGAGGTAAACTGTAAACAGCAGTTCCTGCCGTGCTGTCTAGAATAGCTGCGCCGTTGCAACCTTAGGCGCTAGAAGCATGAGGGCGGGGTTCCAGTTTGCTGATTGGAACATGCCCGGATGGCCACGCTTGACTTTGCCGCCAGCTGCATTACAAGCGCCTGAATTGCATCGCTTTATCGCCTAGGACTACGAAACTCATCTTGGATGCTGAGCCCCACTTGCCGGCAAGTGAAGTGCCGAACTCGTTGGTCTCCTGCAGCAGGGCAGCTATGTTTACGGTGCACAGCTTCTCACCACTAGGCATCCGACGCAAACGCCAGGAGGCGACACGAAGCTGAAGTTATTCATGCCCAAGGCGGCCATGAGTGAAGCATTCTGGCTCAGGCAGAGATACATGAAGGCATCAGTTTCGTTTAGAGTCAGAAGATACTGAATTGGTCGCTGATTGGACGCGGCGGCAACCAGAATGTCAGTGAAATTTTCGCTAACTAATTGAAGCAGCTTCTGCGTCTCCGGCAGCTGGTAAAGACCATCGGCCACCGAGCTGGAATTTGTTGTCAGAAGGTGGTTGACGCTGGCCATGCTGAAGTCCAGCAGATAGTTGACAATGGACGTCCAGTATTGGAGTCCTTTGAACATCGCGTAAAGATTTTTTGTAGCAATAAACGATTCCAGACGAGGCGCCCACTGGCCGAGGACGTCCGACAATAGTGTGGCAAAAGCTGCCTGCGCTTTGGGGTCCTTGATGGAGAGGTAAACTGTAAACACAGCAGTTCCTGCGTGCTGTCTAGAATAGCTGCGCCGTTGGCAACCTTAGGCGCTAGAAGCATGAGGGCGGGGTTCCAGTTTGCTGATTGGAACATGCCCGGGATGGCCACGCTTGACTTTGCCGCCAGCTGCATTACAAGCGCCTGAAGTTGCATCGCTTTATCGCCTAGGACTACGAAACTCATCTTGGATGCTGAGCCCAGCCACTTGCCGGCAAGTGAAGTGCCGAACTCGTTGGTCTCCTGCAGCAGGGCAGCTATGTTTACGGTGCACAGCTTCTCCACTAGGCATCCGACGCAAACGCCAGGAGGCGACACGAAGCTGAAGTTATTCATGCCTCCAAGGCGGCCATGAGTGAAGCATTCTGGCTCAGGCAGAGATACATGAAGGCATCAGTTTCGTTTAGAGTCAGAAGATACTGAATTGGTCGCTGATTGGACGCGGCGGCAACCAGAATGTCAGTGAAATTTCGCTAACTAATTGAAGCAGCTTCTGCGTCTCCGGCAGCTGGTAAAGACCATCGGCCACCGAGCTGGAATTTGTTGTCAGAAGGTGGTTGACGCTGGCCATGCTGAAGTCCAGCAGATAGTTGACAATGGACATCACACCGTTGACTGGTGGAGCACTGAGGGCGGCAAATTGGCCAGGACGGAGTCGAGTTGGTAGAAGGCCATCTGCACGGAGGGCGTCGCCGACACAGTCGATGTAATAGCTGCCGACCATTGCTGCAGGAATGGCATCCAAAGTTGCGTGGCCGTGCTCCAGTTTCCCGAGCTCATCGAATACATCGCCTTCATTAAGCTCTCTGGCTTTAGGCCGACTGTTCCAGTCATGGAGAACAGAGTGTTCAGTGGAGGAGGAAGCGTAGCCGGGTTAGTCAAATTTAAACTGCAGAAATCCTCTTGGAAAGCTTGCGGATCAAAGCTTACGCCAGGTGGAACCACCAGGAAGTCGGATAAGTTCAGCTTGCAAATCGAGTGCATAACGGAGGGGGCGCCAGCCAATGCTGTAGCATTGAAACTCGCCGTCAGAGCGGTTTGCATTGCCGCAATGCGCGCTGGGTACTGCGTTGACGTGTGCGTCACCACCTGCGTCAGCGCGGGAAGGTTGATTAACAGACGCCACAGTCTCTGACCATCGGCTGTTTGGTTGAGCATCGCCTCCAATCTAGCTGGTCCGCCAATGATGATGTCGAGCAGAGCCTGATGCCATTGCAACAGCTTCATTACGACCTCCATGTTTGAGTCCATGCTCATGTTCATGCTAGACATCAGGTTCACTATCAGATTTCCATAGTTTTTCAGGTACGCTGGCAGCCTAAAATTGGCGAGAACATTTTTAATGAGCTATATATGCTAGTTAAACGGTAAATTAGGGTGATTGTGTCAAGGCCACTTCACATGTACAGAATCTTAGCTTTAACCATCTAAGTTTCACATTCACTGGGTTGAGGAGGTGAATTTTCACTAGTTAGGTAAATAGCAGTACATTAGGTGGGTACACACACTTGGCAAGTATGTGAAATTGGCATTCTATACAAAATATTCTAGCATAAATTTCGATTTAGCAAATTTCTGAAAGAGACGGCCATGGAATGAATGCTGAACTCAGAGTGAGCCGCTGTGCTAAACGAAGACCCCATTCCGAAAACTGGCCTCGGCATTCTGCTCAATCTCGCAGTCTGTTTAACAAAAAAACAATTAGCGAGAGGGGGGAGAGAAATACAAACTGCAGCTTCTGCTTCTGCGAGAAAGACTGCCGTCGAGGCTTATTGTCTCCATGGTTTGCCTGACCCTAGCCTATAGACATTTGCTTTGGCAATAAAAGCACAAGGTAAATGCGTGCAGATTGCATGCTAATTCGAACTCAACCCAAAGCGAAGGAAAAAACCCAAGTTTGCGAGTCCCTAACCTCGAGCACTTGGACTCAAGCGAACAAAACGAGCATTTACGAGTTTGGGGCTATTTTTATTGTGCAATAACTAACCACCAAGATTCCTCTGCATAATGTGAAAGTCGCCCACGCGCTGCCTGTTAGTAATCCGGAAAAATATTGCAAACGCAATATTAATTCAAAACACATTTATTGTTTTTTACCTGATCAACCAGCAGCTTGATAGCTGGCAGTCTCTGGAACACCTGGGCCAGCAGAGCGGTCGAGTTGAAGCCCACAGCGCGGCACAGATCGCCCTGAAGCGCGGCCGAGTCCACGGTGTCCGGAGTGTGCAGCAGGCGCTGGAACACGGTCAGGTTGGAGCAGAGCAGGCTGGGATCGGCAAGCACCGGAGTCCAGGCCGCTGCAGCTCCCGACGGGTTCGCCTGGGCGTCGAACACGGTCTTGAGCACAGTGGGCAGCAGGCCGGGGGCTTGGTTAAACAGAGCAACCAGGTTGCTCAGCTCCGTGCCAGAGACCAGCCCAGTGGCGCTGTAGTTCGAAGCTGTGCGGGTTTCCGGGTTTACCGGATTTTAGAGAGCGAAAGTAATTTAAACAAAAATTAACAGAATGAATTCACACTGACCCGCACAGTCCTAGATGAAAGACTTTTTACATTTGAAACACTTACAGAAGCTGCTAACAACATCCAACTTCATTGTGGGTTTTTTATTTAATTTTACAAAGCATTTTTGACGAACATTTCTCGACTGAGTCTACGATACGAAGTTTAAAATCGATTACGGGGAGGCCAAGGGCAGTGCCCCGACCCCCCCCCCCCCCCGACCAACATTGGAAGAATTAGTCAAGCTCGACAAAGCACAGAAGTAACTTTTGCCACCTCTTGGACGTGGCATCCACCGGCTGAAAAAACAGGGGTAGGGGCGCCCACCAAGAGACAGGGGCGCTCACTAAGAGACAGGGGCGCCCACCAAGAGACAGGGGCGCTCACTAAGAGACAGGGGCGCCCACCAAGAGACAGGGGCGCTCACTAAGAGACAGGGGCGCCCACCAAGAGACAGGGGCGCTCACTAAGAGACAGGGGCGCCCACCAAGAAGACAGGGGCGCTCACTAAGAGACAGGGGCGCCCACCAAGAGACAGGGGCGCCCACCAAGAGACAGGGGCGCCCACCCAGACACCAGATAATGAAGGCATGATCCAATTAAAATTCCTGCGTATGCCACTGTCGCCAACTCACTGCTTCGAACTGAAAGGCTTAGTCATCTCGCCAATGCTTTTGAAAGTCAGAATATCAAAAATTCGCACAACGTTTTAAATGCATTTCGAGTGACTTCTGACTTTGAAAATTTTTCTCACCCTTCAACAGTCCGATCAGCTGATCATACAGTTGCGTAGCGCTGTTCACGTACTGCTGCACCTGCGGCCCAATCAGTGGGCTGCTCTGCAGTTGCTTCATCAATACCTGGCCGAAGGTATCCAGCAACGATGTCAGGCTAAAGTGCGGAGATAAAGGATTAACAGGATAAATAAAGCTATACCCAATGACAGTGCGCCCTACTGACCAACAATTATGATTATTATAAAGATTTTGATTACGATTCTGATTCTGATTATGATTACGATTATGATTATGATTTTGATTACGATTTTGATTGTGATTGTGATGATGATTACGATTATGATTATGATTTTTATTATGATTATGATTATGATTATGATTATGATTATGATTATGATTATGATTGTGATCAGCTTGCAATAGCTTTGTCAGCTTTATAGAACCTACTTGCTAGACAGCAAAGTGTTAAAGTCGGCCACGAATTGATTAGCAAAGCTGCTTATATCCGTCGCATTGATTGAAGCCGGCAGGAGTTCAACAATCTGCAGCTTGGATAGATCCGAAATCAGCTGAGAAATCTCGCTGTTGAGCATCCAGTCGGCCGTTACGTTGAATCTGGCGACGGACAGGGCAGCCCGGCTGGCCGGCTCGAACAGCTGCATCAGCGGGCCGAACTTGGCCGTGGCTCTGCCCGGCATGGCGCGGTACGCAGCGCAGAAAGCGGAGCTAAACCGCCTGACGGTTGGCAAGCTGCCAGCAGCGCCAAACAAGCTGGCGGGTTCAAAACCCACGCAGATCGAAGTCGTGTTTGCGGAACCCGCTGGGGGCACCGAGATCGTCAGGCTGCCGCCCAGGGCGGCTCGCATCAGGTCCTTGACAGCCGGGGTCAGTGAGGACATCAGTTCGGACAGCTCAGGTGAGCTCAGGACGGCTTGTTGCAGATCGCTCGTATCTGTGTCAAAGTGATAGTGGAAGGTGAAAGACGCGTCCATGTTTATTAGACACCCAAGTACCCGAACTACTCCACAATCAACAGGTTTCGCTACGTGTAAGCAACTTTGAAACTGTTTATCGCTTCATTCTCTTTCCCACGCATCTCTGCGCTCTTTGAGTGCTGTGAGAGCCACCCAAACTGCCTCATAATTGTTCTTCTAATACTTTGTGGTAGATTCTAAGCACAAACAGATACAACACTCACTGTTTAGATCAGTCAAAAACTGCCAGATAATTTCGTTGATCTTGTAAATCAAGTTGAGTGCACGGTTGGTCTCTAGTAGCGCCTGCGTAACAAACGGGTCAGTGGCGTTTGCCGTCGCAGCGTTGTAGAAAAGTTCATAGGCAAGTGACAGGCTGAAATGTGTGGAAAATCAATGAGAATGGTTGAAAAAGTAATTAATAGAGAAGCCATGTTAGGATCTGAGTAACTTACAGCTGCATTTGCGTAGTCGGCAGCCCAAAATTCAATGTCGATTGCTGCTGGGCGTGCGAAACCGCGTATTGGAACAGCTGTTGCTGGTTCATGTTCATCAGCAGGGCCCTGGTCAGGCTCTCGTGCGCTGACCCGTTTGAGTTGCTGGCAATCATCGATGCCCACGACTTGACAGTCAGCTCCCACACCGCGTGCAGATCCGGGCTCACGGCGAACAAGGCACACAGACTGGAGTTCAACTTGGCACCGGCTGGGTAATTGGCAACAATGGGAAGGTAGTCCGTCAGGTACGATCCGTTGCACATGAGCAGCTTCGGCTGCTGTACAAGCATCGCTGAAGCTGGCGGTGGCGACCGCATCATCTGCAAGCCCAGCTGCAGCGACAGACCCACAACGGTGGCGCCCTCTGGCGTTTTAATGGCGCGCATCAGGCCGTCGCGTCGAGCCGAACTGGCCCAGATGTTGGCCACGAGCATGCCGGCAGTCTGGCTGTGCATGTTGGCCACAATTGTCTCCACAGGGAGTCGCCACCACCAGAACACTGGCGGCTTGGCCACGTCGACCATGTGGTAGGCTGCCACCAGGTTGATGACAACGCCCTGCAGCTCCAGACCCGAGATGCACTGGCTTATGACGGTTTCGCATGAGGTACAGGTGGCGTTGACCCGAGCCGACAGCTGAGCGATAGCCTGCTGAGTCCAGGTGCCATTCCACTGCAGAAGTTGCTGCTCAGCTGCAAGCTTAGTCCACTCGGCGAACCCGTCCGCGATGTCAGGCAGAGAGGAAAAGTTGGTGAGCTTTGACTGAAAATTAAAAATGTGGTGATGGTGAACCCCTTGTACGAGTAAATTGGATACTCTTTGAACCGGTATCATTCTACTCTATAGTTGCCTTAATTCCCATAAAAAAGTTACGCTCTCAGTAGTGACTCACCAGTTGAACACCTCGAGCCATAACAGCGTCTTGCTTGGCTTTGAACACGTCGCACAGAGCGATGAAAACATCGGAGTTGTTGCAGAACAGCTGAGCAGCTTTAGCCGCATCCGCTGTTGCCGAGCCGTTGCCAATCAGGATTGCCCTCGTGTCCGGGTCCACCATCTGGGCCAGGGACTGCCTGTCGCATAGGTGCCGCTTCACTTCGGCTGAGCTGGACAGGCCCTGGGTGTACTGAATGCCGGGTGCAAGGCAGGAAGGCAGTCAGGGCATCAATTATTCAATTACCTTGAAACCCGACCCGTACTACCCAAAAAGGGAGAGGCGATCAAGATCTAAGGAGAAATTTCCATCTTGGCTATAACTATGTGAGACTCACCGCGAACATGTAGACATGAGTAGGCACGGTGAGCAGCGACTGCTGCACCAGAGTTCCTGGAAACGCCGCGGCTGCCGACGAGACCCAGGCGGCTACACGACTGTCAGTGAGGACGAACTTGGTGAACTCCTGTTGGAGAGCTGAAAAAAACAACAATTTGGGGTTTTGTAAGCTGATTAGCTAGAGTGAGACGTGCAGGCTTTTACATTCAAAGGATGAAATTTTGTGCTCAAATCAAGTGGCTCAAGCGGGCCGGTAGCATCGAACTCCAAGTTCGATACATCATTAAGTAAAGGTTCGCGCAAGAAACTCTTCTCGTCGTGAGCAACGTATCGACGGCTCCGGTTCTTAGCTGATGGATGGGCTTAACAACTAGTGATTATTTATAGTTAAAGGGGTGATGGGATTAACTTACTGGTTTTCATTTTGAGCGCTTCAACTTGCAGCAGCAGAAAATGAGTGCCAAACAGCAGAGCAGAGCGTTCCGTCGGGCCGAATGGCGACTGGTCGAGAATTCTTGACAGCATGGCAAGGCTGCAAGTTTTTTTATCGATTAAATTTGACTTTATATGAGAGTAGAAAAGTAGCTTAACTAAATTTTTTAGTGAAATTCAAAGCCTTTCAAATAAATTATCAGATTTTAAAAGTACAATTCGTAGTTTACCTGGCCGATGGAGCCTGAGTCGCGTTAAGTTTCAGTGAATTTGCCCAGTTGGGATCGCCAAAGATGCCAATAATTTGGGAGACAAGGGTGCCGCTATCGCCAGCTGGAAGCTGGAAAATGCTCATCACGTCCCTCACCAGCTGGCTCATGTTGAGGGAGGTCGCCGTTATATAGTACTGCAATCAGAGTTGGGTTGCGGGTTTGGTTATTAAATCTGCCTCTCCACCCCCTCTCAGTCCTTGAGAATCTGCCTCTCCGCCCCCTCTCAGTCCTTGAGAATCTGCCTCTCCGCCCCCTCTCAGTCCTTGAGAATCTGCCTCTCCACCCCCTCTCAGTCCTTGAGAATCTGCCTCTCCACCCCCTCTCAGTCCTTGAGAATCTGCCTCTCCGCTCCCCTCTCAGTCCTTCGAGAATCTGCCTCTCCGCCTCCCTCTCAGTCCTTGAGAATCTGCCTCTCCGCCTCCCTCTCAGTCCTTGAGAATCTGCCTCTTAACGCCTCCCTCTCAGTCCTTGAGAATCTTGCCTCTTCCCTCTCAGTCCTTTCAAAGCCTTTCAAATAAATTATCAGATTTTAAAAGTACAATTCGTAGTTTACCTGGCCGATGGAGCCTGAGTCGCGTTAAGTTTCAGTGAATTTGCCCAGTTGGGATCGCCAAAGATGCCAATAATTTGGGAGACAAGGGTGCCGCTATCGCCAGCTGGAAGCTGGAAAATGCTCATCACGTCCCTCACCAGCTGGCTCATGTTGAGGGAGGTCGCCGTTATATAGTACTGCAATCAGAGTTGGGTTGCGGGTTTGGTTATTAAATCTGCCTCTCCACCCCCTCTCAGTCCTTGAGAATCTGCCTCTCCGCCCCCTCTCAGTCCTTGAGAATCTGCCTCTCCGCCCCCTCTCAGTCCTTGAGAATCTGCCTCTCCACCCCCTCTCAGTCCTTGAGAATCTGCCTCTCCACCCCCTCTCAGTCCTTGAGAATCTGCCTCTCCGCTCCCCTCTCAGTCCTTGAGAATCTGCCTCTCCGCCTCCCTCTCAGTCCTTGAGAATCTGCCTCTCCGCCTCCCTCTCAGTCCTTGAGAATCTGCCTCTCCGCCTCCCTCTCAGTCCTTGAGAATCTGCCTCTCCGCCTCCCTCTCAGTCCTTGAGAATCTGCCTCTCCGCCTCCCTCTCAGTCCTTGAGAATCTGCCTCTCCGCCTCCCTCTCAGTCCTTGAGAATCTGCCTCTCCGCCTCCCTCTCAGTCCTTAAGAATCTGCCTCTCCGCTCCATCCCAGAGCGCAAATTTCTTACCTCATTCAGAAACTGCGTCAGATTCAACGCCGTCATGGCAGTCGAATTCGAGCAGGCAAACTGCTGCACCTGAATCAGCAGACGGTGATTCGCGGCTGGCGGATTGAACAGATTTTTTAGTTCCATTGCGCCGCTGCAGAACTGGCCCACCACAGCTGCGGAAAGAGTCTGGTCCATCTGGAGCAGCTGCAGCAGCTGCAGACAAAAATTGGGAAAGTTTTGTAAGTTTGAGCTTATTCTCATCAAGACGCTAAGAAACTTAACTAAACTGACAGACAGACAGACAGACAGACAGACAGACACTAAGACAGACAGACAGACAGACAGACACTAAGACAGACAGACAGACAGACAGACACTAAGACAGACAGACACTAAGACAGACACTAAGACAGACAGACAGACAGACAGACAGACACTAAGACAGACAGACAGACAGACAGACACTAAGACAGACACTAAGACAGACAGACAGACAGACAGACAGACACTAAGACAGACAGACAGACAGACAGACACTAAGACAGACAGACACTAAGACAGACAGACAGACAGACAGACAGACAGACAGACAGACAGACAGACAGACAGACAGACAGACAGACAGACAGACAGACAGACAGACAGACAGACAGACAGACAGACAGACAGACAGACAGACAGACAGACAGACAGACAGACAGACAGACAGACAGACAGACAGACAGACAGACAGACAGACAGACAGACAGACAGACAGACAGACAGACGGACAGACAGACAGACATGCAGACAGACAGAACTCTCACCCCTCCGAGGGTCACAGGCGTGGCCTGCAGATCGGACATGGAGACACCCCGACTCAGCAGTTGTTTGACAATTTCCGGAGGCAGCATCTTGTCCAGAGTTGAGTTGAGCACTAAAATTGATTTAGAGGTCTTAATTAATATCTAGAAGAGATATTTTGTCTGACAGGTCAATGGAAAAGTTCTCACTCAAAGACTGCAGCTGCACCAGGGTGCCAAGAATCCGCTGCCCGCTGCCCATGAACTTCAGGGCCATGTCGAACTGCGCCTTGCTAGCTGGATCGTTGCTAACCAGAGCGGAAATCAGCTGCACCACCTGCTCAGCTGTCTGCGTCAGGTAGGCAGCGTTGGACAGCAACCCAGGTGCGCTGAGCAGCTTCTGGAGCTGCTGAACCAGCGCCACGGCCCAGTTGCTCACGGCAACCCTGTCGAGACCTCGCAGGATTTCGAACTGGGGCAGCAGGCGCAGCAGAGTCTGCAGGTCGCCAATGGCCAGGTTGACATTGTAGTTGTAGGTGAACTCGGCTACCTGCTTGAACAGGCCGAGCGCTTTGCCGATGTTAAACTGGCTAAACAGAAAGTCGCTGAAGTTGCTGGCTCTGAACGAGTTCACCGAGCACAGCGCGTTCGAGATCTGGGCAGCTACAGTCGAGTTCTTGTCACCCTCGTAGTTGATGGAGATGTACTGCACCAGGAGGCTGGGATCGCAAGCAATATCCGTGATGCTCTTTCCGCCGAATGCCGAAATTAGCGACGTCAAGTTCAAACGGCCCTTCATCAGGGCGGTGGCCGCTTCAGGCGTGAGGAGCCGAGTTTCTTCGCTTAGGAATTCGATCACGAGAGTCTCATTGTAGAACAGACTGCCGATGGTCATGCTGAGCGAGTCTGCGGGATTTGTGCAGAGTTGGTTCAGCCCGTTCTTGTCTGTCCCCATCAATCTGTTGACTCTTGTCGATCCGTGCGTATCGGTCGCCCAACTCATCAATTATTAAAAAAAGCATTTTTTGAGGAGGGGTTTGTTCAAATCAACTCATCAGGCTAAGAAGACTATAAAATTGCAATGCGCAACAGAAAACAAGTGGAAACACAATTGGAATTCAGCAATCCATGGCTGCTCTTCCTCTCTCTCCCCTCTTCCCTTCTTCCCCTTTCCTCCCCCAACTCACCCAGCAAGCTGGACAGATTATTCGCCGCTGCCGAATTTCCCAGCTTTATGATGGCTTTGGTGACTTCTGGCAGCTTCTTCAAGCTGGCCATCTTGGTGTCGTTAATCAGTATCGGCGTTAGCGCCTTGTCGAGCCGTTTGAACCGGCCGCGAGCGATGGCCTCGTTCGGCGTCTCCGTGTAATTGGGCGGCAGGCACTGGTTGTCCAGGTTGCAGCCGAAGGACTGCATGAAGCTCAGCGTGCCTTCCGACGGCATGTTGACACCTCGGTACTGGCCTGTCGATGGTGAGTAGTGGGGCAACCTCCTTTTAGTTTGTTCGGCCCTAAAAGGCCCAAATTTTATCGAAAGCATTGAGGCTTTTTTTCACTTACACGGAGCCAGAGACTCAGGCGGCGACACATGCCGCACAACCACCACCGACGAGATGATGGCCACGGGCAGTAGAACTTGCGTCACTGACAGGGCCTGGGAATTTTTGGATTTTTTTATAAAATAAGGTTTAACAAACAAAACAGTATTTTAAAGCAGACTCACCGCGACGCTGAGGCCTTGAATAATGGCCTTTTGAAGGCCGACAAGCAACGTTACAACAGCTGACATGCCCCGCTATTTAGTCAGCTGTTCTGGAAGCAAATCTTACAAAGAGACCTGCTTGTCTCTTAAAGCGAAATTCCAATAAAACTTTAAATCAAATAAAAGCTTCTGATTTGAAACGTTGTACTGAGCCTCACAAACTATAGTAAGCTTGTAGCACCTGACTGAGAGGGCTTTGAGACAGATTTTCTCACGCTTATATACAATAAGTGGCGGTGAGGCTGATGGATGGGCCAGGAGGGGTGGAGGAAATGCCAACCTAAATAAGTGCGCGCACAAGCACAAGTGGACACCAGCTGCATCTGGAATGGCTGGCTGTGCTAGTGCCTAAAAATAGCATGCAGTGTGCGACCAGTAGGACAATGCGTCTATATGTTCTGAGTCTATTGAGTCCGCACCTTTCTCTCTCTCCCCTCCCTTTCTCTCCGCCATCATTTTGAGTGGGCTTCATCTATTCTCTACCATGCTTGATTGAGGCGGCATACTGCAGAGTCTGGGCGTAACCCTCGCCTTTGAAACACATGCAGCAACGTTCTCCATGGCGGCTGGGCAGAATGATAAGTGAGTGATGCCAGCCAAAGACAAATAACGCTTAAAAATATGAGCTGCAGGGCGCCCCCTGTCTGCTGCAACTAAAAATATTCTGGAGTGCGACGGGTGCGCAGGAACTGGGCGGGACCCCTCCAACGACAGTAACTGAATTTCACCTTGTTGAAAAAGTTTATTTTAATGCCTGCAGTGCATTCTTAAATACGAGAGGGCTACAATTCACGGCATTGTCTCTGACTAAGTTTAACGATCTGTTAGATACTCGCTTTACCTGTTAGGTACAGGCTTTACCTGTTAGATACTCGCTTTACCTGATAGAACTCTATTTACCTGTTAGATACAGACTAAAACCATTAGATACCGGCTTTACCTGTAAGATACATGCTTTAGCAGGCTTTATCTTTGAGGACACTGACATCACCTGATGGACACTGACATCACCTTTTAGACACTGACATCACCTTTTAGACACTAACATCACCTTTTAGACACTGACATCACCTGTTAGACACTGACATCACCTTTTAGACACTGACATCACCTTTTAGACACTGACATCACCTTTGAGACACTGACATCACCTTTTAGACACTGACATCACCTTTTAGACACTGACATCACCTGTTAGACACTGGCAATCCACCTGTTAGGCACTGGCAATCCACCTGTTAGACACTGGTAATCCACCTGTTAGATATTGGCAATCCGCCTGTTAGACACTGGTAATCCACCTGTTAGACACTGGCAATCCACCTGTTAGACACTGGCAATCCACCTGTTAGACACTGGTAATCCACCTGTTAGAAACTGGTAATCCACCTGTTAGATACTGGCAATCCACCTGTTAGACACTGGTAATCTACCTGTTAGACACTGGTAATCCACCTGTTAGACACTGGTAATTTACATGTTAGACAACAACCAACAACCATTTTTTATTAATGAATAATGAAACCTCACCAATGAGTGTCATGAGTGCTTTTTTAGTGCTATACTAAAATATTCTAAAAGGACACGTTGATAACACAATCAAAATTTGTGTTGATTTTTCAACAGTCTAACTACCTTTTGTGGGTTTTTTAGTCCACCATGACATTCTAGCATCATTAATATGATTAATAACTATGCCAACTAACTTTCTGGACTCTGGGTAACCTATGTACACACACACACCGACAGACAGAGGCTGGAATTAAGGTTTGAGGCATCGAGCTTAAGCAAACAATCCTGCTTGAGTTTGCAGACTCATTCGTCTTCTGCTTTTGTCATGAGATCGTCAACTATGGAATAATGAGAATAAGCTGCACATTTGGGAGGCTCATAGAAAAGTTCATTCGAATCATTTTCTAAAACTTATTCGTCTCTCCGTCTGAGAACCACTTCAGACTTTTGTGACGTTAATTAATTGTTAGGAAAGAATTTTGGGCAGCGCGAAGGTGGTTGAAAGTTTTTAAGGTAGTTCGCATTTGTTATAATATGCTGCTTTATCTAGAACTTTGGTCTCTAAAGTGCAAATAATGTTTTTAATATGGAGTGAACTGGGTAGACAGAGCCATTATAGCTCTCTAGACACGATATCACTTCCTGTTAGTCTGAGTCTGATAGGTAAGTCAGTGATTAACAGGTAATGTCAGTGACTAATAATTAATGTCAGTGACTAATAAGTAATGTCAGTGACTAATAAGTAATGTCAGTGACTAATAAGTAATGTCAGTAATTAATAAGTAATGTCAGTAATTAACAGGTAATGTCAGTGATTAACAGATAATGTCAGTGATTAACAGGTAATGTCAGTGATTAACAGGTAATGTCAGTGACTGATGGGTAATGTCAGTGATTAACAGGTAATGTCAGTGATTAACAGGTAATGTCAGTGACTAATAGGTAATGTCAGTGACTAATAAGTAATGTCAGTGACTAATAAGTAATGTCAGTGACTGATGGGTAATGTCAGTGACTAATAAGTATTGTCAGTGACTAATAAGTAATGTCAGTGACTAATAAGTAATGTCCGAATGTTAGAATCTGTATAAGTGAATTTTTTATGAAGGAGTATTTCTGAGAAATTCCGAAGCAGTTTCTACTTTGATACTTGGAGAATTTTGATTCTGATTCTATCTTGATCTATAACCCCAGCCCACTCGCTCCTCTCTAGCTGTCTGTCTGTCTTCTGCCCCCACACTGTGCTCTGCTGCGGTTGATAACGGGGTGCTCACTTGTGCGTACTCAACTGGCAGCACGGACAGGGGTCTCTAGCCAAGCTCTTCTCTGCTCAAGTTGGATTTGTACATCGAATGCACCTGCCGTACTGACAGACTAGGTGGTGTACGCAGAAGCTCACAGGACAGACGAATTGACTATGAGCTTTTGAAGCAGGTATTAGAGAGCGGAAATGAAAGTTCTGAGCCAAGCATTTTGTGACAAATTTAATTTTTGTGCCAGCTAACATGGAGCGGTTAAGACTGATATTTGTGACGAAATCTGATCCTGATTGTGGGAATTATAACACTGCATTGAGAATTTGGTGAGTTACTAAATCTTTTCTCATTTAGTCAGTGTCTCACCTGGTCAGTGTCTAACCTGGTCAGTGTCTCACGTAGTCAGAGTCTCACCTGGTCAGTGTCTCACCTGGTCAGAGTCTCACCCGGTCAGTGTCTCATCTGGTCAGAGTCTCACCTGGTCAGAGGCTCACCTGGTGAGAGTCTCACCTGGTCAGAGGCTCACCTGGTCAGAGTCTCACCTGGTCAGAGTCTCACCTGGTAAGAGTCTCACCTGGTCAGAGTCTCACCTGGTCAGAGTCTCACCTGGTCAGTGTCTCACCTGGTCAGTGTCTCACCTGGTCAGTGTCTCACCTGGTCAGAGGCTCACCTGGTCAGTGTCTCACCTGGTCAGTGTCTCACCTGGTCAGAGGCTCACCTGGTCAGAGGCTCACCTGGTCAGAGGCTCACCTGGTCAGAGGCTCACCTGGTGAGAGGCTCACCTGGTCAGAGTACCCTTGATCAAAACTTTAAGCACCTGATATGCTGACAGCTGATGTACCACTATTATCTTTTATCCGGCATCAAATCAGTTCCCGCTCGCTCTCAAACTCTCAAGTCAAGGTCTGGTCTCGATTCGTCCAACCTGGAGCTATCGGATCGTATCGACCACTGCAGACACTCTGGAAGATCCTACAAGTGCAGATGTACTATTGTGCCTGCACCTGTACCGGTGCGCCAGCCTACTAGGCCAGGGTGGCAACCTTAGTGAAAAGAATCTGAAACTGATTGGCATAGCAGGAGGAACAGACTTAAACGAAGACTCAAAGCAGCCCGACAGACGAGCTGTGATGCAAAATTTTGCTCTAAATTGCAGGTAAAGTCAGTTTCAGATGTACCTTACCTGTATCAATATCTACGATTTGGGTAATTGAATTTACACGTAAAAGGCTTTGATATTTGCAGGCACATCGTGGTCTTTTCGGAGTCAATGCTGCAGTTTTTCAAACAGTTGGTGAGCAACCAGTCCATATGAATGCAAATGCACATGTGCATGAATCTATGGAAACAGCTCAGACCGTGCGCTTTATGAAAGTTCCAGGTTACCAAGTGCCTGTGCTTCATCCAAAATGGGTTTGCGCAGAGTCAAGCAGAAGCGCTTCCCCCAGTCAGATAGAGCTTTCGAACAGTAGCTTTGGCGAGCTGGTGCTGGCGCCCCTGGTGCAAAAACCCATGGTGCTGGCGCCCCTGGTTCCGGCACCCCTGGTGCTGGCGCCCCTGGTTCCGGCGCCCCTGGTGCAAAAACCCGTGGTGCTGGCACCCCTGGTGCTGGCGCCCCTGGTGCTGGCACCCCTGGTGCTGGCGCCCCTGGTTCCGGCGCCCCTGGTGCTGGCACCCCTGGTGCTGGTACCCCTAGTGCTGGCACCCCTGGTGCTGGCGCCCCTGGTTCCGGCACCCCTGGTGCTGGCGCCCCTGGTTCCGGCACCCCTGGTGCTGGCGCCCCTGGTTCCGGCGCCCCTGGTGCAAAAGCGCCCCTGGTGCTGGCACCCCTGGTGCTGGCACCCCTGGTGCTGGCGCCCCTGGTTCCGGTGCCCCTGGTGCTGGCACCCCTGGTGCTGGTACCCCTAGTGCTGGCACCCCTGGTGCAAAAACCCGTGCTAAAGTCCCTGGCGCTAAATCCCCCTCCAATCAAGTTGCGCCCCTCAAATAAGATGGCGCCCCTCCAATCAAGTGGCGCCACTCAAATAAAATACTCGTAGCACTTCACATAGTCGTGCCCCTTCCAATGAAAAATCCTGCTACAGTAAGTGTACATCCGGTATCTGTCTGACGAGCATCCGTGCTGCGGTTCAGCCTGTAATTAGCGCCAATCTACTAATACAGGTTACTGACAACAGCAAAACCCAGCTCAGTCCTCTGCATGGCATAACAATGATCGACAATAAAGCACTTTAAATCCATGACTTGACACTGTTGAACCGTCTTCCAAAGATGTCTGAAGACTTCGGCAGCGTCGCGGAGACCAACCTCCCGCCAGTGTCAATAATTCCCCAGGGAATTTCCATCTCGTCACTGCAGCGCGATCTACATGTAGAGGAACTGGGAGATGCTGATGATGAGGCTCCAGGTCATTGCGGTGCCTATTTTATCATAGTCGGCCGGATTCGGCCGGTGAAAAACTGCTGCTCGGTCCTGGAGCCGTTCCGCCAGTGGAAGCTGGAACAGTGCGATGAAGCCAGGCCATCCCGAGTTCAATTATTATTTGTCGGAGATATTGTAGGTGCTGCTGTATTTACTTAACTACTGACATGAATGCAAATCATATACTACTGATAGTAGTGCAAAAATTAGAAAAATATTTTTTGTCTTATCTTTCGAAGTCGTCTATTTCTGTTTTTCTTACCTTCTAGGAGGACTCAAAATATGGCGAAGAATTCCAAGCAAGAGTTCAAGAGTAAGTTTTTAAATGATACGCTCGTGTTGATAAGTGATCGACTTAGGGTGCATTTCACCCGTTATGGACTTGAATTTGACCTTCCAGCATGCCTGATGTGCATCAGCTGCGCGGTGTTGGGCACAGACAGGCGCTTCGGATAATGCACCAGTCTCTCGGCCTCATCAACTGCTCACTAAGCGAGGGCCAATCAAATTCTGTTCTCGAGGTGCGGGAGATTCGATAGTTGAATGTTATTATGCAACCGAAGCTACTCAAGCTCTTAACTACCCAAGCTCGAAACTACCCAAGCTCGAAGCTACTCAAGCTCGAAACTACCCAAGCTCGAAACTACCCAAGCTCGAAACTACCCAAGCTCGAAACTACCCAAGCTCGAAACTACCCAAGCTCGAAACTAACCAAGCTCGAAACTACCCAAGCTCGAAACTACCCAAGCTCGAAGCTACTCAAGCTCGAAACTACCCAAGCTCGAAACTACCCAAGCTCGAAACTACCCAAGCTCGAAGCTACTCAAGCTCGAAACTACCCAAGCTCGAAACTACCCAAGCTCGAAACTACCCAAGCTCGAAACTACCCAAGCTCGAAACTACCCAAGCTCGAAACTAACCAAGCTCGAAGCTACTCAAGCTCGAAACTAACCAAGCTCGAAGCTACTCAAGCTCGAAACTACCCAAGCTCGAAACTACCCAAGCTCGAAACTAACCAAGCTCGAAGCTACTCAAGCTCGAAACTAACCAAGCTCGAAGCTACTCAAGCTCGAAACTACCCAAGCTCGAAACTACCCAAGCTCGAAACTAAACAAGCTCGAAGCTACTCAAGCTCGAAGCTACTCAAGCTCGAAACTACTCAAGCTCGAAACTACCCAAGCTCGAAACTACCCAAGCTCGAAACTAAACAAGCTCGAAGCTACTCAAGCTCGAAACTACTCAAGCTCGAAACTACCAAGCTCGAAACTACCAAGCTCGAAACTCGAAACTACACACTCTTAAAGCTGCTCCCAAGCCGAAAACGAATCCCATGCGTAAAATGCTTCAAACTTGAAGTCTGTCCATATCCGTCTCAAAAAACCTTGCATTTCCAGGCCATGTCTCTGGGTGTGCCAACAATAGTAAGCGCAGTGCCTGGCAACACGGACCTGGTCAAACACCTGAAGACCGGATTTGTATTTGGAAACGACGAGGTTGGTATATTTTCGGCGATTTCAATATTGAATGAAAAAACGCACTATTGAACAACGTACATGTTGTCCTTTATCGAGAACACGTATGGACACTTTTTTCTTAGAAAACGTTGGATTCTTTGGATTCTGGCAATACGACCTACTTTTTTTACAGCCTTACGCTTACTTTTTCCAAAAACCAATGCAGCAACTCATCAGATGCCTCTCACTGGTTGCATCCGAGATCAAGGCTGACCAAGCTCTGGTCCAATCCGTCACTGAATCAGCCAAGCTGTTTGTCCAACGAAGTCACGACATCGATGCGGAGCTGAAGGCGTAAGTTGAGCTTATTGAAGACTGCGTTCGGTGAAAATCTGGAATGATCGAACACTGAAGGGCTGGAGGTTTGGGGCATTTACTCGAAGAGTTGAGGGGTTGTGGACACCCACAGCAGAGTCTAAGAAGGGTTGTGAATGGATGCCCACAGCAGAGTCTACTATGAGGGTTGCGGATACCCACAGCGGAGTCTATATGTGGTTTTAGACGCCAACAGCAGAGTCTATGTGGTTGTGGACTATATCATTGCAAAATTACTACGTCACCGCAGTTTTAAAGTATAGCACCGCTTGCATGGTAAAAAATGAGTTGGTTATTTATTGCGCATGCCAAAGAAATACTTTTTTTAACTTTACGCGTGCATTAACTACACTTCAAAGTGCATGTGCTATGTATTTTTGATTTTCTTGTTGTTGCTTTTCCACATTAATTTTGTATGTTAACGTTATGCCTGCCGAATGACGGTATAACAGAATTTTAGAGAGTTTTTTTGTAGAATTGTAGTTGAAAATCCAGATCAACGAATAGCCTGGCCAACTGCATCACAGAAGGACGCTGCCATTCGATTTTCATAGAAATGATCGTGGTTAACAATATCTTTAAATAATTTTTTTTTTAGAACAAATCAGTCACACTAATATACATGTATTAAACTCGATGTAGACAACCGATAGCGCTAAATGGGCCGGGTTTAATTGACATTAGACAAGAGGATTCTTGAGAGGAAAATCGAATGTAGCATCCTTCGACTTCTGTCGCCTGATTTGATTAGCGATTAGTAGCCAATACATGTGAAGTAAGCTTTTATTCACAAACATCATGATATTACAAACTGTATAAGACAGTCAGAATGCACTCTTTAATTGAGGTCATTCCAAATATATAAAGGCCACGAAAACGTCTTTCAACAGAAACTCTCCTTTCTTTTTCATTATTTTTTTCAACAATAACTAGACTTTCTACCGCGAGAATCTACAGAAGTAGATTTACTGAGTTGACCTTGCATGTTCTGTTAACGTAACTGCAACAGCAGAAAATTTTAGTAGAAAATTTTCGCAAATTTATATTTTCCTGGGGTTTTAATATTTTAAAAACAATAGCAGAAAAGTTAAAAAAGCAATTTTGTTCAAACAGTGACCGATAAACAAACTTAAAAATTTCTAGGAACTTTATTAGTACAAATAAGCCTACTACGCCTATGTATAACTGTAATGCAGGGGTTGGAAAACTTTTAGACTACCTCGGCTCAAGGGCCAGATAAAGAATCCAGTGCATAACTGCGAGCCAGAGAAGGGAAGAGAGAAGAGAAAAGGAGAAATAAGAGAATTAAGACGAGAGGAGAGAGAGAGTCTCTTTTTCAAAAGCAAGACTGAACTTCTGAAGTAATTCAAGTTTGGTTGATAAAATATTTCTGATTTTCTGAAAAAAAATTTCTGACACTCAGGCCCTGAGTCAGGAGTGCCCAAAATGACAAAAAACTACAATTTTTTGGCCTAGTGGTAAGCAGTGTAAGCACTAGCAGTAAGGCAACCTTCAGTCAGTCAAATCCCCTATGCAAGATATAAAATTTTGAGTAGGGCCCTAAGTAATTATTATTATTTTTTAGCTTGATTAGCCTACTTTCTTTAAATAAATCTGGTTTAAATAAGGGCCTAGAATCATAATTTATTCTATATTATTATTCGTGTCAGGGGTCCATGAGTTTGATTTGATTGCAGGTATTTTGCTTACACTTTTGCACAAATATTGCTTGCTAAAGAATTGGGCAATCCTTCTGTACCCCCCCATAAATTCAGGAAAGTAGTTTTTTGAAAGAAAACGATAGGCCTAATAGAAGTAAGGTGGCACTTTTATCTTTTATTCCTCGTATAGCATTGTTATTATGTGTGTGTACATTTATTTAAATATTATGAATTTAAATTGATTATACTATACTTTACTGTACCAGACTGTACTTTTTGTTTCATTTTCAATTTTGGAGTTCATTTGGAAACATCTTTTTGGTGCCAACATGTTCCGAAACCTGATTTAGACCTACTGAATCTGGCATTACTATCCTTGCTAATAGACTGCTCTACTATCTATCTACTATCTGTGCTAATATAAGATAAAAAAGGCTATCCTGCATTTTTGTTCGTTTAATTCCAACACCCACCCCCCACCACCCTTGAATAGAGGGCGAAATAATTCCGGAAATAATTTAATGAACGAAAATGCAGGATAGCCGATAAAAATGCCATCTGGCACTTTACTTCTATTATTGTTTTCTTTTGAAAAAACTGCTTTCCTAAATTTATGGGAGGGTATAGAAAGATTGCCTAGAATTGGTTGCTTTTCAAAGATTTCTTTTAAGAATTGCTTACCTTATCTAGATTCTAGGCCTATGATTGCTTGCTAAAAATTATTTGCCAAAGATTATTTGCAAGAAAATTGTTTGCTGAGCAATTGCTTGCCAAGGATTGCTAGCTACATATTATAATTATAAGCCCCATTTTAATTGCTAAAGCTTGTTTAGGCCTAGTTAATTGATTAGGCCTAATTCATTTATATTATTAATTATTAATTCATCAGTATGACCATAGTCAGGATGATGTACATTACGCTGGAAATTTCCGGCATACAATTGAAAATTTAACTTTTTTTTGGCGTACAATTGGCGTAAAAAAATGAGGCAAAATATATTTGGCATACCTTTTGGCGTGACGCCATGGCGTAAATATGCCAAGCAGCGTATACCAACTCCAACCTTCACGCCAAAGTTAATATTAACAATTGTTGGCATAACACCATAACCTCAGAATCTTATTATAAAATCATAAATACTATAAAACTCATAAGATGAAAGATCATAACTATTCATGATTTATAAAAATTTAAAATTCCACACAAACTAATTGTGTTAATTTTCTAAAAAAAACTTAAACAAAAAATTGATTTTTGTTGGCATTATCTGTAACTGTAAGCCAATTTACTTTAAAGGAAAACCACACATTTGTTAAATTTTTATTGTTAAAAAATGTGTAACAGGCAAAAAAGGTAATTTATTGTCACAAAGCCTAGAAAACCTGGCATAAGTTCCTAGGAACTTGGCGTACATTTCAGTATGAAGTGGCATAGATTTTTTTAGGGGACTTTTTATTCCGGTGTATACCATGACATGATCCTGACTATGGATTTATAATGGCTTTTGTCTCAATTAGGCTTATTTAAAATTAAACTTTGTACAATATATACATATCACTAGCTTAATAAGGAAAGAAGACAAAAAATGGGTAAGGCCTGACGCCTGACTAGGCCTATAAAAATTTAGATCAAACATTATTATATATTGTGAATATAAACAATATAATCTTAGATCACAGGATCCTTAGATTAGACCTAAAGCCTTGCCCCATTAGAATAAATTTCTTAAAGTCTATAGATAAAAGCCAAGCATCACCCATTTTATATACCAAATATACTAAGCATAATATATACTTTGTACACTAAATATCCTACAAAGAATTAGGAATATTGCATTAGGCCCATACCATAGGCATAGTCCGGATCATATTGGGTGCATACCTAAACAAAAATTGAATAATTACAAATGCATGCCAAAAAATTGAGTGCATGTCTATTCTTAAATCTCAAAACTATATTAGTGTTGCAACAATAAATGACATTTTTTTACATAATAACAATAAAAGATCTTTTTTAAATTAAATAATAGACTTTTTTGGCATAAAATTTGATGAAATTTTCTGCTTTTTTGGTGATATTATTTATAGTGGAAAATTTATACATGCAAAGATTTGTTTGAATGCATTTAAATGCAAATTAGTACTAAACCACACTCAGGAAAGTTACTATATGCCAGAATTTTCTGGCATACCATTGAAGAGTTGGGCTATTTTGGTGTACCACTTTGGTGTACCACTTTAAGCTTGAGAAATTTTTGGCATACCACTTTGAGCTTAAGAAACTTTTGAAACACCCATTGCAATAATTTTTATTTTACAAAACTACGAGCTGTATATGCACATTTTAATGACAGCAGAAGTTTCAAAAAATTCCATTTTCATTTACAATACTAATGGTGCTTTCCAATATAAAGTTTTAAAAACTTTTTTGTTTTTAAATTCATTAGTAATAATAGTTTTGCTTATTGTAAGATGTTATAGAAAAGTTTTTGTTTAATTAAAGAACATTTTTTGGAAAATTTAGAAAATGTAAGGTTTCTGAATGTGGTTTAACTTTATATGATAGATTTTTGCGATGTAAAAGTGGCATTGTTTGAAATCCATGTTGCAACAGCAAAAGGGTCCTTGAATTGTTGCAAAAGCTGCAAAAAAGGTCTTTCATTGTTGTAAGCGCAAATTGCAAAAAGGTCTTTTACTATTGCAACTGCAAAAAAGGTGGCGTACCTTTTTAATGAGAGGCATTTTTTTCTGGTGTACCATGCTGCACCATCCAAACTATGGGTACTAAATAGCTAATAAACAATAAATTTAGTTTAAACAAATTGATTATCAAAAAACTTAAAAATAGTTCTAATATCTTAAGATCATAAGATAGCAATTCACAATCATGCATGTATTATCTCTAAACTTATATTGACCATATGGTTTAGTTTTGCAACAAAAAATTAAAATAAGTCAATAGATAATCAAATTTTGTCACAAAATTATCTGAGTCATCAATTTGGCAACTTGTTCATAGTCTACTGCAATTGATTTGATAAGGCTTGCTAGCATGCATACGCGTATACTTGTATATACTCGTACGTACGCGCATACTTGTACATATGCGCATGCATGCTTGCAATGAATTGTTAAAACTATAAATGCCAAAAAATATATAAAAAAATTTTTTTACATAAAATATCTTTATGAAAAGTATTGTCTGCAAAGTATAATTTATATTTTTACAATTCTCTTTCTGCCAATTACATATTGATCTTATAACTAG
The DNA here is from genome assembly GCA_002269645.1 of Macrostomum lignano. NCBI lineage: Eukaryota > Metazoa > Platyhelminthes > Macrostomidae > Macrostomum > Macrostomum lignano. The sequence goes on from NIVC01001121.1 coordinate 163,963, forward strand.
TAAAAGAACAGAATGATATAACATATTTGATTAAAAATGTAGTGCATCTTGGTTGATATTTAACATTTTTTAAACCTTGCAATAAGGATATGAAAAACATAGCTTAAGTATTATAACAAACTAAAAAGTTGCATTGTATCAAGTAGATTGAATAATTTTGTAACCACAATATACAAGTGTATACTGAATAATTAAAATGAATATTAATTTTCCATTGCTGCTGTCACGTGCAAGGCTAAAAAAACAAGCGCCTTCATTCTTAGTTCTTAGCAAGTTCACCTATAATCATCAAGCACATTTGCAGAATCCATTGTACTGTTACACTAGACGATTCCTTTTCTTGAAAAAGCTAAAAAATAGAGCCACTATTCTATAAAGATAATGCAAAGAAAGCGCAAATGGGAGCCAGGGAGGGGCAACTTGAAGCAGGTGGTGTTTCTAACACAGGAAGACAAGGAGCAGGGTGCTCAAGCTAGCTGGGAGCAGCTGGAAATTGTTGGAAATATTCACATCTTCCCGCCTGACCTGTGCAACATGACCTACCTGAAGTATTTGTTCATGGGACACAATCAGCTTGCCAGCATACCGCCTGAGATCTCGTTGCTTAAGAATTTGGTGCACTTGGATCTGTCCTACAATCAGCTGAAATCTCTGCCACCACAGATTGGCGCTTTGACTGAACTCAAGGAGCTGCACTTGCAGGTGCGTTCTGTCTTCTGCCTCTGTGGGAACACTGACTCAAGGATCAGGAGTCATTTGACTGACTGAAGGATCAGGAGTCCCTTGACTGACTGAAGGACCAGGGGTCCCTTGACTGACTGAAGGACCAGGGGTCCCTTGACTGACTGAAGGATCAGGAGTCCCTTGACTGACTGAAGGACCAGGGGTCCCTTGACTGACTGAAGGATCAGAGGTCCCTTGACTGACTGAAGGATCAGGGGTCCCTTGACGGACTGAGGATCAGGGGTCCCTTGACGGACTGAGGATCAGGGGTCCCTTGACTGACTGAAGGATCAGAGGTCCCTTGACGGACTGAACGATCAGAGGTCCCTTGACTGACTGAAGGATCAGGGGTCCCTTGACTGACTGAAGGATCAGGGGTCCCTTGACTGACTGAAGGATCAGGGGTCCCTTGACTGACTGAAGGATCAGAGGTCCCTTGACTGACTGAAGGATCAGGGGTCCCTTGACGGACTGAGGATCAGGGGTCCCTTGACGGACTGAGGATCAGGGGTCCCTTGACTGACTGAAGGATCAGAGGTCCCTTGACGGACTGAACGATCAGAGGTCCCTTGACTGACTGAAGGATCAGGGGTCCCTTGACGGACTGAGGATCAGGGGTCCCTTGACGGACTGAGGATCAGGGGTCCCTTGACTGACTGAAGGATCAGAGGTCCCTTGACGGACTGAACGATCAGAGGTCCCTTGACTGACTGAAGGATCAGGGGTCCCTTGACTGACTGAAGGATTAGAGGTCCCTTGACTGACTGAAGGATCAGGGGTCCCTTGACTGACTGAAGGATCAGGGGTCCCTTGACTGACTGAAGGACCAGGGGTCCCTTGACGGACTGAAGGATCAGAGGTCCCTTGACTGACTGAAGGATCAGGGGTCCCTTGACTGACTGAAGGACCAGGGGTCCCTTGACTGACTGAAGGATCAGGGGTCCCTTGACTGACTGAAGGACCATGGGTCCTCTTTCATTGGGGGACCATTGAGTCCTCTATCTCACTGATGGAGGGACCATTGAGTACTCTTATCTCATTGAGGGACTATCTATTGAGTCCTCTATCTCACTGAGGGAGGGACCATTGAGTACTCTTATCTCATTGAGGGACCATTGAGTCCTCTATCTCACTGATGGATGGACCATTGAGTACTCTTATCTCATTGAAGGACTATTGAGTACTTTATCTCACTGAGGGACCATGGGTCCTCTGACTGACTGAGAGACCATAGACCATAGGTCCTCTGACTGACTGAGAGACCATGGGTCCTCTGACTGACTGAAAGACCATGGGTCCTCTGACTGACTGAAAGACCATGGGTCCTCTGACTGACTGAAAGACCATGGGTCCTCTGACTGACTGAAAGACCATGGGTCCTCTGACTGACTGAAAGACCATGGGTCCTCTGACTGACTGAAAGACCATGGGTCCTCTGACTGACTGAAAGACCATGAGTCCTCTGACTGACTGAAAGACCATGGGTCCTCAGACCTCAAGCATAGTGAAGGCTATACTTGACTGTCCTGTGCACATGCTACAAGTTCAGTCGTATCAAACCAAAAAACGAAGCATTAAAGTTTTCTTTTTACATTCTTTCAGGGCAACCAGATTCGCAACCTGCCCATGCAAATTGGCCGTCTATTCCAACTGAACGTGCTGAATTTGCACAATAATCCATTGAATCCGGAGGTGGCCCAGCTGTACAACACTGAGGGCGTGCATCGAATGCTGAGCTGGTACCTGGATAATGAAAGTGAGTTCTATTTTGTACCTGTTCACACTTGGAGGTTCTTCTTATTTTATTCATTATCTTTAAATTTGCTTTAGTGCACTGTTACCATACATCGTTCACCCACCCGATTCACCCATCGTTCACCAAACCGATTCACCAATCGTTCACCCACTTGATTCACCAATCGTTCACCCACCCGATTCACCAGTTGTTCATCCACCTAATTCACCAGTTGTTCACCCACCCGATTCACCAGTTGTTCATCCACCTGATTCACCAGTTGTTCACCCACCCGATCCGATTCACCAGTTGTTCACCCACCCAATTCACCAAATCCTTCACCCACCCGATTCACCAGTTGTTCACCCACCCGATTCACCAGTTGTTCACCCACCCGATTCACCAGCTGTTCACCCACCCGATTCACCAGTTGTTCACCCACCCGTTTTCCCTGCTGTTCACCCACCCGATTCACCAATCGTTCACCCACCTGATTCACCCTCAGGCCTGTCGATGCCACCGCCGCCTCCGCCCAGCCGCAACTGGCGCTACCTCCGCAATCCGTCTGACGTGAACGAGAGCATCGCCTTCACCCTGATGTGCTACAACGTCCTGTGCGAAGGCTACGCCACCCGCAAGCAGTATCCCTACTGCCCCAGCTGGGCGTTGCTATGGGACTACAGGCGCAGAGGCATCATGACGGAGATTCGAGTCTACCAAGCCGACATCATCTGCCTGCAGGAAGTGGAAACTGAACAATTCTCGGTGTTCTTCAAACCCGAACTGGCCAAAGACGGCTACGATGGAATATTCAGTCCCAAGAGCCGAGCCAAGACCATGTCGGCCAGCGAGAGTCGCTACGTTGACGGCGTTGCCATATTCTGGAAGAAGGAGCGATTCACCCTCATCAAGGAGGACGTTATCGAGTTTTCGCGCATGGCCGTTGAGCGCTACGAGACCGATTGCAAGGTTAGAATTGGCTGTGTTTAACGCGGGATTTTTGAGATTATCTTTTCATTAGTTTGTTGTTAATGGGAGAATTTTCCAATATCTTATCCCTATTGTATCTACGGGAGATTTTCCCCATTCCCCATATTATATGTATGGGAGAATTTTCCAATTTCATATATGGTATCCATTGGAGATTGTTTCCATTCCATATATGGTATCCATGGGAGATTGTTTCCATTCCATATATGGTATCCATGGGAGATTCTTCCCATTCCATATATGGTATCTATAGGAGATTCTTCCCATTCCATATATGGTATCCATGGGAGATTGTTTCCATTCCATATATGGTATCCATGGGAGATTGTTTCCATTCCATATATGGTATCCATGGCAGAATTTTCCCATTCCATATATGGTATCCATGGGAGATTCTTCCCATTCCATATACGGTAACTATGGGAGCATCTTCCCCATTGTCAATCCCCATGGAATTTGTAGAAGTAGATAAATCTGCTCGCCCCAAGGAACCCTATAAATTGTCTCCATTCCTATTTGTCGAATCCCAAATCCCACAGGAAAGCCAGGAGATGATAAACCGCGTGATGCTCAAAGACAACATCGCCGTGATGGCCATCTTTGAGGTTCGCGACGAGATTAGCGGCGGCCCGCCCAGACAGATGGTGGTGTCCACCGCACACATCCACTGGGACCCGGAGTTCTGCGATGTCAAACTAATCCAGACCATACTGCTGCTGTCGGCTCTGTGGAAGAAGATCGAGAATCACATGATCGAGAGTCAGGGTGCAGATCAGAAAGGCCAGGTTGATGTCACCAACATGCCTGTGATCATTTGCGGCGATTTCAACTCTCTGCCAGACTCCGGTGAGTGATGGCGCCTCCTATATCCTTATCTAACTTTGAGTTAAAAATTCCTAGAAATCAAAATTCTTAGAAGCTTTACGCATAAAAAGCCTGAGAATAAAAATAATAAGATATTAATTACCATAAAAAATTTCTAGTAGACCGCTTTGTTAATTTCGCATACAGGATCCGAATTCTGGATGCCAATTTTTTTAGCTAATGTGTTAATAAGTCCAGTACACTTCAGTCTGTACAGTACTCAATATGTGCAGTACACTTCAATCTGTACAAGTGCACATCTATATGTACAGTACACCACAATATGTACAGCAGACCTCAGTATGTACGGTACACCACAATATGTACAGCAGACCTCAATATGTACAGTTCACCTCAGTATGTATAGCACACCCTCAAAATGTACAGTACACCACAATATGTACAGCAGACCTCAATATGTACAGTACACCTCAATATGTACAGCAGACCTCTATATGTACAGTTCACCTCAGTATGTAAGATACACTTCAATATGTACAGTACACCTCAATATGTACAGTTCACCTCAGTATGTAAGATACACTTTAATATGTACAGTACACCTCAATATGTACAGGCACACCTCAATATGTACAGTAGACTTCAATATGTACAGTAGACCTCAATATGTACAGGCACACCTCAATATGTACAGTACACCTCAGTATGTACAGTACACCTCAATATGTACAGTTCATTTCAATAAATACAGTACACCTCAATATGTACAGTAGACTTCAATATGTACAGTAGACCTCAATATGTACAGTTCACCTCAGTATGTACAGTACACCTCAATATGTACAGTTCATTTCAATAAATATAGTACACCTCAATATGTACAGTAGACTTCAATATGTACAGCACATCTCAATATGTACAGGTACACCTCAATATGTACAGCACACTACAGCTCCATACGTGCAGTCCTGAAGCATTTCAATCCTGATCATAAATCATTAGCATTTTGCACATTTCAATGCGACTGCAGGCGTGTTCGAGTACCTCACCAACGGCCGTGTGAAGAAGTCTCACCTGGACTTCAAAGAGCTGGGCTACGAGCGAATTCTCGACCGACTGACGCCGCATCGGTCCCAGCATCAGCCTGACTACCTGGAGCAGGACTTCAACTTGTCCCGCTGCTATCAAGACGACGTCGGCATGCCCTACACGAACTATACCTACGAGTTCAAGGGCTGCATTGACTATATCTTCTTCACTGAGAGGCACTTTAATAATATTGGCTGCCTTGACATGGTGCCGGAGGCCTGGTTCCAGGAGTCCGCCATTCTTGGCTGTCCGCATCCTCACGTACCGTCCGATCATTTCCCTCTGCTGGTTGAGCTGGAGCTCAAACCCCAGCACCACCAGCAGCAGCACAGGCAGCAGCAACAGATGTGATCTTTGTGAACTTTATGAGGATTTGGGTCTTAATTGCTAAACTTCGTCTTTATAATTTTAATTTATTTCGAAATCAATGTTGTGAACATCACAAAGTTTTTATTGGCTGTTGTCATTGCCCAATCTGTGACTATAGTCATTGATCAATTCCTTATCTGTAACCATTGATAAGTCATTAATGAGTCATTGACTGTAGTCATTGATCAATTCTTTGTCTGTAACCATTGATGAGTCATTGATGAGTCATTGACTGTAGTCATTGATCAATTCTTTGTCTGTAACCATTGATGAGTCATTGATCAGTCATTGACTGTAGTCATTGATCAATTCTTTGTCTGTAACCATTGATGAGTCATTGATGAGTCATTGACTGTAGTCATTGATCAATTCTTTGTCTGTAACCATTGATGAGTCATTGACTGTAGTCATTGATCAATTCTTTATCTGTAACCATTGATGAGTCATTAATGAGTCATTGACTGTAGTCATTGATCAATTCTTTATCTGTTACCATTGATGAGTCATTGATGAGTCAGTGACTATAGTCATTGATCAATTCTTTATCTGTAACCATTGATGAGTCATTAATGAGTCATTGACTGTAGTCATTGACCAATTCTTTATCTGTTACCATTGATGAGTCATTGATGAGTCAGTGACTATAGTCATTGATCAATTCTTTATCTGTAACCATCGATGAGTCATTGATGAGTCATTAACTGTCGTCATTGATGAGTCATTGACTGTAGTCATTGATGAGTCATTGACTGTAGACATTGATGAGTCATTAACTGTAGACATTGATGAGTCATTGACTGTAGTCATTGATGAGTCATTGACTGTAGTCATTGATGAGTCATTAACTGTAGTCATTGATGAGTCATTGACTGTAGTCATTGATGAGTCATTGACTGTAGTCATTGATGAGTCATTGACTGTAGACATTGATGAGTCATTAACTGTAGACATTGATGAGTCATTGACTGTAGTCATTGATGAGTCATTGACTGTAGTCATTGATGAGTCATTAACTGTAGTCATTGATGAGTCATTGACTGTAGTCATTGATGAGTCATTGACTGTAGTCATTGATGAGTCATTGACTGTAGACATTGATGAGTCATTAACTGTAGACATTGATGAGTCATTGACTGTAGTCATTGATGAGTCATTGACTGTAGTCATTGATGAGTCATTAACTGTAGTCATTGATGAGTCATTAACTGTAGTCATTGATGAGTCATTGACTGTAGTCATTGATGAGTCATTGACTGTAGTCATTGACTGTAGTCATTGATGAGTCATGACTGTAGTCATTGATCAGTCATTGGCTGTAGTCATTGATGAGTCATTGACTGTAGTCATTAATGAGTCATTGACTGTAGTCATTGATGAGTCATCGAGTGTAGTCATTGATGAGAGTCATTGACTGTAGTCATTGATGAGTCATTGATGAGTCATTGCCATTTATTTAACTCGAGTTGTGCTGTTAATTACTGAACTAATTTAACGTGGCTGAACGATTTTTATTACACTGACTTTTTTATATCATGTTTCTCTTCTTAATCTTGTCTTTAACGAAAATAATTCTACCGTTGTTAACAGAAGCATCAAGAAACATTTCCTGATTGGAACTGCTTTATATTTTATTTTGTTTTAAATTTGTATTTGATATTTTAAACTAGTTATTTAGCTTTTCTCTTTTCGTGTTTTCCTGTTGTTTTTTGAAGTTTTTTTACTGCACTGGCTCTCTCTGCAGCAGCTATTTTTTGTGTTTTGATCTGCTTTTTTATCTGTTTGCGTGAACTCTTCTATTCTATCTTTGTGTGTGTATGTACTGTACATTGCTGTCTATTATTGTCAATGTAAATGTATGACTCATTTTTATTGAGGCTCTTTATTGCCTTACTGTACAGTAATCATGCAGTGTAGGCGTTACGTGTAAATTATCATATATATACAATAAGCATATACAACTGTAAAAATTTGTAACAAAACTTAATAAATTTGAATTTGTTTTCCAAAACTGTCTCAGTGTCTCTACATTACTGTTAGTAGTATGTTATTAAAATTGTCTTTTGTCGTGTTGTTGTGCCTCCCTTTGTATCTCCTAATTGGCAATATCAGATTGCATATTTGATCCTTATTGTAGTTACCTGTACTGTACTGTGCTAACTGCTGTAAATCTCCGACATGCGACACATTCTTCAATAATTTGTATGTGTAATAAATCTGAAACTATTGACTATGTCGGCTAGCGTGAACAACACAGCACTATTTAATCCTCTAATCTGTTTCGTTTGGACTTTATCACTTTTATATCTGCATTTGTTGCTCTGGCAATGGGATTTCACTTTTGCTATGGAAATGGGATTTCACTGTTGCTATGGAAATGGGATTTCAGGGTTGCTATGGGAATTGGATTTCAGTGTTGTTATGGGAATTGGATTTCAGGGTTGCTATGGGAATGGGATTTCAGGGTTGCTATGGGAATGGAATTTCACTGTTGCTATGGAAATGGGATTTCAGTATTGCTATGGGAATTGGATTTCAGAGTTGCTATGGGAATGGGATTTCAGTGTTGCTATGGGAATGGGATTTAACTGTTGCTATGGGAATGGGATTTCAGTGTTGCTATGGGAATGGAATTTCACTGTTGCTATGGAAATGGGATTTCAGTATTGCTATGGGAATTGGATTTCAGAGTTGCTATGGGAATGGGATTTCAGTGTTGCTATGGGAATGGGATTTAACTGTTGCTATGGGAATGGGATTTCAGTGTTGCTATGGGAATGGGATTTCAGTGTTGCTATGGGAATGGGATTTTTCTGTTGCTATGGGAATGGGATTTCAGTGTTGCTATGGGAATGGGATTTCAGTGTTGCTATGGGAATGGGATTTCAGAGTTGCTATGGAAATGGGATTTCACTGTTGCTATGGGAATTGGATTTCAGGGTTGCTATGGAAATTGGATTTCACTGTTGCTATGGAAATGGGATTTCACTGTTGCTATGGAAATGGGATTTCACTGTTGCTATGGTGATAAAATTTTAATGTTGCTATAGGAATGGGATTTCAGTATTGCTATGGGAATTGGATTTCAGAGTTGCTATGGGAATGGGATTTCAGTGTTGCTATGGGAATGGGATTTCAGAGTTGCTATGGAAATGGGATTTCACTGTTGCTATGGGAATTGGATTTCAGGGTTGCTATGGGAATGGGATTTCACTGTTGCTATGGAAATGGGATTTCACTGTTGCTATGGTGATAAAATTTTAATGTTGCTATAGGAATGGGATTTCAGTATTGCTATGGGAATGGGATTTCAGAGTTGCTATGGGAATGGGATTTCAGTGTTGCTATGGGAATTGGATTTCAGAGTTGCTATGGGAATGGGATTTCAGTGTTGCTATGGGAATGGGATTTAACTGTTGCTATGGGAATTGGATTTCAGAGTTGCTATGGGAATGGGATTTCAGTGTTGCTATGGGAATTGGATTTCAGAGTTGCTATGGGAATGGGATTTCAGTGTTGCTATGGGAATGGGATTTTTCTGTTGCTATGGGCATGGGATTTTTCTGTTGCTATGGGCATGGGATTTTTCTGTTGCTATGGGCATGGGATTTTTCTGTTGCTATGGGCATGAGATTTTTCTGTTGCTATGGGAATGGGATTTCAGTGTTGCTATGGGGATAGGGCTTCACAGTTGCCAACTGCATTGATTGAGAAAACGTTTCTGCAGCGAGACCGTGCAGGATCATGCAGCAACAGCAGCAGCAACAGCAGGCTCTGTGGCCAAGGCCAGCTGTCTCAGTCAGCACTGCAGCTGTGCCAGCAGCCCCTCCGGCTGCTTCAGTGCTGACTGCCAGTCAGTGTTACATCTGCGGCGCCTTGTCAGCGGCCGCCAATGTCAGCGTCAGTTTCCCGTTGAATAAAATAGTGTTCAGACAGCAGCTTCATTATTGCAGATTCGCCTCGGCTGCTAAACAGGTCCTGGTGACCGAGTTTGGCACCTTGTATAGGTGAGTTGCGCTCTTGAATATTGTCTTTGCTATTGTCTAGCTATCAATGAGTCATCGCTTAGCTATCCATGAGTCACTGACTATCAATGAGTCATTACAGCTATCAGTGACTCACTATCTCCAGTAATGAGTCATTACAGCTATCAATGACTCACTATCGCCAGTAATGAGTCATTACAGCTATCAATGACTCACTATCGCCAGTAATGAGTCATTACAGCTATCAATGACTCACTATAGCTAGCACTGAGTCATTACGAGCTATCAATGACTCACTATAGCTAGCAATGAGTCATTAGGAGCTATCAATGACTCACTATCGCTAGCAATGAGTCAGCCAGCTCAATGCTAGACATCTGCCTCTCTGCATTTCAGAGGCGCTCTGCCCCCTCTGCTCCAACGGGCCAGCAACCTGGGCATTATGTTCGGCTGTTACGCAATCGCTCGACAACACCTTGACAACAGTAGTTTATTACCAACGGTTGCTAAGAACGCCGCTGTTGCTAGGGCGGTAATGGCCGCTTCCGTTGCCGGAGCCTGCGAAGCCGCCTTAATGCCGTTCGAGCGAATTCAGACTCTGCTGCAGATGGGCAACGGTAGGCACTCTACTGTCAGTAGTGCTTACGGACATCGCCGCGCCACTAATTTGTATCGGGATACGTTCCATGCCTTCTGCGAGCTTCGAAAACGCTATGGTGTACCGGAATTGTATCGTGGGCTCAGCGCTGTGAGTCTCGCTTTGTCTTGGAAATGACAGAAAGAATAGAAAAGATAGGGATAGAAAATCTCACCAAAGAGATTCTTTATAATGTCACTCATAGAGATTCTCCTGTAGAGCGATAGAGATTCCCCCACAGAGGGATAAAGATTCCCCTACAGAAGGATAGAGATTCCCCTACAGAGGGATAAAAATTCCCCTACAGAGGGATAGAAATTCCCCCACAGAGGGATAGAGATTCCCCCACAGAGAGATAAAGATTCCCTTACAGAGGGATAGAAATTCCCCCACAGAGAGATGGAGATTACTCTAAAGAGGGATAGAGATTCTCCTGTAGAGCGATAGAGATTCCCCCACAGAGGGATAGAGTTTCCCTTCAGAGGGATAGATAGTCTCCTACAAAGGAATAGAGATTTCCCCACAGAGGGATAGAGATTCCTCTTATAGAGGGATAGAGATTCCCCTACAGAGGGATAGAGATTCCCCTACAAAAGGAAAGAGATTCCCCTACAGAGGGATAGAAATTCCCCTACAGAGGGATAGAGATTTCCTCACAGAGGGATAGAGATTCCTCTTATAGAGGGATAGAGATTCCCCTACAGAGGGATAGAGATTCCCCTACAGAAGGAAAGAGATTCCCCTACAGAGGGATAGAAATTCCCCAGAGGGATAGAAATTCAGAGGGATAGAGATTCCCCCACAGAGGGATAGAGATTCCCCTTATAGAGGTATAGAGATTCCCCTACAAAGGGATAGAGATTCTCCTACAGAGGGATAGAGATTCCCTAGCAGAGGGATAGAGATTCCCTAACAGAGGGATAGAGATTCCCTAACAGAGGGATAGAGATTCCCTAACAGAGGGATAGAGATTCCTCTAGAGATTCCCCAGAGGATAGAGATTCATAGTATAGATATTCCCCACAGGGATAGAGATTCCCCACATAGGGATAGAGATAACCCAACAAAGGGATAGAGATTCCCCACATATGGATAGAGATAACCCACATAGGGATAGAGATTCCCCAACAAAGGGATAGAGATTCCCCTACAGAGGGATTGAGATTCTCCTACAAAGGGAGATTCCCCTACAGAGAGGGATAGAGATTCCTCTACAGAGGGATAGAGATTCTCATATATAGGATCATAGAGATGGCTTTAGATTTGAGATCTCTTGCCGTCAAGTTCTCAGACATTGACTATGCATATATTACTATGAGTTGCTATAGTAACGAAATCAACCACCAGGTCCTGCTGCGCAACTCCACCAGCACAGCTCTGTACTTTGGTCTGCGCGAGCAAACCCGGCATTGGCTGCCGCCAGCCGCAGATTCTTCAACTAGAAGCAGCAACGTCTGCGGCTTCGTCCAAGGCGCCTGCATCGGCGGCTTCGTGTCCACCCTGGTGTACCCGCTCAACGTGGCCAAATCGCATATGCAGGCCCGGGTTGGTGGCGGCTACCTCAGTCTGTCCGAGGTTCTGTCCGGCCTAGTGTCCGAGCGGAACGGCCGACTGACCGGGCTGATGCGCGGCTCTCCGGCCAACTGCTTCCGGGCAATGCTGTCCTGGGGTGTGGTGACCGCCGCCTACGACTGGCTGGCTGACCGGCTTTTTGCTGCGTCCGCCTGCGGCTCCGTGCGACTGCGCGGATGAGGGTTCTGGGATTTGGGAATAGACTGCTGGGATTTGGGAATAGACTGCTGGGATTTGGGAATAGACTGCTGGGATTTGGGAATAGACTGTTGGGATTTAGGAATAGACTGCTGGGATTTGGGAATAGACTGCTGGGATTTCGGAATAGACTGCTGGGATTTGGGAATAGACTGCTGGGATTTGGGAGTAGACTGTTGGGACTTGGGAATAGACTGCTGGGATTTGGGAATAGACTGCTGGGACTTGGGAATAGACTGCTGGGATTCGGTAACAGACTGATGGGATATATATTTTTTCAAAGTTCTACGTATATATAGATTGATAGATTTTTTATATCATAGTTGTGCGTTTTCAAATTCTAATTTACCATTACAGTAAAGAAGGTGCTACTTCCTGATTTCCGTTTACCTAATGCAGTACAGGCCGAAAATTCAATTTTTAATCCGCCAAGCAATCCAGTTCTGCTTTATCCGCTCCGGTGTTTCTAATACGTGATTTTATAACTGATGTGTTTCTAATTATTGTACATTGCATTTTCGAATACAAGTATGTCCTAGTTCATTGTGATGGATGATATACCGGTCAATTCAATACTACATTAGGTTATTTTGGTGGATTCTAGTCTACTCAGAGTAGGTGCATAAGAAAATTGTCTTATTGTTATAGTACGCAAAATAGAAATAAAATTTTAGCCTTAACTAAAGAAACAATAAATTAATTGAAATAGACTTTTGGCATTTTAACGTTTCAATTTAATCAAAGGTACTCGAATACGTTCGTCTAATTAATGATTATTAAATAGTTAAAACACTGCAGGGTCTTCAAATTAAACGCCAGGATAGCAAACTCAGCATGCAACTTGATTAAAACAAATTTAGCATTGTGCAATTTATCAATTTAAACTCTCGTTCAGCTCAGTTCGCGACGAGATTTTCGGCACACCGTGGAGACAAGGACCTCGGCTTCGTTGTCCATGGCCAGCTTATCCTTGTCGCTCTGGCCGCTGCAATCGAGAAGCTCCTCGGCCGACTCCACTGTGCCGTACACCACTCTTCTCGGATGGTTTAACTCAGGACTTCTACTCAGAGGACTCCACCGAGTTCGCTTGAATCTATGGCGAAGTCTTTGCATAATTGGAGTAGCAGCGCTTCCAGATGAGCGAGTCGCAAGCATAGTAATTGCGACACCTGCCATGATTCCTGCTAGGCAGCAGCAGAACACCACTAGGATCGGTGTTGAAATCCGCGTATCGGTGGATTCGGACGGTACACGAAATTCTGACGCCTGCAGTCCAGTTGCTTTCTGCACGCCGCTTCCAAAGAATCCCTTGAAGCTCCACGAGTTGCTGCTTATGTCGTAGCCCCACCGCCAGCCGTGCTTCTCAATGCGAGTTACCGGGCGCTCGATCAGTTCGTCGTCGGGCTCCTCGAACGGCGGACGTCGTACTGGCAGCCGGTGCAGACCGGAGCGGCCCTTCACGCACTGCATGACGGCACAGCCGTCCACCGTGTCCAGGGTGACCTGGCTGAAGCCCTCGGGGCATTGCTTTGGCCACTCGGACTCAGCAGAGAGACCACCCGACGAAGCCATCAGACCCCGACTTGGCTCGGCCAGCGGGTTTCCCGACCGACAAGAGAAGAATCCGCCGATCGGGAGTCGATATCTAGCGGCCGAGTGCAGGTCCATGCTCAGGCAGAGCGCGATGTCCCGTCCGATAACGTAGGGCTTGAAGAGCTCTCGGCAGGAGGCAGCCTGAGTGACTTGGTTCAAAAAGCGACCGTTAGTGGCATAGGCCCCGCCGAACACCATTCCCGAGTGGGTTCGGAGCCGAGCACCTTTTCTCGCGGCGCACCAGAACGTATTGAGTGTAGTGGTCGATTTCTCACAATCGTAGCCGTCGTCGCAGGTGAAAAATATGTAGCAGTTTGTGGTTTTCTTGGTGCACTTTTCCTTGGTTTGACCAGTTGTTGTAAGAAGAGGCACCTGCTCGGTGGTTTTGAAGAGCAAGCAGGATTCTCATGATGAGCAGAGCTGCGATCTTATGCCTTTTACGGCAGTCTTTCATGCTAAGTTAATTGCATGTACATGCATGCTTTCATACTCTGTATCATAAGGAGCAGCTCACCTCTTCGTAGCCTTTGGGGCATGAAAACGTCCCACTTATTGGGTTTCTTAAAGCACCACCGTATGCGCTACAAGCACCCAACCAAGACCTGGTCTCTGTGCACGTCTGATAGACGCCGGCAAAGCTGAAATTTGTCGCTGGTGCCTCGCAATGGCCGTCCAAGTTAGCGGTAGGGTCGAAATTGGCGGAATTCGGATCTTGACAGCCTTTGACTGCGTTGGCGGCGTAGTACCTTTTTGTGGTTACAAGTGGATAGAATAGGTCGCACTCGTAATACCGCTTTTGAACTATTGCTTCAAAAGGGTTCTAAGGGTTTCCATAGACGGATTGAAAATAGTTGGGCTCACCTAGTTACTGCATCCTCAATCTCCTTTCTGAGCTGCAGCAGGAACACCGCCGGCATCTCAGGTAGCGACCTTCGACTGATGACAGCGTACAGCGGCTCTCCGTCCACATCCACCCCTACGAGGTTTTCCTTGAGTCCTTTCAGCCAGTCTTCCAGACTCGGGTCTGCACCAAGAACTGGACCGCCATGCGACTTGATAGACATCTTGCTGATGCTCTTTTCGTACTTCTCGACGTTCTGCTTCGTAGCGATGTATTCAAATTTGGCTGACATGTTTAGCAGGCTGAAAAAGTTGAGACTCATTGTGGCCGACAGCTTGCTGTTTGTGAACTCCTGGCTGCTAAAGGCGTCCTTGTTAAAGAAGTCGACCTTTTCAAGAACGCCGCCCGCGTCAACCGTGGTGACCACATGCGTTCCGAAATCCCTGATCACCAGATCGGACAGGTATCGAGCCAGCTTGGTTCGGTTACTAGCGATGGCGCTCACGATGTCGGACATGCGGCTGACGAACGCCTCGGAGAGCCGGAAGTCCGGCTGCAGCTTGGCCGTGTAGAGCCTGTAGCGAAGCTGCGTCCGGCCCATCTTGAACTTGCTGCTAACGGCCACAGACTTCATCTGCTGGAACTCATCGGACAGCTTGCCGTTGATGCTGAGAACTTTGTTGGAGGCTTCGGCGTTGATTGACTGGCTGAGGGTGCTGGTGTAGTTATTGAAGTGCTCCATCACCTCAGACATGACTTCCACTGCGGACTCTTTGCGGATGAGTAGGTTCACTCTGTTTGGTAGGACGTACGCGCCGTCATCAGAGAGGGTGCAGTCGTTGAAGGAGATGTCCGCCACTTTCCCCATGTCCTTGTTTCTCAGGTTGTCCCAGCCGCCGCCTAATTAAATGTGGTTGTATTTTTACTGGATTTTTTAGCGGTAAAATTCATCGAAACATCTCAGTGGTATGCAAAGATGGAGAGGCGAGAGAGAGAGATGATATTTTGAAGTGCAGATACACTCGTATACACATGCAATTCAGTCCTATTTTTGTCAGCTTCTGAATAATAAGATACTTACCAGGAAGCGCAGAAAAGCGATTTAGGTTGCTCTTCTTGTCGACGAGCCATTTGCAAGCTGGTAGATTATTTTCATTGGCTTGATGATTTTTAACCTCGGTAACCGAAGGTGGTGTTGCTTGAGCAGCGCAGACAATGGCTGCCGCCAATGCCACAGCGGCAATGCCTTGGAGCATAGCGCTCGGTTCAGTTGCAACGCTCTCCTTGTTCCTTACTTGAACGGAGCAGGATTAGCAGGCAGCACACCGTAATCATATTTATATATTTATCTTGTTGACGGATATAAACTCTAATTAGCTTTGAAAATCTATTTAGAACCTTGACTATTTATTAATACCCCCGCACTTAGAAGCACAAGTGAGAGCAGTAAATTTGACTATAAATAATCTTCTAATTGTCTTGAAGCTTTATCTATAGCACCTTTGTATGTATATGTATATGTACATGTATATGTATATGTTGTATATGTATATATTGCCTACTATTGTCCCATATGCGCAGTGTATACTTCGCTACGCGCTGGGCGTGCACTACCCGGAGCGCCTGCCGTCCAACGCTCTGATGGCCCGCGCTGGAACTTCGCCCCTGAGCGCTACCCTGCGCTGGCGCCGCGGCGTGGCGGCCGACCGGTGCAGTATGTATATAGTATAATATATAGTATATCGTATTTTATACATTCGCTATTCTGGAGTCTATTATGTGTATAATGCGCATCCTCCACAATACATTAAGGATCATGCAATAGGGTCATGGTCATGTAAGGTCTAGCAAATTCGCTGCATCTACTGCACCGCACATTCAAGTGTTTTTGTGCAGCACTCGCGGGTGTTTGTGTGTTGTTGTCCTTATTCAAAGGTAACAGTTTAACGGTGCCATCGTATATACGTACGTGTTCGGAAGAAGTAGTTCGTCTAAATAGTGCCGTTAGTTTTTGTTAAACCAGCTCTTGTTGTCTTATTTCTGTAGCGATATAAGTTTAAAAACTAGCTAGAACAGGCGCTGCGCTCCGCATCAGATCAAACTGAACTGATTTAAAATTTCGATCAGAAGAATGCTGCTCCATTTTGGCCTTACTTTTTTTCTCCTTGCGCTTGTAATATCGGTTGTGTCATCAAAAGAACTGAAACTAGAGGCTCACCAAGCCGAAAATGGCCGACATTGGCGTCAGCTTGGAGGCTCGTCTGTCGGTTCTCCTCTGAGATTCTCTGCGCTGCCCGGTGCGTTAAAAATGAGAGGCCTACCGTACCGAGAGATCCTCTCGGATCTCGACCTAGATCTGTAGATTTTCCTTTTCTCTAACATAGACAATAATTGAGTTACTTTGCTTATTAAACTTTCGCATTTTGAATGGCTAGAAATCTCCAAATTCTCCATAAAATTTATCTTCTCTTTTATTCCTAAAAACGGTAGTCATAGCCTTAAGTTGGGCCTCTCTAAAGTTTTGTTGGCTTCTCTAAAGTCCTAACTATCTTTGTAAACTTCCCTGTCTAGCCAAGTCTATAAATAATCTCCTAGATATCTGCTTCTCTCATACATTTAGCCTCATTATTAGATTTACGCTCGAATGTTTTAGGAGGCGGTTGGGACAACCTCAGAAACTTGGAGATGGGACTTGTAGCTAGTGAGTCTTTTCAGCACGGCAAGCTGTCATCCGACGGAAAGTACTTGCTGCCAAGCGGCGTGATTCTGTATGTCAGAAAGGAGTCTAACTTGGAGATTCACTCGGAGATCATGGAGCACTGCAACAACTACACTGACTCGGTCAGCGGGTCAATCAATGCTGCCAGCACAGGATTCTTGAAGGCTATTGCTATCGCGGGTCGGCTGTCCGATGAGTACCAGCACGTTCGCTCGATTTCGCTTCGAGATAAACTTCAGATCGGCAGGACTCAGTTGCTCTATCGGACTTACTCAGCCAACATGCAGCCAGACTTTAAGCTGTCCGAATCGCTGATTGTTCGCTTGAAAGCGGTCGCAGGAGCGCTAGCAAAGAAGCGGACGAGCCTTGCCAGGTACAGGGCTGACCTGATTGTTCGCGACTATGGGACGCACGTTGTAACCTCGGTTGAAGCCGGCGGAATCCTGCAGAAGGTGGACTTCTTCCAGTCTGACTCGGTTGCAAACAGCAGCTCTCTGAGAAATAAGCTCTCAGCTTCATGAGCGCCCTTTTTCATTCGCTGCTCGGCGTAAGCATCGGCGCTGGATCCGTGTCCAAAGAAGACCTGCAGGCGTACGAGAAGAGCGTCCGCGACACCATTGTCAAATCATATGGCGGGCCGAATCTGGGTCCGCAACCGAAGCTCTCCGATTGGCTGCGGACTTTGAATGAGAATCTGGTAGCGATTGATCGCAATGGCGAGCCGCTGTGCGATGTCATTAGCGAGGCCAACCTTCCCGGAGTCAATGCGCTGCAACTGCTGGATCTGCGCAAGGCGATTCAGAGTGCCATCGAGAGGTTAGCTGTTGGATGTTGAATGTTGACAAAACTTTCTACGTATTCGTAGGACTGAATGTTGCTACAATATTAGAAAATACTACGTACGAGACTATAGTGTTTTTAACTTCTGATTATAATATATAAATAATAATAGTAGGAGGATCCCGGGCGCCTTGGCGCCACAACCAGCGATGAGGGAATTCCTCCCATTCCGCTGGCATACGGATAGCGAATACTGTACGCAGTCACGCACCTATATACACGCTCAGGTAGAGTGTACGGTGGCCCCTGCCTTTCTCATCGTCTGCATGTACACTCCTTGTACCATGGGGGGTTGGTCCTCGTGGGTGTGAATCGCACACAACCCCCTGGTCACTTTTTTGGTGCACAAGGAATTGAATCTGTTATCAAGGCGGGAGAGTCAGACGCTTTTACCGCTAAGCTGCTCTACCGATAACAGGGTGTTAAAATTAATATCTGAGTCGCATACTCGCGCTTAGAATAGTTCCTTACTTCACAGTAACATACATAACCCTGTCCCTGAATACGGCAGATACTACAAGGCTAACACCATCGTAGGCTGCATGGACCCCGGATCCAGCAGCTTCGATCCGCTGGCCAATTTTCCCGGAGACTGCGAGCACCAGGCCAAGAACTACAGCTTCGCTGGCGTCTACCAGATGTGCAACGACAACAACCCGGATGCCAAGTTCAATTTGTGCGCCGACAACTTCGACTCCGGTGCGGTGAAGAACCCAATTACTGGCCAGTTCAACTGTCCTTCGGAGTACGAATCTGTAAGTATTCTGCTGCGCCTCTGCGATTACTGAGCTTTAGCCCTGGGATATTTAATATTTTAAGCTTCTCTTAGTTCGCAGGTCTCAACGGAAGGGACTCACAACTTTTCTCGATCGCATTCTAGGTGTCACTGTTCAAAATCACTGGCAAGAAGAAAAGACGCTGCCAGAAGAAGACCAAACGTTGTTGGTTGATCTTCCATTGCAATGACGGCCAGGAGTGCGTCGAATCGACGTCAACCTTGGAGGCGTTCTGGTGTGCAGCCGAACTAGAGGAGCAGCTGCCGGCTCATTCAGGCATGGTCTACGGTGGCGCGTATGCAGCCGATGGCAGGTTCGTTAACGAAATCACGAAGACAACCTCCTGCAGTGAATTCTTCAGGCCCTACCAAATAGGCCGGGACATTTTCCTGTGCCTCAGTCTCGACCTGGACTTGGCGAGCGAGCACCGCATTCCATTTGGCGGATTTTTCTCCTGCAGCGAAGGTAACCCTCTGGCCGAGCCCGGCCGAGAGCCTGTAGCTCTCGCTCGCAAAGCTGTCGCTAACGAAAACGACGAAGATTACCCGAAGCGCTGTCCCAAAGGCTTTAGCCAGGTCACGCTAGACACAATCGACGGCTGCGCGGTCTTGCAGTGCGTCAAGTCCAGACCAGACCCGGGCCGATTTCCGATCAGGCGCCCGCCATTTGAAGACGCCGAATTCGAGACGCTGGAGCCTTCGACTGAAACCGATCAAAGCGAGGCATCTCGGATGGCCTTGGGCGTCGTCGGAGGAGTCCTCGGCGCAGTCGGAGTCGGCGGCACGGCCGCTTATCTGGTCCGACGCCGAGGTGGCGACGGCAGCGGCGCTGGAGGAGTCGTCAGACGAGTGCGCAGCCAGCTCTCTCGCAGGTTCGGGAGCCGAGGAGCCGAGGTCCACCGTGGCCATGATGAGGATCCGGAACCTGGCTGCTCGAGCAGCGAGGAACCGGATGAGGGCGATTGTCAGCCCTTGCTTCCACCTGGCGACGGCGCCAGCTGTGATGCTCCACCCGGCCAAGATGCCACCCTCCAGGTGCGATTGATGCAGGCAATCAGGCCGCGCTGAGTGAGCAGTTGTACACGCACGATTTCGTAGCCTTCAGTGACGGCTGAACAAAGTTAATTAACAATTGTTTAAGCTTTACTGTTTGATTCAAATAATTACTAGAGACGTTTTCGAACGCAAAAAGTGAAATGTTGTAAAGCCCTTTTAATTAAACATTATCTGGGTGGGCTCAAGCATTACAAAGGTTATTGAGCTATTATTTCCTATACATGTAACATAATAATATAGCGACGTAACTTTTTAACGGAAAATTTCTTTAACTGCAAAAAATTACCCTTATTATCATTAAAATAGAAAGTTTCATCATCCAAGAGTTTCCGTGATGTAAGCCTGTTCACAATACTCGTATATTTCGTTTGCCTTGTTCCGTGTTTTTCGCATTAGTGAACTCGCAGTTTAAACAGAACTTCGAAGCTGCTAATTCTGGGTACAAGAAATCTAAAAATAAACTTGACGCACTGCTCAGAATTACGCGAGTATTTGGGTAAGAAAGCCATTAACAGGCATCTAGCTACTGCACAGCCTTGCTCTGTATTGCTGTTTTGGACAGACATCACATGACAAACTGCAATGGGGTACAATAGGTCTAGCACTGCGTTAGACAAAAATCTGTTCGACTGTCCCTTCTGTCCATTGCTCTCTTCTCTTCTGTACCACACGGTTTGAGTAAGCTCTAGCAAGCAGATGTACAGTAATTGCCCACCTATTACCGATCCTTCACTGGCATAGCGAAGAAGAGAAGGGCTGCCGCTATTGCCATTGTTGTCAGGGACGCTAGTTTAGTAAGAAAATAAATCTGAAAAGACAAAAAGCTATATTAGCCAACTATACTAACTATATTATCACTGTCGCCAAAGCCGAGACCCTTGGCACTTTCATATAAATTTGATAGAAACAAACCTTAAAACTTAGCAGCATCAGAATACGACATCTCGTAAAATGTGTCACTGTCTGTGGGTGATTCTAGCCCTCATTGGCCTGTGCTGCTCTGCTGGGGCCACTCCGGTCGTGAACCTCAGCCAGAGCTCTCCCGCCCCAGACGGCAGCAACCGCTGCTTATGGCTGCTCAACAGCGGAGCGTCAATCACGCGATTCTCCTCGATGCCAGGTGAGATGAGACTAAATGAGATTTACAACTGACTTCGTTTAGGCCAAACACGGAAAGTATACCTTTTTTAAACTATACAGGTGGAGGCTGGGACAACCTGAGAAACAAGGACATGGGTCTCGTGGCTGACCTGTCGTTTACAGACTGCACCCTATCAGATGACGGCATGTACGTTCTCCCGAAGAATGTGATTCTGTACCCCAGGAAGGAGTCCAACGTGGAGGTCATGTCCCAGGTGATGGAGCACTTCAATAACTTTACTAGCTCCGTCAGCGCCTCAGTGAATATCGGTGCGAACGGAATTCTGGGCGCCATCGGAATCGGTGGCAAACTGTCAGAAGAGTTCCAGATGGTCAAGAGTGTGGCAGTGCAGAACAGACTGCAGATTGGCAGGTCGCAGCTCCGCTACCGAATGTACTCGTCGAAGCTTCAGCCAGACTTTAAGCTGTCCGTGGCGCTCACCAATCGCTTGACGGACATTGTGAGTGCGCTGGTGAACAATCGAACGAAGCTGGCTCGATACCTGTCTGATCTAATCGTTAGGGACTTTGGAACGCACGTTATCACTTCTGTAGAAGCCGGTGGTATTTTGGAAAAGTTGGACTTCTTCAGGTCCGACTCCATCACGGACAGGAACTTCATGGAGAACAAGTTTTCTGCGTCGATGAGTGTAAAATTTCATCAAATTCTCGGAGTCGATGTCGGCGGCAGTACCACCGTAACAAAAGAGGACATCGATAAGTACACAAAGAGCGTTCGCAAAATGATGATGCGCTCATTCGGCGGACCAATCCTGGGTCCCAGCCCGAAGCTGGCAGATTGGATGAAGTCTCTGCACGAGAATCTGGTGCCGATCGATCGCGAGGGCGAGCCGCTGTACAGCGTGATCAGCAGGCGCTCCCTGCCGAACCTGCCCATGACGCATCTGATGCAGCTGAGGAAGGAGATCGAGGATGCCGTGATGCGGTAGGCCATTCCCTTTCCAACCAGTTTTTTTATTAGGAAAAGTTTCTGGTGCCCTTGCCTCAGCATATTGCCTGCTATTGTGGGTTAGATGTCTCAGATGGTTCGATGGCTCATACCCGTATTCCAGCTACTACAAGGCCAACACCGTCAAGGGCTGCATGGATCCCAATTCGCAAAACTTTGACCCCATCGCCAACGTCGGCGGCCAGTGCGAGGCTCCCGCCTCCAACTTCAGCTTCGCTGGCGTCTATCAGCAGTGCCGGGAGTCGAACCCCGGGGCGGGCATGAAGCTGTGCTCCGGGGACGGCAACGGCATTCTGCCAAACCCCATCACAGGAAAATTGACTTGCCCAGCTGGATACGAGCCGGTAGGTTGTTGAATTTTTCCCCTGCCTTATCGACTGAAAATAGAAAAAAATACTTTGGGTAACAGCTGTCTAAAAATCTTGCTGTTCTAGATCCAGCTGCTGTCCACCATTGGCCGTACGGGAAAACGCTGCTGGGAGAAGACGCGTCGGTGCTGGTTGGTCTTCACCTGCAATGACGGGGTCGAATGCGCCGACTCGCATACTGTCGTGACTGCCTACTGGTGTGCGGCTCGTCGAGGTGCGAAGCTCAACCAAAACTCCGGCATGGTGTACGCAGGCGCCTACGCTGCTGACGGACGATTCGTGAACGAAATCACGCAGGGTAAATCCTGTCCGGAGTACTTTCGGCCCTACAAGATAGGACGCGACATCTACCTCTGCCTGAGCCTAGATCTGGATGCGGCTTCCCGCTACCGCATCCCTTTCGCCGGATTCTTCGCCTGCAACTCAGGCAACCCGCTGTCGGAGATGAACAGACGCCTCGTGGCTTACTCCAGCTCTGGCAACGGCGCCAAGTCAACCTCGCCGAAACGCTGTCCGGACAGCTTCAGCCAGGTGACTCTGGACACGATCGATGGCTGCGCAATCATGCAGTGCGTGAAGGGCCGCTCTGGGCTCAGCCGTCTGCACATCAGGCGTCCGCCTTTTGAGGAGCCGGACTATGAGCTCATCGAGCACCCCGTGACCCGCATTGAAAGCCACGGCTGGCGCTGGGCCTACAATGCTACAAAGAACATTTGGCGTTTTCTTGGCTTCTACGGCAGCAGCTCTGAGGAAGTCGGCTCTAGCAGTGTTGGCAGCAGCAGCAGCAGCAGCAGCAGCAGCAGCAGCAGCAACCAAGCGACGCCCAACAGCCGCGACTCGGGTTCCGACACGTCAACGGCCATCCTGGCCATCGTGAGCTGCCTGGCAGCCATCGCTGCGATTGGCCTCATCGTACTGCTGGTTCGCAAGCGCGCCTCGCCCGGCCCCAGAATTCGTCGGGTTCTCCGCGACCTGCGCAGCCGCCGTCGTCAAGGCCGACAGCAGTCGTCGGCGCCCTACCGAGAAGTGCCTCCGCCGGACGAAAGCACGCAGCCACTGACTGAGGACGGCCAGGTGAACAATTCGTACGGTTCGCTGGAGGCCGACGAGGTCAGCTGCGACGACGAAGACGACGAGGTTGTCATGGACGACGAGCTGGCCTCAAGTGTGCTCCGCAGGAGCAACGGCGCCTCCGTTTGAGCTGTGAAATGAGCCGCGGTGTCAAGAAGCACAGGTAGTAAAATGACGTAACACTTGCTGTGACGCAACATTTGCTGTAACAGCCCCATTTCGTCTCAAATTTTACCAAGATAAGATTAAAATTAAGTGTAGACGTGTGATGACAAAAAACAGACTTTGTTTTCTTTCATTATTCATTTGCAATTTTAAACTTTTATTTGAAGTGGTCACTTACTCTTACTCGGAATCTATTTTTTAAATCGAGACTATTTTTTAAACAAAAAGCGCTGTTTGGTTTTTTTAATTTTTTTGTTTAACTATTTTGCAAGATTAGTTCATCAAATAGTTAACTAGTACTCAAGTTTAAGATCATGAAACATCCAGCTGTACAATACACTGGTTTTGTTATAAATCTATACAAGTATGTAAATTTGACCAAGCCTCCTCCTTTAATGTTAAACTTTCAATATTTATATTATG
Organism: Macrostomum lignano; assembly: GCA_002269645.1. Classification (NCBI taxonomy): domain Eukaryota; kingdom Metazoa; phylum Platyhelminthes; family Macrostomidae; genus Macrostomum; species Macrostomum lignano. Next base: position 188,045 of record NIVC01001121.1, read on the forward strand.
GTTGTATATATTAACTGCAGTATAAACACTTACCCTGTGACGCTTTGCTCTATCATTCTTCTGCGGAGATAAAACTCAAAACATCTATTTTTTACTATGTATCTTTCCTTCAGTAAACGTTTTTATAGTTTTTAAGAGCGTCATTTTATTTTTAGTTCGCAATCAAGTAAAAAAAGAAAAAAAATGTTTTATTTGAGAAATTTTTTTCACGCATAATTATCACCTGCCGAATTTCGACTTTTACTTTTTAATGTGCCGGATCCCCTCTGTCTCTTGGTGGGCGCCTCTGTCTCTTGGTGGGCGCCCCTGTCTCTTGGTGGGCGCCCCTGTCTCTTGGTGGGCGCCCCTGTCTCTTGGTGGGCGCCTCTGTCTCTTGGTGGGTGCCCCTGTCTCTTGGTGGGCGCCCCTGTCTCTTGGTGGGCGCCCCTGTCTTCTTGGTGGGCGCCCCTGTCTCTTGGTGGGCGCCCCTGTCTCTTGGTGGGCGCCCCTGTCTCTTGGTGGGCGCCCCTGTCTCTTGATGGGCGCCCCTGTCTTCTTGTTGGGCGCCCCTGTCTTCTTGGGTGGGCGCTACTGTCTCTTGGTGGGCTTCTTCTTGGTGGACGCCCCTGTCTCTTGGTGGGCGCCCCTGGCTCTTGGGTGGGCGCCCCTGTCTCTTGGGTGGGCGCCCCTGTCTCTTGGTGTGGGCGCCCCTGTCTCTTGGTGGGTGCCCATGTATTTTATGTTGGTAGTTCAAAATATTTAGGTGGCCACACATGCGGACTCAGACGCTCAAAAGAAAGTGTAAGTAGGCTCGATACATTTTTGCAAGAAATATTGTCAACTTTTAACATCTGTAGCAGCGCCTGACAAGTATGTCTATGGCAAAGGAATCTAGCCAAATCCTGTGCTGGATTTAGAGTTCCAATTGATTTCAATTGCGATCAATATTAATAATTAATCTCGTTTTTTCTAAACTTATTGATTCGATTAACTCAGGCTAGCTACACAGCAGCATACAATATGAGAAGCAAGACTCCAGAAGCAGAGAGCGAAAATCAATTCAATAAGCGAGGCGGTTCAGTCAGCCGTCATCACAGTTTCACGGTTGGCGGTCTGTTTAATTCGATGCAGCACACCTGGAAGATTCGAGACCCACCACCACTCAGCAAGCAGCTGTCAGATGAGCTTCTTAATTCGGTCTGTTCGCATTTTGTCTGGCTGCCAAAGCGGCAGTGCAGCAGCTTTTGCAAGTGCTCGGACGTCAAACAATTACCAGTCGATCTGTCTGCCCTGATTCGCTGTAGCAACTATTTTTCATTGCTGATGCAATACGTCAACGGTCGGTGAGCATAAGTAGCACCATAAACTCTGTATAGTAAAGTAAGACGTTATACGTTATATCGAAGTTTCTGTCCCTCCCCGCGCCTTGTTTTTTCCTAGCCAATCATTCCCTAAGCCTAGAGAGAAATAGTATAGTGGACTAGCGATCTGCGCCCCCCGTCGGGGAAGCAACAAAGAAAGGAACTTTTTAATGCTATACATTTAACTTTTGACCTTGTACAGTCGCTATTGTTAGTTTCGTAAGTAAAATAATGTTTAAATCACTAAGGCATCAGCCCTGAAACAGAGCTGTCTAGCCTACGATATGAACTTGTGAGCTTTGACATCACAGCCTCTCTTCAAGCCATGGCTTAATCCTTACTCTCCCTTGACATCTCAGCAACTCCCCATATGAGCCTTGACATCTCAGCAACTCCACCATTAGTCTTGACATCTCATCTATTCCCGGTGGGTTGTTCGCAGTTGATTGTCTTTTGTGTCTTTGAGTGATACCATAGCTTTGTCGATTGCATCAGCTATTTTCCTGACATTCGTTCCTATGCACCAGTAGATTTTGTCCTGCTGATCAATGCGACTCGTCTCAGTTGTTTGGCGACAGCTTCTGTCTTATAAAAAATGCATCGAGCAATTTCTTAGCCACGACACATGTGTACCATCGCCGGAAAAGTTCTGACGGAACAGTGCAAGTTTCATGAAAAGCGATTGAGCCGTTTTTTCTGAAATCAATCACTTACCGAGATTGGAGATATCAAAAACTTATTTTGTAATTTAGCATTGTGGATTGAACAACTGTGTACATTCCAAAAGTAACTCTGTTAAAAAGAAAAACATGTCCACAGCTAATTAAAATCTGTCTTCTAGTGAAGAGTGTACCTGTGCAGATGACGCTGTCTGATATAATCATTTTTAACCCTCCCCCCGCAGGGTGCTCCAACTGCCGAGCAACCAGCTCCCTTTCTTAGAAACAGGTTTCCAAGCTTTTCTCAGCTTCGCAAACGACTCGCCATTCAAAGTCACAGACGGGAACGCCATGGACTTGTACATGACTGCCGACTTTTTCCTCTGTCGAGAACTTGGCGCAAAAGTTCTGCAATTTCTTGCCGAGCGCTTCAAACGAGACGTGCATTTTGCTTTGCACCTGCTGATGGAGATTGACGAATTCTGGCTGCCTGAGCTGGAAAGAGTTGCCATGGGGGCGGTCTTGAGCAATTTTACTAAAATTTTTGAAGCAACGAATTCTCCAGAACAGTGGTTGAAGCTCAGCGCTGATCTGGTGAGAGATGCTATTTATAACACAAGGACTACTTAAGAACTGTGTACAGAAGTTGTTAAGTAGTCCTTGTTATAACATATGCTCATTTGCTCACTCATTTCATCACCCTGGTGCTAAAGCCACTGGTGCTGAAGCCCCTTGTGCTAAAGCTCCTGGTGCTAAAGCCCCTGGTGATAAAGCCCCTGGTGCTAAAGCCCCTGGTGCTAAAGCCCATGGTGCTAAAGCCCCTGGTGCTAAAGCCCATGGTGCTAAAGCCCCTGGTGCTAAAAGCCCCTGGTGCTAAACCCCTGGTGCTAAAGCCCCTTGTGATATAGATTTTTCGGTAAGTCATTTATTCGAGCATTTCCCATTCTCATCCGCAGGTGCATCGCATACTGAGTCACAACGCTTTGAACTGTCAATCAGAGGAGCAGGTGCTGGCTGCTGCTGCTGGCTGGCTACGCGCCAACCCCGGCCACCAGCGAGCGGCCGCGCGGCTCTCCGAGTGCGTCCGGTTCGGCCTGCTCGAGCCCGGCCAGAGAGCTCGGCTCAGCATGAGCTATCCGGATCTGATGCGCTGGTCTCCGCCTCCCTGGTCTGTCGCCATGTTGAATAACTCTGCAACGGGAAAGAGCCGAACTCGGCACTCTGGTGGGGGCGCGGCGAATTCTGTCAACTCGAGGCCAAGGGAGCCGCACGAGGTGAGACTAGCGCTAGCTGGCTCCCCATTGGGCCATACGCTTTAGAGAAAGCTTTGACAACAATTGCATTGGCCCTGCTTCTTGACTTTTGACACCCAAAATTTACCCTTGAGCTTTCGACTCGTGGAAGTCGACTCACTTTGAACGTGTCATCACAGCAACCTTTCTGAGCAAACTCAGAAATGCACACAGTTAGTGAAGGGGATCGAGGCAAAGACAAAGACAAAGACAAACCGAGTGTGGCGATGGCGAGGCAGCGAAAAGCAGCGAAAATCATGCCACTCACCGGGAGTCTGATCACGTTCTCTCGCAGCCGCCGTGCCACTGTGACGCGCTTCAGCGAGCTCTGCCTCGAGCTGAGCCTCTCTTTTCTTCAGGTCCAGCAGCCGAATGCGCAGTTCAGTCTCTCGCAGCTGATCCTCGAAACCGCCTCCCGTCGCCGCCCGACCCTCGGCTGAGGCGCCCACCGCCGGTAGCATCTCGTCCTCAGGTGGAGCCAGACTTAGCTCGGGTGCGCCCGCATTCGTCGGTGATGTCTTGTCATCTTGAGCACGACGAGATGAGCCTCTGTCCTGCTCCAACGCCTGCCTCTCAAGCTCCTTGGCAATGCTGAGTTTTAGACGACTTGTTAGCTCTTGCTTATTGCCATTAGTAGGCAGGCCGCGCTCACTAAGGGCTTCTCGTAGCGCTTTGTTAGTTGCGGGCAGTACAAGGCTATCTGCCATGATTCAGCAAAAAAATTCAAAAATTCAACCGCGAGCAACCCCGTGCAGCCACAAAGGTGGCGGCCTAAATAGGCACGCGCACGCACAAACGCACCCACCACCCCACCAGACAGCCAGCACCCAAACAGCCCCCCCCCCTTGCACTAACAGCGGTTAGCCCTCGCGGGCTCGCGCAAACCGATGCAAAAAATACTAAAGAGCGCTAAACACGCTAGTTTTTGAGTTGCTGGAGCTGCAGGATAAAGCAATCTGACGCACGATGAGTCGCCGAGTGGCCCTCGTCCGTCCAAGCGACCTGTTGCGCAGTCGGCGACTCCAGCTGGCAGGCCGCATCATCGGCGCCGAGTCGCCTGTCCTGCCCACAGCCTTCCTTCTCCACTTCCTCAACTAACGGCTAACATTTCTAGAATATTTACGCACCACTATGCAGATTGTGCTCGTGTTCGGCGGCTGGGGTCAGAGACCTGCGCCCATCGCAGTCGCAGGCAGAGTGGCAGCAGCAGCTACCAACCAATCGGCGCACGACGCCGATAATGCAGCAAACCAGCAGCAACAGCAGGTGCCGCAGGTTCAGACCGCTACCGGCACAACGGGTCCTCAAGCGGCATGTCAAGTGTACAACCCGCGAGCCGACTGCTGGCTTCTTCGCTGTCCGAACAGTGGAAGCAGAAGTAGGACTGGCCACGGTCTTCCATCGAATCACATTGGTCAGCTGGGCGCTCGCGTCTACTCCGGCTGCCTGCTGGTTGACGGAGTCATCTACGTCATCGGCGGTTACGACGGTCAGCAGGCGTTGCGGGCTGTGTGGCGCTACAGCCTGCGCCAGCCCGAGCTTGGCTGGCACATCGGCTCCTGTCTGACGCATAAACGGTACTACGTCAGCTGCGCGGCCACCGAGACGGGCGCGATGTACGCCATCGGCGGCCACTCCGGCGAAGTGGTGGCGCAAGATCAGCGCGGACTGACTGCCCGGCTTAGCTCCGTTGAACGGCTTCAAGCTGGGGAGAGCGTCTGGATTGAGGTTTGCAGCTGCTAACTGTTGTCTGTAACTTGCTGAATGATTGCTGATTGAGTTATTGCGTTTTTCGATACTGCATCCGGAAGGCGTATCTATGTACAAATAGGTGTGCACCAGAGTTTTGCAGGCGTGTTCATGCCGAAATTTGCAGCTGGGTTCACGCAGAGCTCTAACCGTGATGTTGATGCTTTTGCTGTCGAATGTTAGGTGAATACAAAAGTCTGAATTTTCTTTACCTCGACCCAGGTCGCCAGCCTGCACGTGGTGCGCAGCGACGCCGGCGCCGCAGCCATTGGCGAGAGAGTCTTCGTAGCCGGAGGTTTCGACGGGCAGCGCTACCACGACACGGCCGAATTGTACGACCCGGATGTTGACCAGTGGACTCTCATTGGTCGTATGTGCCATCCGCGAAGTGGCGTCGCTCTGGTTGCTATTGGCGACGCAGTCTATGCAGTTGGGGGCAACGATGGGGAGAAGAGGCTGCGCTCGATCGAGAAGTACCGACTCGGTGGACTGGACAACGAATGGGTAGAGGTAGGACAGGTGAGAGAACAGACTTCTACGCTCGTATGTGATGTAGGTTCAGAATGAGAATGAGAATTGATACCTGTACACAGATGCAGAATGTGAACATGGGCACAAACTGTTCACAGATACAGGAAGTGTAAACAGGTACAACACACGCGCGAAGACCACGGCACATTTACGATGCGCATAAATATTTTTTTAGATACAAATGCAACCCAGTCAGCTGTACCCAATTGCAGATGCTGCAGGCCAAGAGCAACCTGTCGGCCGTGGCCCTGGACGGTGGCACCCGAATTCTGTCCATCGGTGGCTGGTCGGACGACGGTCAGCCAGGAGTTTTGGCCACCTCCGAGACCTTCTGCTTGTGCAGCGGAGCGTCGAAGCGGACAGCGAATTGCGGCTTCGCAGCGTCAGCCACGGCTGCCTGCGTGCTCCGGGATCATCAAACTGCTCAGTGGCTTCTGCAGCAGCTATAGAGACAGCAACAGGAACCATTGCTCAACTTAACAGTTTATTGATCTAAGTAATCAAAATTTTAGTGGGTTTTTATTAGTAGTCTAATGTGACGAAAGAAGTTTGCGTTTTGCAATTAAAAATTCATGACTAGAGCATTGATTAGGAGGTATATTAATGCCCTTATTTTGAATGCATAAGAGCATATTTCACACAGGTATTCAATATCCCGAAGGAAGATAATAAATTTAATTTCAGAATGAAATATATATATATACATTTAAAATAAATTTCTTCTTGATATGCTCTGCGAAGTATGATGATCAAATTCAAAGCTGATGGATTTTTGCCTCGGTATTTTGTTAACACCCGAAAGGTTTTGACGTTTTGAGATCAAGTTATTCAGCTTCCGCAGTTATTTTGTACTGCATCGTCGCCCAAGCCACTGCGGCATCACCGGTAATGAGGTGGCGGATGCCGCGGTCAAGGAGTGCGTTGAGGAAGTCGGAGTACTGGCCAGCCTGGTCGTCAAGGCAGCCCGGAGACGCAGCAAGCACAGGTCCGAGTGGAGACACAAGAGAATGAAGAGTGTGTACGAAGGCTCGCAGCAGGTGAAGCCTTAGCGAACACCCCAGTGAAGCGAAGCTCTATGGGAGTGGCTTAAGAAGCATCCGCCGTGAAACAAGTAAGGGATCGTTGGCAGTATCAACAACAACAACAACAACAACAACAACAACAACAAAAGAATACGCAGTTAGCGTCACAGGGCGCGCTTCAAGGCCAGGTCGCGAATGAACGCCACGCCGCCGGCCGAATCCGGGACGCCGGCGTCAGCCAGCAGGCAGTCGACGAAACGCCGAGTGCGCGCCTGCCCCTGCCAGTAGGGTGCCTGCAGCGTTAGCAGCAGCACCTCCTGCACCGGCTCTGGGCAGTACGACTCAGCGCGGATGATGTGGCCTGCCAGCTGGGGTCGCCGACGGCGCAGCAGGTCGCTTGGACGGACCAGGCCGGCGCGGAGATACTAAAGCCGCGTTGGTCACTCGCTCGTAGCCGATCTTGAAGGCGGCGCGCAGCAGGCCAGCGTGCACCGCGTCAACTTGCTGCTCGAGCGACTCCGTCAGCGTCCAGGTCTCGGCGTTGTACAGCAGGACGGTATCGATCACCGCCTGGAACAACGCCGCCCGAATGCTAAAAAATTGACCAACACTGTCAGTCTTAAAGACAATTCAACTTGAAGATACCAAAATAATTGACAGATTTTATATTTATCTCAAAGTTTCAGTCTCAAACTTAATATTTTTACCATATACCGGTACACGTTGAGTAGTTAGAGGAGCACTATTATGGTTGCATGGATGCATAAGGCACGTACATCTAGGCTTTACAATAAGTAAAACACGGAACCAGTACTCAAACTTCGGTATCACCTGGGACGTAAGAGCCAAAAGAGACCTTGGGATTCAATAAAAAGAAGTGACAATCATTTTAGTCCACAAACTTGGACTCATCAAAGAAGCATGCGTTTCGTTGAAATTATGTGGAAATGGCACTCTTATGAGCAGGTTCGAACTGTTAGGATACATTTTCATAACATTGTTTTCCATGGGTCTAAAATAAAACTTGCGCGTATTAATAAATATTTGACATACAGAGGGTTGCTACAATCCACATCGGTAGCCAGAATTGCCGTAAAAATTTTCTAAACGTACGTGCATTTTGATTTCAGTTTCAGTGTTGTTACAATTCTGAAACTTTAAATATAATATCCGTAAGAACCCTAAAATTTTATTTTATCTTTCAGATTCATATTTCAAGCCAAGCAAAAAGTCCCTGTTTCAAGGAGTGGCCACTCGTAGAAAGTTAAGCCTCAAACTTTGTTATAATGATTATGTTTTTAGATATTGACATTTGATAGCTGCATAGTTTTTATATATTTGATATACGCAAGTTTAAAATGGTTACACTTAAGATTGCAAGCAGGAAAAACAGAACCAGTTCTCGCAAATCGGGATTTTTACAATAGCTACACATTTGCAGTAGTTATAGCAATTCTCATGGGCTTGAAATCATGCTGTACGTATATGTGGATTTAAAAATTGTGTGTCTCTGATGATAGATAATAAGCATTATAGTCGTGATCACCTGGGAAATACGAGTCTAAAGGGTATTAAGAATTTTCTAAGAACAAACGCTCCGATTCAAAAAAGTAAACAATAAAAATGCTTACACAATGTAGCAAATCAAATTCGAGATTGTGACGGTTAAGTTAATATATGCTCGATGTACATTGAAGAAAAGCGCGTTGTACTGTGCAATTATGTCAAATGAACATGTGTATGAATGTGCCTGTGTATGAATGTGAATTTTACGACATAATGAGTGCTCCAATAGGCTTGTCGTGAATATCAGATTCCTAGAGACGGTCATTTACAAAATTAAGTAAATAAAAAAGCACGTCCTCGAGTCTCAGCCTCTGCATCAGCGACTGTCTCAGAGCCATCGCGTTGCTCCAGCGATTAAGCGGAGGCTTCTTGCGGTGTGGCAACTGCTGCTTCGTCCGAAGCCGAGCGGCAGCGAGCGCAGCGCCTGCGGAGCCACACAGACAGCACGACAATTCCGGCGATGCCCAATATGATGCCAACGAGGGCCGCGATACCTGCCGGAGACGGAGAGGCGGACTCCGAAGTGGACTCCTGAGCAGAGCTGTAGGGCGCCGATTCGGCATCAGAACTGCTGCTGCTGCTGCTGTTGTAGCTGCTGCTACTGTCGATTGAGCTGGTTTCGTCATCGCTCGAAGCTGAGCCGAAGAAGCCGAGGAAGCGCCACACGTGCTGTGTGATATTAAAGGACCAACGCCAGCCGTGATGTTTCACGACAGTGACGGGATGCTCGACCAACTCATAGTCGGGCTCCTCGAATGGCGGGCGCCTCACTTGAATCTGGGCGAGCCCGGAGCGACCTTTCACGCACTGCATGATTGCGCAGCCGTCGACCGTGTCCAGAGTCACTTGGCTGAATTCTTTCGGGCAGTGCTTCGGCGCATCCAGACCTCCGCTTGTCTCCGACAGCGGGTTGCCCGAGTCGCAGGAAAAGAACCCGGCGAACGGGATTCTGCCGCGAGAAGCCCTGCTCAGGTCCATACTCAGGCACAGGTAGATGTCGCGTCCGACCTTGTAGGGCCGGAAGTGCTCCGGACACTCTTTGCTCTGCGTGATGTCGTTGAGGAATCGTCCGTCCGCAGCGTAGGCGCCTGCGTAGAACATGCCGGGGTTGGAGATCAGCTTCGAAGTGCGACGAGCAGTGCACCAGTAGGCAGTCAGGACGGTGTACGAGTCGACGCATTGGGTTCGCTCTTCGTGGTGAACGCACCAGATAAACCAGGAAGTGCAATGCTTCGTCTTCCAGCAGCGCTTGCTGTTGCGGCCAACGGTCGAAAGAAGCTTCACCTGGAAAAGCAACACTTTACGGATCGTTAAGTAGCCTGAAACGGTCCGCTGGTAGGACAGAGTGTTATTGTGAAGCAGAAAGTTGTACCCTACACTTAAATCGAACTACTCGTAAGTACAAATGTAGCTAGATTTACTCGAGGGGCCGTAGCCCAGTGGTGCCCAGCGCGGCGCTCTGATGTGCCAGCGGCCTGGGCTCGATTCCAAGTGCAGTCGCATTAACTTAGGGCTAAATTGGAATCTCGGCTTGGGTCTGCTCGAGCAATAAACACCCTTGAGGGCCAACCTCCAAGGCAAAATGAAGTGTACAGGCCTAACAATAAATAAAGTTTGGGCCGCTGTACACTCCTGTGCTGTGCGTATGACTTCATATGTATGATGCGCTTGTGTGCTTGCTCAGGGGAGTCGGCGGAATGGGCAGTAATGCCGCCTCTCTTAAAGTGAGCCAGGGTGCACACAACCCTCTGCCTCTAACTGAAAAAGCTAAATTTACTCACCGGCTCATACCCAACTGGACACCTGGTCCCGCCCGTGATGGGGTTGAGCAGAACGCCGCTGCCTGCACCGGAGCACAGGTTGAAGCCCGCGCGGGGGTTCGACTCCCAGCACTGCTGATAGACGCCAGCGAAGCTGAAGTTGGTGCCAGGAGCCTCGCACTGGCCGGCTGTATTGGCGATGGGGTCAAAGTTTCTCGAATTCGGGTCCAGACAGCCCTTGACGGTGTTGGCCTTGTAGTAGCTGAAATCAGTCATGGCAAACCTTCTTTTGAGCAGCATTCTTTTGAGCATGCTTGAAAAGCTTCTCATTCGAGCTTCAACCAGACTTCAAGCTGTCTGCAGCGCTCACCAATCGCTTGACGGAAGTGATGAACGCGCTGGTGAACAATCAAACAAAGCTGGCTCGATACCTGTCCGATCTAATCGTCCGGGACTTCGGAACCCACGTGATCACCTCTGTAGAGGCTGGAGGCATTCTTGAAAAGCTGGACTTCTTTAATTCTCGTTCCATCGACGACTCGAACTTCATGCAGAACAAGTTTTCAGCAGCAGCAAGCTTCAGCTTTCTTCGTTTTTTCAGCTCCAATATTAGCATCGGTGTTTCCGTGACGAATGAAGAAGTCACCAAGTACAAGAATAGCATTCGCAAAATGATTTTACGAACTTCGGGCGGACCAGTCCTTGGTTCGAACCCGAAGCTGGACGACTGGATCAAGTCTTTACACGAGAATCTGGTGCCGATCGATCGCAATGGCGAGCCGCTGTACAGCGTGGTCAACAGGCGCTCCCTTCCGAACCTGCCCATGACGCACATGTTGAAGCTGCGGAAGGAGATCGAGGATGCCGTAATGCGGTAAGTATTACCGAGCATCTACGAATGAGAAGCTTTTCAAGCATGCTCAAAAGAATGCTGCTCAAAAGAAGGTTTGCCATGACTGATTTCAGCTACTACAAGGCCAACACCGTCAAGGGCTGTCTGGACCCGAATTCGAGAAACTTTGACCCCATCGCCAATACAGCCGGCCAGTGCGAGGCTCCTGGCACCAACTTCAGCTTCGCTGGCGTCTATCAGCAGTGCTGGGAGTCGAACCCCCGCGCGGGCTTCAACCTGTGCTCCGGTGCAGGCAGCGGCGTTCTGCTCAACCCCATCACGGGCGGGACCAGGTGTCCAGTTGGGTATGAGCCGGTGAGTAAATTTAGCTTTTTCAGTTAGAGGCAGAGGGTTGTGTGCACCCTGGCTCACTTTAAGAGAGGCGGCATTACTGCCCATTCCGCCGACTCCCCTGAGCAAGCACACAAGCGCATCATACATATGAAGTCATACGCACAGCACAGGAGTGTACAGCGGCCCAAACTTTATTTATTGTTAGGCCTGTACACTTCATTTTGCCTTGGAGGTTGGCCCTCAAGGGTGTTTATTGCTCGAGCAGACCCAAGCCGAGATTCCAATTTAGCCCTAAGTTAATGCGACTGCACTTGGAATCGAGCCCAGGCCGCTGGCACATCAGAGCGCCGCGCTGGGCACCACTGGGCTACGGCCCCTCGAGTAAATCTAGCTACATTTGTACTTACGAGTAGTTCGATTTAAGTGTAGGGTACAACTTTCTGCTTCACAATAACACTCTGTCCTACCAGCGGACCGTTTCAGGCTACTTAACGATCCGTAAAGTGTTGCTTTTCCAGGTGAAGCTTCTTTCGACCGTTGGCCGCAACAGCAAGCGCTGCTGGAAGACGAAGCATTGCACTTCCTGGTTTATCTGGTGCGTTCACCACGAAGAGCGAACCCAATGCGTCGACTCGTACACCGTCCTGACTGCCTACTGGTGCACTGCTCGTCGCACTTCGAAGCTGATCTCCAACCCCGGCATGTTCTACGCAGGCGCCTACGCTGCGGACGGACGATTCCTCAACGACATCACGCAGAGCAAAGAGTGTCCGGAGCACTTCCGGCCCTACAAGGTCGGACGCGACATCTACCTGTGCCTGAGTATGGACCTGAGCAGGGCTTCTCGCGGCAGAATCCCGTTCGCCGGGTTCTTTTCCTGCGACTCGGGCAACCCGCTGTCGGAGACAAGCGGAGGTCTGGATGCGCCGAAGCACTGCCCGAAAGAATTCAGCCAAGTGACTCTGGACACGGTCGACGGCTGCGCAATCATGCAGTGCGTGAAAGGTCGCTCCGGGCTCGCCCAGATTCAAGTGAGGCGCCCGCCATTCGAGGAGCCCGACTATGAGTTGGTCGAGCATCCCGTCACTGTCGTGAAACATCACGGCTGGCGTTGGTCCTTTAATATCACACAGCACGTGTGGCGCTTCCTCGGCTTCTTCGGCTCAGCTTCGAGCGATGACGAAACCAGCTCAATCGACAGTAGCAGCAGCTACAACAGCAGCAGCAGCAGCAGTTCTGATGCCGAATCGGCGCCCTACAGCTCTGCTCAGGAGTCCACTTCGGAGTCCGCCTCTCCGTCTCCGGCAGGTATCGCGGCCCTCGTTGGCATCATATTGGGCATCGCCGGAATTGTCGTGCTGTCTGTGTGGCTCCGCAGGCGCTGCGCTCGCTGCCGCTCGGCTTCGGACGAAGCAGCAGTTGCCACACCGCAAGAAGCCTCCGCTTAATCGCTGGAGCAACGCGATGGCTCTGAGACAGTCGCTGATGCAGAGGCTGAGACTCGAGGACGTGCTTTTTTATTTACTTAATTTTGTAAATGACCGTCTCTAGGAATCTGATATTCACGACAAGCCTATTGGAGCACTCATTATGTCGTAAAATTCACATTCATACACAGGCACATTCATACACATGTTCATTTGACATAATTGCACAGTACAACGCGCTTTTCTTCAATGTACATCGAGCATATATTAACTTAACCGTCACAATCTCGAATTTGATTTGCTACATTGTGTAAGCATTTTTATTGTTTACTTTTTTGAATCGGAGCGTTTGTTCTTAGAAAATTCTTAATACCCTTTAGACTCGTATTTCCCAGGTGATCACGACTATACTGCTTGTTATCTATCATCAGACACACAATTTTTAAACCTACATATACGTACAGCATGATTTCAAGCCCATGAGAATTGCTATAACTACTGCAAATGTGTATTGTAAAAATCCCGATTTGCGAGAACTGGTTCTGTTTTTCCTGCTTGCAATCTTAAGTGTAACCATTTTAAACTTGCGTATATCAAATATATAAAAACTATGCAGCTATCAAATGTCAATATCTAAAAACATAATCATTATAACAAAGTTTGAGGCCTAACTAAATTCTATTCTCTAAATCCTTACAAGACACATCATAAACCCATCAAAACGCAGTCCCCATCACAAATTTTATAGAGAATGTGATTTTTAAGGTTTGTGATAACGCCCCCTTCGTTTCTGTTATCGATCGCTACATCTCCTCCCCCTCTCTCTGGCCTCTCATTCTCCTCTGCTAAGCTTTCGTGTTGCATATTATTTCAGCTTCCGTTTCGGCTTCTAACTCTGATTCATTCTCATGCACAGAATATTCGTTTTCACGAATCTTGCAAAGCCAAGTCAGATGTTCTTCATCAGAACTCTCTTCTTCCGATTTTTATTTATTTTTTCTGGCGTGGCTTCCCTTGCTTGTAGGGGTCAAAATCCCGGGATCCCGGGATTCACTGGGTCGGGATTCAATCCCGGATAGTTAATGCTATGTTTTTATAATGTCTGATAAAATAACAATTAGCAAGACAGTTAGGTAAAATATGGAACATACATGCATCCATGTCCACTCTCCGTTGCACACTTTGCAAAATCTTTGATGTTTGAGTTCAGTCTTGTTTAAATAATTTAAGGTTGTTTTTAAATTTTGAACTTATCGTGCATGTCGTGACAACCTTGACAACGTGAATGCCCACTGCCTAGACAGTAGTATGTTGTGATTGTGAATGTAATGTATACATTCATATTGCTTTGCACAGTGGTACATGTACATTACATTATTTAATATATGTTATACATAAAATATATGCATATTACAATATTGATATTACGAGTAGTAATATACTACTATAATATTTGCTATACTACAAGTATAATAACATCACTGTTATAATATTATATATTACATTACCAGCCTAGCATTTCCCCTTTAGCTCCGACCAAAACTGTAAGCCTTATAAAAATGTCAGTCACAGCATTTTAATGACATTGTAACAATGTTACGACAAGGATGGTACTGGGAAATATCAATCCCGGGATTGACAGAATACGGGATTTTGTGACCCCTACTTGCTTACTACTGATTGTTCTACCTTCTGCTGATTTTCCTTACTTAGATGCTTAGCTTTCTTCCGGCTTTTCTTATTTGTAACTTCTGTTACGAGTATCTCAGCGCTCTCCTGGCTTCCCTTATCTATTGGTTCTTTCACTGTCACAGAATTTGGCACTGGCGCTATATTATCCCTATGCACTAATAACTTATTACCTACTAATTCGCCTTCTTCTTTCTGAATCTTAAAAACAACTTCTGAGATTTGCTTTAGCACTCTAAAAGCGGCTCTCTTTTTCCTATGGAACTTATTAGATTCATAAATGTTAAGCTGTGGATTATTAAATAACACTAAGCTTCCTACTTCGATAATTTTTTGCTTTTTCTGACTTTCGGCGGCGGTTCGTCGTTTGTTCTGCACCTTTCTCAAATTTTTCCTTTACTAATTTCCTAGCACTTTTTAATCTCTCTGCTGCATGCTCGGAAACATAAGTTGGATAATTAGAATATTGCTTTGGCTCTCTGATCTCACTGTCTATGGGCAGAACCGTCTCTCTGCCAAATAATAAGTGCGGCGAATAACCTGTAGTCTGATTAACACTGGTTCTAACTGCGACTAGGGCGGCTGGAATTAACAGGTCCCAATTGCTGTGATCCTTTTCAATTAGACACGTGACTATCGATTTCACTTGTTTATTCAATCTTTTTACTAAACCATTGCTTTGAGGGTGTGAAGAGTTTGATCGGGTGGTGATCAGTCACCCGAAAACTGCCACTTCCAGACGTTAAGCCTGGGAACAAAATCCAGTGATCACTTTCCGGTGCGGGCTCCTCTTCTTTGTCGGGCGGGTTCTCCGAGCTCGTTTCTTAAAGGATTCTTCCTCCGGAGTAGTCTTCTTGAACTCTACAATCGGCCGAATTTTTTTTTTTATTAGAGGCAGGGGGGTTGTGTGCACCCTGGCGCACTTTAAGCGACATAGGCACACAACCGGCGAGAAGCATTACTGCCCATTCCGCCGACTCCCCTGAGCAGGCATACAAGCGCGCGGATACGTACGCAGGCACACACTCACACAGGAGTGTACAGCGGCCCTAACTTTATATTATCGTTAGGCATGTACACTTCACTGCGCCTTGGGGGGTTGGCTCTCAAGGCCGTTAATTGCACGAGCAGAGCCAAGCCGAGATTCCAATTCAGCCCCAAATTAATGTGACTGCACTTGGAATCGAGCCTGGGTCGCTGGCACACCAGAGCAGCTGCGCTACCGCTGGGCTACGGCCCCCCTTAACAATCGGCCGAATGTGAGAGCGTAACAATTTACTCCGTCGACGTCGAAGTATCCTCGAGTGCCGAAATCAATATGTTCCCCGAGTGCGGAAATTCAGAATCAACGATGCGCCCTAATAACAAAGTCAACTCTATAACAATGACGAGGTCCTCTAGAAAAGGCGTCTTCTTCTAGAAATAACGGAATCGGAGTCGTGTGCTCCTATCGGTTACTCTAGGGTATCAAAATCAATCAAATCAATAATCCTCTAAGGGTATTGGAATCGGTCCACAGATCCTATCCAATCCCTTAGGAAAAGGGAGGCCTCAAATTCAATAGACTCAGTAAAATTAACTGAGCAGTAACGGCCGGCAATAACAATCGCTCTCAATAATCAAAATAACGAAGACTTGAACAAAGCTTACCAATTGGTGTTTCTCTTCCTCAGAGATGTAGCCTCGTTTGGCTGCTCTTAGAAAGCCCAAGATCTTTGGAGGCTGCTCCGAGTCTGAGATTTCAGCTCGGGTTTTGCGTTTATATTTATACACAATTTGTCGGCCTTGAGTCGACCTTGAGCTCAAAACCGGTTTTTTGATGAGTTCACGAAAGGAATTTTATTATTTGACAGGTGGGTTTTTTTGATAGAAGTGGGTGAGACTTGGGTCACATTCAGGTTAACATTGACCATATTTGGAAGTTCTAGAAATAGATGTTGAGAACCGGTTTTTCGGACAATAGCATAGCCACTCGCTGTTTGCGTGATGCTATTGGCATTACTAAAAACAGAGTATGACGCATAGCTATTTTTAAATTTGTGTTCATAATTTTATCTTACTACTTCTAGTAGGCTACCATGTTTGGAGATCTCTACATGTAATATTGAGTTGTGAAAGTGTGCTTCACGTTGTACAATTCACAGAATGCACTAAACTGCTTGTTAGTGAATGCTTTGCCGTTATCTGTATGGATCCAATGACATTGGCCACATTCACTAAACACTCTTTCTTGCAATAGCTTAACAATTGTGTAGGCTTTTTGATTGAGCATCGGAAATGCAAATGGATACCGGGTATTGCTGTCTACTGTTGTCAGCACATACTGATGACCCCTATTTGTAGCTAATCTATGTGTAATTGGTGAAACAGCTCACTAATTGGAAATTACTGAATCGGAGCTTGCACTTTATGACCTCTTTTACTCTCTAGGCGATGCACTCTGCCTCTGCCACATGCTTCTCTACTGCAGCTACTAGGCCTGGTCTCCATTAAATCTCCATCGAACACGCTGAACTGCTTTATCTCTACCTAGCGGGCTATCATGCAGATCGCTAAACACTAGCTTATCTAAAGACTTAGGCATCTAAAGACTTAGGCAAAACAATTTTCCAGGTTCCTTCTTCTTCTATGTCAACAGATTCCTTTCTAATTTCATCTTCTAATATTTTCGGCTTAACTGCTTCATTTCAACTGACTCATTTTTCTGAACTGGTGGGACTGACAGATTTTCTTGCTTCCACTCTATTAGTGTGTAGATTGCTGTATCTTCCCTTTGAGCTTTAACAATTTGCTCTCTCTTCAATGGTACTTGCAAGAAGTCAGTTGGCAATTTTTCAACTTTAGTGGTCAGGCTCAGTGTCTCTATTTTGTTGCTTTAAGCTTGAACTCGGTGCTGACACGTGCTACCATCACACCTTCTACTCCTGAAATGACTAGTGACTCGTTCCTAGATTCTGGGTCAACTGGATGCGGAGTCTGCATCTCACTTTCTCCTTCCTCTACTCTCTCGCCTACTGCAGCATTCACGCTGTCTCTCGGCTTCACGCCTTTTTCAATTTCACAGGCTTTCACGCCTTTTTCACTTTTACAGGCTTTCACGCCTTTTTCACTTTCACAGGCTTTCACGCCTTTTCACTTTCACAGGCTTTCACGCCTTTTTCACTTTCACAGGCTTTCACGCCTTTTCACTTTCACAGGCTTTCACACCTTTTTCAATTTCACAGGCTTTCACGCATTTTTCACTTTCACAGGCTTTCACGCCTTTTTCACTTTCACAGGCTTTCACGCCTTTTTCACTTCCACAGGCTTTCACGCCTTTTTCACTTTCACAGGCTTTCACGCCTTTTTCAATTTCACAGGCTTTCACGCCTTTTTCACTTTCACAGGCTTTCACGCCTTTTTCAATTTCACAGGCTTTCACGCATTTTTCAATTTCACAGGCTTTCACGCCTTTTTCACTTTCACAGGCTTTCACGCCTTTTTCAATTTCACAGGCTTTCACAAATTTTTCACTTTCACAGGCTTTCACGCCTTTTTAACTTTCACAGGCTTTCACGCCTTTTTCAATTTCACAGGCTTTCACGCCTTTTCACTTTCACAGGCTTTCACGCCTTTTTCACTTTCACAGGCTTTCACGCCTTTTTCACTTTCACAGGCTTTCACGCCTTTTTCACTTTCACAGGCTTTCACGCCTTTTTCAATTTCACAGGCTTTCACGCCTTTTTCACTTTCACAGGCTTTCACGCCCTTTTCACTTTCACAGGCTTTCACGCCTTGCTCTGTTTCACTTTCACAGGCTTTCACGCCATTCCTAATCTCGGTTGCTTCAGCTACTTCTGCCGGTCTTCTGGACAAACTGTCCGCGTTAGAGTGTTTTGCACCGCTTCTATGTTCGATATCGAATTGGAATTCGTTCAGCCGCTACCCAACATCCTAGAATCCCTTGGGCCTGTGTTTGCCTTGACAACCATGAAATCGCCTAATGATCAGTGCGCTAAAAATCGCTTTCCTATCAGATAAAATCTGAAATGCCTACTAATGTCTACTAACGCTAGTAACTCTTTTCTAGTTATCTGGATACCGCTTTTCTGATTCCTTCATAGCATGACTGAAATATGCTATAGGCCTCTCGATGCCATCTGACTGGATTTGGCCTAGGCAGGCCCCTATGCGTCCATCACTAGCATCAGTGTCTAAGACCATTCTAACATTTTCATCGTCTACAAATTCTGGATAGGCTAATACTTCTGTTGACATCATTCTACTATTAAGCTCCTCAAATGCTTTATCATGAGCTCTAGTCCACTTTGCCTTAGTTTCAGTCCGGGATTATAATTAGTCTTTGAAATACCTCTTTGAGGTGTTCTAAATGATCTTCAAATTGTTTAGAATAGGTCACGATGTCATCTATGTATGCTGAATGCTTGCCAATACCAAATTCATTAGTCTTTTAAAGGTACCTGAGGCATTAGATAAGCCCCGAGCCATGACTTGGTACTCAAATTGACCTCTCGTTAATGTTGAAAATGCAGTCATAAACTTGTGTTCCTCTTTCATCGGAACTTGCCAATAACCAGAATTTAGATCAAGGTTACTAAAGTAATGACTGCCTGTCAGATGCGAAGATGTCTCTTGAATGTTTAGGTCAGTTGCCATCTTTCTTGGCTACTATCACTAAAGGTGTTGAATAAGTCGAATAGCATGGCCCAATTAGATTTTTGGCTAACATGTCATCTAACTGAGCATCCACCTGTTTCTGAAGATGGGGGGATCCTTCTAGTCGAAATCCTAACAGGTGTCTCATCTTTTAATGAGATCTCATGCGTGACTAATGCTGTTAAGCCCATATCTGGATCATGTTGTGAGAAGGCCTCTCTATGCTCTTGTACGGGCTGAATCACTTCTTCTCTCTGTTCTGCTGTCAAGTTTTCACTAATATCCATTTCGCTAATCCAAGTTTCACTTGTATAGATTGCGCTTGATTGACATGTCCGGTGATTGGCTGGTTCAGAACGGTTTGATCTACGTCACTGGTCATGTAGGTGAGCTCTCTGGGTCTCATTGGCTTAGCTAGACCTACTAATGACGATTTCGGCGACTTCAATACTACTTCCAATAGTCTCAATAGTCATTGGCGTGCCATAATTAGCTTCTGAATTTTTTGCTAATCTCACTGGGATTCGCAGTGCGCTATTAGGCGGAACAACTGCTCTCTCCTGAGTATACACTCGGCAAACTCTCACTGGCAAATGAGTATACTGCATGGGGATACAAGTCCCCTCTTTTAAAATTAACATGCCTTTGGCTAAATGGGTGCTTTCACAGCGCTCCTTAAAGAATTCCATGCCTAATATATGATCGCAATCCTGACTGCACAATACTAATTCAATTTCTATCTCTAGATCTCGAACTGCACTAAAGTACTTGCTTCTCCATCTAATTTCATTCACTGTAGTCCCATCAAATGTGGAGATTCTCCTAGTGGTTTCTCTAATCTGATTCGGTTTGAAAAACTTCGACCAAACTGATCTACTCAGAAAATTATTTTGAGCGCCTGTGTCTATTAGGAAGTCTACTTCTTGGTTTTCGATATTGCCTACTACTACTGCTTCATAGCCTGTTTGCAAGGACAACTTAAGTAGGACGCTACACTCGAAGTCGATGGTAAATGTTTTGAAGGCAACTTTTCGCCGAAAAATACACTGCAGAGATAGGAGGTTTTAATTTTTTCAGCACAAAATTTGTTGTTGCTTTTGATAGGAGGCAGATCCAGTGTTCATCTTTTGATATGTTGTGTCCTTCTTATTGCTCTATCGATACTCATAAAGCTTTTCGTTCAGAAATAGTTTTGAAGGCAGGTTTCACCGGGAAAATACACTACTGAGATAGGAAATGTCACGATTTTCAACACTAAAACAGTGATTGGGTCTCTTAACAGTGTCAGAGAAAGTTCTAATCACACTAGTCTGTGCCTCACATGCTGCTCTAACGACGCATTAATCGATTTTTCATGTTAAATTGGTCTGTCACTAGGAAAAATGTTTAAAATAATGACAAGATTTACAGTTTGTTTCGGTTTCAGTTTTACAGTTTGGCTGGTGCAGACGCAATTGATGCTGTCGCAGTATAAGTAGGTATTGGTGCTGGTGCAAACGCATTATTTGCAGGCACACCAAGCATGTGTCTTCTTCGCATTGGGACTGTTCGCCAACCTTCTGAATCTACACTCTATATTTACAATTAGAGGCCTTCACTTCACATTCACTTCTCCTAGAGGGTCGTGGCCTCGCATGCCGCCCTCCGTTTCCCTGTTTGCGATTCACCTGGCACTGGTGACCTATTCCAGGCCTCATCGAGCCGCGGGGTGCTAGCAAATTGCACACCTTCCTGGCTGCGGCTGACAATATGCCGGCACTCTCAGCTGAAACCCCGGTTGCTCTGAGCTGGGCATGGCTGAGGTCTCGCCACAGATGGTGGCTTATGCGCCATCAGCTTCTTCTGCTGCTCTAGCTCACTCTTCTGCTGCTGAACTAAATCTTGGAGCTTCTTCTCTTGCTCGCCTTCTCCCTCTTTCATCATTATAACACCTCCTTTGTGCGATAGTTGCCATGCGGCCTCAATTCGCCTTAGCATTCGTCTATAGCCTCGACTCATCTCTTCCTTGCATGCGGCCTCTAAACTCTTCTCTAAACTCTTCTCTAAACTCTGACGCATTTCCTATTCTTACCAAATCTTTCAATCAAGTGCAGCTCCTTGAATTCGTCATACCCTAGATCTTCTGGCAGATTGAGTTGCTGTACAGCAGCGAATGCTGTTGCTAAGTCAAAGTTGGCTAACAATTCTGTTTTCTTATGGTTCTCCTCAATTCCTTCTGATTCACACCTCTGATCGAAAGCTGTCAACCAGATTCTAATGTCTTGACTTGGTGTGTACTTCTGGATTCTCCCATGCCTCGCCGGTCCTATTTCTAAACGATTCCTAAGTTCTTTGGCTAAAAGCGCTAGTGCGTCATTAACTCCTGCCATTTTTCACTTATCTAATTTGCTTTCCGCTGGTTTCTTGATCCCACCGCTGCCACCAAGTTGTAGCAGGTGTAATTTTACTTATTTGTTTTATCTTACAATCTTTCACTAAGTTGTTATAGGCCTCTTCTTTTTGCCTAATTAAATTCGTACTGTCTGTCACTAAGCTATGAAAACTTCCTAATTCATTCGATTTCTTAGAAATCTCGCAGTAGCGATTAGTGCCCGAGCGGTAAGACACTGTTCTAAATTCCTAACTAAGTCCGAAATTATAGCGTTCTCCGGGGAACAAGGATGTCCAGCATCAGCTTCTTAGCTTCCTAATGCCTACTATTACTGTGCGTTAGCCTGTGCGTTTCCTTAATATGCCTATTCTGGGTCTCCTTGACCTCAGTTTCCCCATTCTAGCAAAGAACTAACAACTTAAGTCTCTTTAGCAGAGATTTCGTTTAGGCTAAAAGTCTATAGCTAAGTAAGAAGATCGGAACCGATAGCAAAGGTTGAGTTTATGATAATATTCAATAAAAAAACCTAGAAACTAGCTGATTGGTTGGGGTGAATAAAATACGAATCTAGCTACTAGTAGTAATATAGTTTGAAAAGACCCTGCCTCTATTTTTCTCTCTGCATTTCTCGATAGATGCTGGCGAATTGCGATCTAAGCTGTGCTTCTAGACATTCAGCAGTACAGCTTAGGCTGCCACTGAAGTGAACATAAAAAAACTGGGCATCGGGTGCTAAAAATTTGACCAAAACTGCCACTTTTAAAGATTATTCCACCTAAAGGTACCAAAATAATTGACAGATAATTTAGGAACCATGCATGCAGTAATTACAAATATTTGTCATCATGGGAAGTCAGCTATAGAGTCTGAGAATCATTTCAGTGCTCATAACAGTGCGCATTTTTAGTTCATTTTAACAAAAAAACACGTTCTTTCTTTAATGAGCCTAAAATGTGTAAAGATGTCAGCGGATATTGACAAGGACCACTAGAAGTCATCGAGTTATATCGTCACGTCGTGATACACCGGTAGCTTCTAGTTGTCCTTGATATTGGCATGGACAGGGCCTCTGGCTGTGCTGCAATCTTTAAAAACAACCCCACTAGCTAGCCCTCTTCCAAACATCTTTGCTTCGATTGAGACAGGCTGCGAGAGATCAGGAATTGGATGCTTGAATATTAAATTTTAGTGTGACCGATTTTGTCACTCAGTTGTATTTTGCCGACACTAATTAGAGAGTCGAGCTGCAGACTGTTGCAATAACAAGAAATTGCAATATACTCAACTATATCTTGGTTTTTTGAGATGATCTTAACTGAGAAAATAATCTTCTTCCAGCGTCACAGGGCGCGCCTCTCAAGAAACAGCGGTTGCCGTCATTCAGCTAACGCATGTCGTAGCTGCCCACCAGGCACTCAAATTTCTTCATGGAATAGGACTACGTCAGCACGGTATGGCCAGAGTCGAGGGAGTACAGCAGGTAGTAAAGTCCTCCTCCTGACATAAAGTTTGAGTAGTCCTTGTACAGTCCATTTGGATCCATGAACGAACAATGACCGTACCACCAACCAGCCTTCCTGCCTTCAGCGCAGCTTCCATCGTTCCAGCTGTCATTGTCGGAATCCGGGGTGCTGAACTGCTTGTTGTCTGCAGTCAAGCTAGTACTATTTTTCTGTCCAACATTCGACCTGCTCGTGTCCAGCGGTCCCATCGAGCACCTGTACTTATCGGCCGTTGGGCCAACAGAGAATGGAGCATTCTCAGCCCAGTACCAGGTGCCGTTCCAGTCGCTGAACTCCCAGCGGACTCTCCACACTCCGGTCTTAGTGAGCTGGTGGAGCTGATCCAGACCCATCCAGTAGTTGAGTCTCTCGCCCTGACCAAACCCGCTCGCATACTCCGACCAGTTCCGGTTGAAGCTGACGGAGCCGTCGCTCTGCGCTGAAAAGTTGTCCAGCACTTCACCGGCTTCCTCATCTGAAACGGTGTCAATTGTGCTTGACTCGATGATCGCTGCCTAATGCATCCTTGAAAAGATATACTTGCAGTTCATTCACTCACTAACAGAGCTAGAGTACTCATCCACGTACAGATTACTCACCCACAGAGTGCTCACCCACAGAGTACTCACCCACAGAGTACTCACTCACAGAGAAATCACCCACAGATCGTGCTCACCCACAGAGTGCTCACCCACAAAGTACTCAACTCACAGAGTACTCAACCCACAGAGTGCTCACCCACAAAGTACTCAACCCACAGAGTACTCACCCACAGCTGAGGCAGGCTGGAGTCGCTGGCGTGCCGGCACTTCCTGCAGGCGTCCATCGCTCCCTGACCGCAGGCCAGCAGCCAGCAGGAGCCGGAGGCCGCATCAAAGCGGACCGCATCCGCATTTTCAGCGGCCATCACGCAGTGCGTGTCACTGACTGCGGACTTCACCGCCAGCACGCGGTACTCAGCGAGGTCGCCTCGCTGGAGCTTCCAGTTGAGATCGGCGACTACTGACGCGACTATCAGTGCGAAAATAATACCGAAATTTACGAGTCGATTTTTCATACCTTTTTGTGCGGCAGCTTTTTTGGGAGCTTCGGTGTGTCGTTTGGGCAATTTACGTGTACATGTAATTGCGGGCCGTCTCACTGGTGAAAATAAAGTCCTAGCTTGAAATTGGACTTTCGATGAATTGCTCGTTAAGTCTGCGCTCTCAGGTGAAGACGCTGAACTGATCAAAACTGACACACTTTAAATATTTAAAACTGAAATAGTCTCTTTCGCAGTAGCAGCTGCTTATTGAAGACTTTTCCCAGGCATTTTGTTCCAAATTAAAGGCGTGTGACCCACCACTATTTTGTAGAAATTTACAGCTTTTTTGTCTTTGAGTCTTCGATCAATTTTTTCATTACTACTATATTGCAAGCAGTTACATTAGCTAGAGTTTTGCTGTGCATAAATAATGTCAATTTCGATTCACAGCCTATAGTTTTATTACTTGTAGATTAATTCAAACACAATCATCCGTCAATCAAAATTAACATGTTGCATGAAAATGCAGTTTCAAGTTCCAAACAGCTAGGGTCGAGATTTTGCCCGCGGGAGTGAATTTCCTGTCGAGATTTTCCAATGGAATGTAGCCCTAAATGCTTAGTAAGTGTTCCAAGGAAGGATCGTGCGAAAAGAAGGTCTAATAAAGTTTTGGTCTTGTATAATAAATGTATAAGTTTTTGTTTTAATATCTGACCACGAACAACAGCAATCTGACGTATCCAGGTTCCTAGTCACTTCGTCATCTGCCATTTCGTCATCTGGGGTGTCTGGGGTGCTCACCTCGACTAGGGTCACTTCGTCATCTTAATTTGCATGCAGTACATGTACCTCAAGAGAGTCATTTCGTCATCTACCAGTTCCAACTTCCAAGTGAATTAATGTGGCAATTAAACATATTTACATGGAATCCTAATCATCCCAGTCATTTTGTCATCTCGATTGATAAAACCTGTCGATCGATCGGTTCTGCTTGCCGCAGCTTATAGTTAATAAAGACAAAAATAGTTTACACTAACTCGAATCTCACACAGATTGATTGGTTTGATGACGAAGTATCCAGCATAACTAAATATTTGGTCACTTCGTCATATTATTTTTCAAAGCTACTTTGCTTCTGGTCACTTCGTCATCCGATATGACGAAATGGAATATGACGATCTGACCAGTGACCCGTATCCAACGTCAGCCGACATTTCCGATGTCTATCGACGTCGTTGCTAAATTTTCTGGGTATCTTTTTTACATTACGCCGACGGATAGAACGGCGTCAATCATCGGCTAAATGTTTCAAAATTAGCAAGAAGGACGCGATTAAGAAGACGGCCTATTAAAAAAAGTCGACTTTGACGAAAAGTTTAGGATCTAAAGTATTAAATTAAGTTTTAGAGCCCAAACAGGAAAAAAACTCTGATTTATCAAAGCGAGAACTAACAATAGCATGCGGACACAGCGCTGACAGTGACAGAGAATGAGATATTACATGTAATATGCACCGCGCTGTCATTAAGGCGATCGACATTCTTTTTACTGGCCAAGTCCAAGACAGGCAAGGGTAGCGCGATGAGTTAAAAATGGTTAGTGACTTGAGCCAATGCATTGCATTTCCACAATTTGTATAATGATAGGTATACAATTTGTATCTGAACAACCTTAAGTTAAAAGTAGAAATATAAACTTGCATATTTCGTTAGAGAAATTTGAACAAGAAACGTCTTTACTTAAAAATGTTTTTAAAGTTGAGATTAATATTTTAGCAAAATTGAGAAACAATAAGTCGAATAAAAGTTTTAAATTGACAGCATCATCAATTTTTTTACAGAGTACTCACTTACAAAAGTATTTGTAACACTTTCTTACAAAAATTGTTTTTGAAAATAAAAAACTTCGAGCTTATGAGGTCGGGGGGGGGGGGTTTAAAGAAAAACTTCTGGTGGTCGCCGGGTTTAATTCGTTCGTTCCAGCCGTTCGAATCGGTGCGCTTCCGACGTTTCAAACAAACTTAAACGAAGGTCCGGCTTGCAGATGATGGGGAGCTCCGCTGCTGAGTTCTCAGACTCAGGGGGAGGGTAGCTGTGGTCGCGGCTGAGCGGTCTAGTTTTGCCGACGTTCAGAATGCCGAATGCAGAGATTTGTAGCCGAAAGGGGACTTCAAAATAAGCCAAATTTGTCGAGAGTCTTACTAATAGTAGTACATGTAGGTCGCTGCCACCACCGCAGTTATACGCGGGAAAAGCTCTAAAGCCTCCAACTAGCTTGAGTTTCGCTCTAGCGCTTCTCTGTAGACCGCTGAGAGTCAAAATAAAGCTTCCGAGGTCAGGAAGGCTAATACACCGTTTCACACACAAGATTTTATAAATCAGGCTGGCGTTAATATGGGGCCAGGTAGCTGAGTATAGCACTTATTTTATTACTGGCTGTTGCGCGCACTATAAGTAATATACTATGATGATAATTATTAGCTTCTAGATTACTTGGTCGGGTGAGGAGCTGGTCGGATCGGGATGTCGGGATTAAAGGTAGGGTCACCTCGAATATCTGGAGCTCGGAGTTCGGGACGGGTGAATTCAAACGATCAGAAGGGGGTTCCCGTCGAGAGTCTGATGGCTGGTAAAGGGGGGCGCAGACTCTTAAATAACGCTCTCATGAGCCACCCGGAGGAAAGGAGTTACCCCGGGTGGGAAGAGAGTTACACGCAATGGAAATGATCGGGTACACCGGGTGGTAACGATTAAACACCGGGTGTAAACCCTTATTCAAAGCACAGTAAAACCAAGTTACGGGTCCGAGTGGGAGCCCGAAATACACTAAGAGGAAAAGTGGGATTTCCACGCAGGGAAATGACGTCGGTATGCGTAATTTCACTTGGTGAGTAAATCCACGCAGAGGAAAATAAACATTACATTCGGTGGGGATAGTGGGAGGCCTCCGCGCCTACCACACTTATGTGGTAGGCCGGTCTACCACTGGGGCTCCTTCAACAGTTGGCGACGCGCGAAACGCCTCCATCCGTTGGGATTGTGTTGACGTCATGAGCCGCTCCCCCGGATGACTGTGCGTTTTCCCCTCGTTGATCCCACCTTTGGTCCATTAGTTGCCCCGTCCTTTGGTTCCGCCTTGTTTTACTGTGTTATTCCCGGGTTTTATCCCTCTTTCCCACCAGTGTTCCCCTCGGTGTTCCCCCCTAGTGTTTCACCAGTTGAATTTATGTAATTTTTTGTATAAAAATCATTGCGTATAAAGTTTTGCTTAGACTGGAGCCTCCCCGAGTTACCTTGAGTTAAGTGTGAATTTGCAGTTATAACCGCCGTTTCACTCGGTCTACTGTCTCGTCTCATTCGTCTAATTTGATAGTTTGCGATATTCATTTGTTTATTACTCAGAACTATTAACAAGTAAGCTAACTTGTCACTTGCTTAATTTATCTTACGTAGCATCTTTATTAATAATTAGTTGAACCGTAATAATAATAACGAATAAGATAATAAGCTTCTAACATTAATATTTATCCAGTTGGACTTAATCGAAGCCTCTAGTTTATCAGCCGTATATACACGTTAGGCGGTATAGAACACGGCAAAAACCGCCTATAAGGCAGTCCGTATCATGCTATATGATACAGTAGCATGCTATAGACCGCCTTTTTTATGCGCACAAGGGCCAAATATGGCACAAATTTGAACAGACGTTTCTGCTTATTTTTTAGTTCACTAATGCAAAGTAGGCCTAGCGATTTTACTAACCTACTACGCTACTATTCTCTAGTACAGTATTTTAGTGTCACTAGAATGCTAGATAAAAATTAGGTCAGGATGACTTAGTTACAAGTGTAAGTGTTAACATTTAACATTATTTTATGTAGGCCTACTAGCTGTTTATTATTTCCACAATATTAATAGGCCCAGCGAATTAATATTAGAACAGGAGAACAATACAACTCGACTTAAAGTTCAATTAGTGAACTTGGATGGCGCTCAGTTTCAGTTTGTAGCTAGGCCTATGCACAATTTTGTAACTGAATGCAATAACTGTGTGACTAAGCTAGGCCTAGGGCTATATATTCAATATTCTTTTTTCTGAACCCTGAATCCTGAGTTTAGGAGAGAAACTATTTAGTAAAGCTAGCTATATTGATAGATATATTGAACAACCATAATTTAGGGTTCTAATATACTATACTAATAGCCTATTATATATACGTAGTACAACTAGCTGAGCTAGCATAAAATTCCATAAATGGATGTATTTTTTATTTTTTATTTTATTGATAAATTGGGTTCTATTCTACTATTTTATGTTATAGGTTAAGCCTGAAATTAGTATTTAGTATTTAGAGGTTCTATATTTTTTGTTTTTTTAACCTTCCCTTTCCCCATAACCTGCTAGCCTTCCCTATATGGTTACACCCTACTGCCCTTTACCATACCTTACCCCAATGGCCTTCCTACAACACTTGCTACCTTTTCTTATCAATACAAGCCTTTCCCATACCTTGCTGCCCTTCATTGTCTTTTATAGGCCTTTTCCATACCCTGCTGTCTTTCACAAACCTTGCTGCTCTTCAATGTATCCTGCTTGGCCTTCATTGTATCTTGTTGGCCTTCCCACATGGCCACACCTTGCTGGCTTTTCCCATATCCTGCTAGCCTTCCCCACACCCTACTGTCTTTCCCCATACCCTGCTGTCTTTCCCCTACCCTGCTGTCCTTCCCCACACCCTTGCCAGCCTTCCTTACTCCTTGCTGGCCTTCCCCACACCCTGCTAGCTTCCCCACATCCTGCTGGCCTTCCCTACTCCCTGCTACCCTTCCCCACACCCTGCTGTCCTTCCCCATCAATGCAGGCCTTCCTCACTCCCTGCTGGCATTCCCCACACCCTGCCGGCCTTCCCCACACCCTTGCCAGCCTTCCTTACTCCTTGCTGGCCTTCCCCACACCCTGCTAGCTTCCCCACATCCTGCTCGCCTTCCCTACTCCCTGCTACCCTTCCCCACACCCTGCTGTCCTTCCCCACATCCTGCTGGCCTTCCCTACTCCCTGCTACCCTTCCCCACACCCTGCTGTCCTTCCCCATCAATGCAGGCCTTCCTCACTCCCTGCTGGCATTCCCCACACCCTGCCGGCCTTCCCCACATCCTGCTGGCCTTCCCTACTCCTTGCTACCCTTCCCCACACCCTGCCGGCCTTCCCCACATCCTGCTGGCCTTCCCTACTCCCTGCTACCCTTCCCCACATCCTGCTGTCCTTCCCCACACCCTGCTTGTCTTCACTACCAATGCAGGCTTTCCCTACACCCTGCTGTCCTTCCCCATACCCTGCTGTCTTTCCCCTACCCTGCTGTCCTTCCCCATCAATGCAGGCCTTCCTCACTCCCTGCTGGCATTCCCCACACCCTGCCGGCCTTGACACCCTTGCCAGCCTTCCTTACTCCTTGCTGGCCTTCCCCACACCCTGCTAGCTTCCCCACATCCTGCTCGCCTTCCCTACTCCCTGCTACCCTTCCCCACACCCTGCTGTCCTTCCCCACATCCTGCTGGCCTTCCCTACTCCTTGCTACCCTTCCCCACACCCTGCCGGCCTTCCCCACACCCTGCCGGCTTCCCCACATCCTGCTGGCCTTGCCTTCCCTACTCCCTGCTACCCTTCCCCACACCCTGCTGTCCTTCCCCACACCCTGCTTGCCTTACACTACCAATGCAGGCTTTCCCTACACCCTGCTGTCCTTCCCCATCAATGCAGGCCTTCCTCACTCCCTGCTGGCATTCCCCACACCCTGCCGGCCTTCCCCACATCCTGCTGGCCTTCCCTACTCCTTGCTACCCTTCCCCACACCCTGCCGGCCTTCCCCACACCCTGCCGGCTTCCCCACATCCTGCTGACCTTCTCTACTCCCTGCTACCCTTCCCCACACCCTGCTGTCCTTCCCCACACCCTGCCGGCCTTCCCCACACCCTGCCTGCTTCCCCTCATCCTGCTGGCCTTCCCTACTCCCTGCTACCCTTCCCCACACCCTGCTGTCCTTCCCCACACCCTGCTGTCTTTCCCCACACCCTGGTAATCTTCACTACCAATGCAGGCTTTCCCTACACCTTGCTTTCCTTCCCCATCAATGCAGGCCTTTCCCACTCCCTTCTGGCATTCCCTACACCCTGCCGGCTTCCCCACTTCCTGCTGGCCTTCCCTACTCCCTGCTACCCTTCCCCACACCCTGCCGGCTTCCCCACTTCCTGCTGGACTTCCCTACTCCCTGCTACCCTTCCCCACACCCTGCTGTCCTTCCCCACACCCTGCCGGCTTCTCCACATCCTGCCGGCTTCTCCACATCCTGCCGGCCTTCCGGGCTTCATCTCCCACTCAACCTCTTCCAGACAGCGCTCCTAGGCTACCCTTCCTGGCTACTCTTGCCAGGCTACCCCTCTTACTCAACCCCTCTCAGGCTCCTCTTCCACTCTACCCCTCCAAGGCAGCGCTCCGAGACTACCCCTCGCAGGCAGCCCTTCCAGTCTAACCCTCCCAGGCAGCTCTTCCAGGCTACTCTCCCAGGCTACCCCTTCCATGGCAACCACTTCCAGGCTATCTCCCACTGTGCCCTTGAGTACTGTCTCCATTTATGTTCAAAACTGAGAAGATTGTTTCGTTTCGGTATTATTAAAAAATATAACACTATGCATCATTATTTACTTCAGACGCTTCACTCTCACCATTTCAGGTGCGTACATGCGAGTCAGCTAACGCTGACGCCGCACTTTGTATTCGGCTTTCCAACGGGGAACTGTGCGTTTATGAAAGCCATTTGGGATTTGGAATGCCAGAAAAGATATTTTATTTTGCAAGGATCCGATGAATGCTGCGGCTTCGGCTGCAGTGACCACTGGCTCAAGCGGAGGACGATCGCAGGACTGTCTGCTGCCTGCCGCTTCGGCTGCAGTGACCACCGGCTCAAGCGGAGGACGATCGCAGGACTGTTTGCTGCCTGCCGCTTCGGCTGCAGTGACCGCCGGCTCAAGCGGAGGACGATCGCAGGACTGTTTGCTGCCTGCCGCTTCGGCTGCAGTGACCGCCGGCTCAAGCGGAGGACGATCGCTGCTCCGCGTGCTATCATCCAGTCCGGTTCCGTTTCGACCTTAACGAACAGTGGCAAAGTGAGGGTTATTTAATAACTATGTTTATTACCTGAACGATTGTCTGAAGTGATGCGTGTTCGTGGGATTCACCCTGGCGATGCGCAGTCCTGTACCAGCGGTTTGTAGTTGCTGTGTAGCTGAAGTTTTTGCGGGCAGCTCTATGTTGCGCGTATTACTTCAGTTGTTTTTGCGTAGCTGCATAAAGTTTTTCTATCCAAGCGGCACGTTACCTTTGCGTTTATTGAGAGCTGTAATTTTTTGTCCGAATAACAAATAAAAAAGCACTTTTGCTCGATCGATGTCACCCGGTAATTTGGCTGTTGCGCCACGCATTTTAGTGCAGTTTTGAAAGGTCAAATCGTCCAAGTAGTTTTCTAATTTTTTCACTTTGTGTTACACTTATTTGAGAAATTTCGTTCGTGCAAAAGAATTGACCAGACTGCAAGTCGCGGTTTGAATTTCGGATCGCGGCGGCCTGAAAATTCTCTCATCCTGCTCAGAATGTTAAACTATCCTTAGCTAATGGCAAACTATCCACATAGTCTGGCTAATTTGCTACCTCAAGTAAGCTAGGCTTAAAAATAGCACCAAAATTGGGTTGCATGAACAAGCTCGCACTAGCAAAAGCAAGCACGGCTAGAATGGAGATTAGCACAAGAGCTCAAGTATTTTGGAGCAAGAGCGTATTGACACTGACGCAACTCACGCAAGTATTTCACCTACATGTATGTTCAATCATGGATTAGTGCCAGTATGCACACGAGTATGTTTGACCTAGCTGCAGAGGAGATCATCCGGCGGATGCAGCGATCAGGAGGCGAAGAAGACCGCCCAATTCCGCTAGCCTCTGGCGACCATGAATGACTTCCATCGAAGTGATGTCCCTTCCGGGGGCGTCGGTCTCGCTTGCAGCGCGGTCCTCCTCACCGGCGGTGGGGAAAACTCAGCTGAGGTACCGGGTGAGCATCGATATGCTCTCGGGCTTGCAAGCGTCGGAGAGTTGGGCCGGGGTGAGTGAGTGGTGAAGACCAGGTAGTGGCAGATAAATTGTTCTGCGTTTTTACTGCCTGTTGAGCGGCAGAAGAGCTTGGGGCACCGCGCACGGCTCCTCAAGTACCTGGCCCTGAGGAAGCGGTGGCGAGAGAAGCAGCCATGCATGCCCGGAGAGGGCCCATGTACATGTAAATGCTCTTAAGATCCCTGAGGTTGAGCCTAAGGAAGGCTCTACGCAGGGGGACAGCAGCACGAGATTTCCTGCAATTTCGAGTGTTGATCCTGCCACCTGCGGAGATGCTAAGAGTCAGCCCAGTGCTTGACGCGGGAGTTAATCACCGAGGCGCAGGGGTGGGGGCCCCTGGGCCCGGTCCAGAAGCGTGCCGGCGGAGCCAGCCTTGCCGGGATGGAAACCATGACATCGTAGGCCGGGATCAATTTGAGCTCCACCTGCTGGTTGCCCAGCGCAAGCCCTGCATGGAGCCGGGCGTTGCAGTCCAGGACAGATCTGGAGTTGGTGGTGCTGCAGCAGACGGCCAGAAGGGCTGCTTGGCTGTCGGAGTGAAAAATAAATTTCTGACTGCAAGCTAAGCTGCCTTCGAACAGCTCTGGCACCACACAGGAGCTGATGGCAAGCACCTCGCTCTAAAAAACACTGGAATTGAGTCCCTGTGTGCTGCTATTTGGTAGTTAATAATACCTTTGCATGCAAGCTTAATATTTAACAACCAAAACAGATCTCTACTTTTGCCACTTTTACTGATTGCAAGTGAATCCACACGAAGCCGTGAAGTGGATTGAGCTGGACTAAAAAACGTATTTTGCGCTGATTTGAAGAGCACTGGAAATTCACCGAAATTGTAGCATCGATATCTCAGCAACTATTCAATATTTTGACAAGCGGTAAAGTACTGCTGGTGCAGAATTTCTTTACCTATTATCGAGTATAATTTCATGCGCCAAATCTATCGTTTTGGGGAACAGTATGGCTCGGAAAGAAGTGCATTTTGGCATAACTCCAGTACAAAGGTACAAAAGTGGAATATAAAGGAAACTCCAGCACTGAAGCCTTGTAGACTCCAATACTATAGATTGATGGTAGATTTTAGCGTGCAGTTTAGTGCGACACTGCTCAGCGGCTTGCGTAGTTTTGATTAGTTGCAAGTTGCAGGACAGCCGGTTTACTTGCAGAATCTTTACCGGCAGCAGGTTGATAAGGTGTGAATTTGACAAGTACACCTAGGCCGGGGGATACATTTTTTTGGCATTTGCAGAGTGCCTTTCGCGCCTATGCGACCAACATTTTCTGATAGATTTCGGCCCCCTGAGTCGATTGGCGCCGGTCCCAGAGCGCCAGAAGGTCGTCCGGTAGAGTTATTTGCACTTTTCCGGTGCCAAAACCGAAGCTCCAGTATTGGAGCTGATACATGTATGACTCCAGCATTAGAGCATAAGGAAATTCCGGCATTGGAGCCAGCACCGATGCTCCAATGCTGGATTTATATCAGCGATCCAGTACTCGCTCCAATGCTGGAGTTTCCTTTATATTCCACTACTGGAGTTATCCCAA
Source organism: Macrostomum lignano (assembly GCA_002269645.1). Lineage (NCBI taxonomy): Eukaryota > Metazoa > Platyhelminthes > Macrostomidae > Macrostomum > Macrostomum lignano. Next base: position 221,524 of record NIVC01001121.1, read on the forward strand.
ATGCACTTCTTTCCTAGCCATACTGTACTGTAGTCCAGCTGAAATCCACTCCACGGCTCAGCGAGCAGAATGCATTTTTAGTCAAGTTTTTGTGCATTTTTGTGTAAACGTAGCCACTTATGTAGTAAATAGATCAGGCTTTTTCCTCGGCAGAAATTTGAGCAAGGGATAAACTTACCTGTAGCTCATCAAAACTGACATTCTCTTCAATTTGATGGGTTCGGCCTTTCTAAGCCTATAGCTTCGGGCCTCAGAATTCGGAAATGAATCACTTAGAACTCTGGCCTCTCACTCCTGTCAGATGGTCAGCCCCATGGTAGCTAGATTGTGGGCGAGCAGCAAGGTCCTATAGCTAGGAGAAGACAGCGAGAGACAAGCAGGGAGAATTTGAAAGGTAGAGATTAGCTAATCCGCAGATTAACTAACCCGCTACCACCAGTCCGTGCGCCCCGGCTCACCAAACCGGAGCTATCGAAATCGGACTTCCGACTAGAGGGGCACTGCACTTACCTGCCATCTAGTGTCTTTTAGCTGTCTATCTCGAAGTCATAGCCGAATAGAAGGGACGCTGCTGGGACTAAGATCGCATTGGCCATGCAGGGACAGAGAGGACTTTTGCAGGGGGTTCTTGCGCTGGCGAGCCTTCATACACTACTAAATGTACTATTTCATTACCGAATTCCCAGAAGTACATGCATAAGTACACGTAACTGCACGCTTTTGGCACTAAATGTGTTAACACGTCGACAGATAACGATGGTGTAGATGTATTGTCACTTTTGGAGACCTTCAGACTAATATTTATCTCGTTTTAGCCGCTTAGCTGCCTGAGACAGCGCGAAAGCGCCAGTCTGGCACTTAATTTGCATGCTTAACATAATGATTTCTTAGATCGACTGATTGACTGGGAACTGTGCCGCTTCCGGTCCACCGTGACCTCTGCCTCTAGATTAAGCCGCTCATCTCAGCTGGTATTGCGAAAAAGAAAGAAAACGCTAAGTCTTTAACTTCCAGATTTAACTTTCTCACTTAATCCGCAATCCTAAACACATTAGATTGAGTTAGAGCAAATGGCTAATTTTAATATTAACTAACACTTCTGCCTCGAGATTGGCACACAAAAGCAAGTAAGCAAAAGTGCAAATCCTATCAGACTACCTAGGAAGGGGTTAGACAAAGGGTGCACCCAGTTAAGCAGGTCAAAAGAGCCTCTCACCCAACTAATCAGAGGACCTATCTGCCGGTAGCCAAGGAATCCACAGAGACCGAAACACTCAGATGGTATGCTGCTGCTGATCTTAACTGACGCGCGACGCTGTTGCTCCTCACTTGCCGGTTGTCGTTGCTGCTCTTAGATCACTGCCGGGAGATATTGATGATGCTTCTCAGGGGGAACTTAGCTTTTGAAGACGAAACTGCCGGGGGAAGGAGGATCAGATCGGCAGGACCGTAGGGGGAAGAGCCAGAAGGCAGTATCAGGCCAAGTTGAGCGCCCCAGGCATTGGCAAGGACAAAAACCGGGAGATATTTCGAGCGCAGTTAGAGTTGCCGCCTTTTATAGCTCTCACGCGGCCGATTTGTTTTAACGCACGCTGAATTTTCCGATTGGCTGAGAGCTTTTGTTAAAACTCCGCCGTTGTGAAATTTCGGTCTTATGAAGTATCGGTCTTGTGAAGTATGGTTTCGGCGTTGTGAAATTTCGGTCTTATGAACCCCCCCCATGTAGCTAGTGCATGTGCACTTGCCAAGCACGTCACAGAGAAGGCAAAACTTTTCCCCGATATTGTGCTTCTCAAATCAAATACTCGTACGTATTTAAATTAATAACATGCAATCCGTGTTTCCCGTTCGTTATTTTCAGCAGTACAGCATTTTTGCACCCCCTCATAATTGTTGTGTGTCGCGTTTTAGAACTCTTTCTTAATTCAAAATGCACACTAGCTCTATGTACACGCGACACTGTACATTGCATGAATCAATATTTCAACCCGCTTCACTTGACAATATATATAGTCTGACTTTGGCCAACTTGGGCCTTAAGAGTTTTGTCGTGCCTAAATGTCTCGCTTGTTCCTACATAACATGGCGTCGCAAGCATAAAGTACTTTCCCCAATAGCCAAGCAAGCTAGCTAATGGAAGGACTGAGGCCTCCAGAGCCGATGGTTTTTGATGCCAATCGCGCAGATAACTGGAGAAAATGGAGCAAAGCGATCGACTTCTACATGAAGGCAACCAAGAAGACGGAGGAGAGCGAAGAGGTCAAGATTGCAATACTGTTGACTGCGCTCGGATCAGAAGGACAAGACGTGTTCTCCACCTTCCCGACAGCCGAAGTGGCGACATACGCTGGGGTTCTCAATCAATTCAAGAATTACTGTGAGCCAATGAGCAACGAGACCTTCGACCGCTACCTGTTCAGAACCAGAGTGCAGAAGGAGTCGGAAGACTTCGATCAGTTCGTTGCCTCTCTGCGACAGCTCGTGACCAGGTGCAACTACGCGACACCGGCCAACGGCGAGTCAGTCGGCGACAGCGTCATCCGCGACCAGATCGTGATCGGAGTCGGCGACCCAGCGCTCAAAGAGAGACTACTCCGTGAGTCCAACCTGACACTCAACCGTGCAATTCAGATGGGACGGGCTTCGGAGACGTCAAAGCGACAGGCTAGCGCTCTGCTGGCAACTCAGAGCGGCCGAGCTCCGCCGTCAACGGTGGATGTTGTCCAAGGTGGACCCCGAGCACCAGCTGGCCCACCAAAACCGCCTTCAGGCCGCGGCTGTGGCTTCTGCGGACTGCAGCACGAGCGGAGAAAATGCCCAGCCTACGGTAGGAAGTGTAACAGCTGTGGCCGTCTGAACCACTTCTCGTCAATGTGCCGGTCCTCAAAGAAAGTCAACGAGCTCCAGGAGGACAAGCAGCAGCTGGATGACGCTGACCAAGAGGCAAAACCAGCGACAGTCATGACAGTTGAGAAACTGGAAGCTCAGCGTCTGCACGACTACTCAGCAATGATGGTGAATCTCACGGCAAAGGATTCGGGACGGATGCTCCAGTTTAAGGTCGATACTGGGGCAGATGTCAACGTTGTTCCGCTGCGATGCCTGATCAAGTTCGCCCCTGCGGCTGAAATTGAGCCCACATCCTGGACACTCACTACCTACAACAGACAGCAGCTGGATGTCGTCGGCCTAACTCACCTGACAGTTTCGTCTCCGTGTCAGAAAAACGTTAAACTTCAGTTTGTAGTCGTTGGAGAAAACGCGACTCCGATCATAGGTTGGAAGTCAGCACTGCATGAGTTGCATCTCATCAGGAAGCTTTTTGCCATAAACAAGAGCCCAGCCAATCTCAGCAAAGTTGAGAAACCCCACCAGTCTCAGATCACTAGCAGCCAGCTGATAGCAGACTATCCGACTGTGTTCAAAGGTGTCGGGTGCATGAAGCAGCAGTACACAATTCAGCTAACAGAAAATGCCGCTCCAAAAGTCCAGCCGCCACGCAAGGTTCCATTCGCGGCCTATCAGCCATTGAAGTGCGAGCTGGAGCGCCTGGAGAGAGATGGGAAAATTGTTCGAGTAGACGAGCCGACTCAATGGGTTTCAAACGTCACCATTGTCTGGAAGAAGGACGGCTCGATGCGCCTATGCCTTGATCCAACATACCTGAACCAGTTCATCATCCGCGAATATCACCCGATTCCAACGGCGGAGGAAGTTCGGATGGCGACTGCTGGAGCCGTGGTGTACAGCACATTTGACGCCAACGAGAGTTTCCATCAGCTCAAGCTAGATGAGCAGAGCTCGTTCCTCACTACGTTCCATACTCCATTCGGCCGTTACAGGTGGAAGCGGGTGCCGTACGGCTTATCATCGATCCCCGAAGTGTTCCAAAAGCGCATGGAGGAGAATGTCACCGGTCACGTCAAGAACTCGAAAAACTTTTTCGATGACATTATCGTGTGGGGGCGCACCATCGAGGAACATGACACTGCAGTTCGCAGCCTGATGGAGCAGTGCAAGCGCGCTAACGTGACGCTGAATCCGAACAAGATGCGAGTTGGAGCCCCAGAGCTGAACTACTTAGGTGATATTCTGGGCCCTGATGGAATTCGAGCTGATCCACAGAAGGTCAAGGCAATCAAGCAGATGGCAAGACCCGACTCTCTGGAAGGCGTAACCGCAAAGAAAGAGCAACTGAGGCGTTTTCTCGGCTGTGTCACCTACTTGGCAAGATTCTGCCCGCACCTGTCAGCCACTGCGGAACCACTGAGGCATCTCCTGAAGAAGGAAATCATATGGAGCTGGCTGGATCAGCACGACCAGGCGTATGATGCAATCATCGCGGATCTGTGCTCGAACCGGGTGCTGGCTACCTTTGACACAGCCAAGCCCGTAACGGTTTCAGTCGACGCAAGCAAGAGTGGAATTGGCGCAGTGCTGCTACAAGACCATCGCCCAGTCGAATACGCGTCCTCTGCAATGACCAGTGCCCAGCGAGCATATGCACAAATCGAGAAAGAGCTTCTTGCTATTGTCTATGGCTGCAAAAAGTTCCATCGATACATCTGGGGCCGGACAGTGCATGTCCAGAGCGACCACAAGCCGTTGGAGGCGATCTTCAAGAAGGCTCTGTGTGACACAACGCCTCGAATTCAGCGACTTATGCTCCAGTTGCAGCCTTATGACATTCGCGTCAAGTACACTCCCGGAAAGGAGTTGCACGTAGCCGACACATTGAGCCGAGCACACGGTGCAGCTGATCTCCTCACAATTCAGCTAGAAGAAGCCCTCGATGGTCAAGTCCTATCAGTCGAGCGCTGCTTTAGCGGGGACCGCGAGATCTTGCACATGATCAAGAATGCAACAGCCAAAGATATGACGAGCGAGCGGTTGCGGAATGTCATCCTAGACGGTTGGCCAGAGCACAGAGCGAGGTTGACAGACGACCTGAAGCCGTTTTGGGACGTTCGGCATGACCTGACCTATGCTTCCGGACTTTTGTGCTTGAAGGACCGGATCTATGTTCCCAGCGGAGATTCAAGGAAACAGGTGCTCAAAATTCTTCATGCTGGGCACCCAGGCATCGTGAAAATGCACCTCAAGGCTAAGGACTATTTCTACTGGCCAGGAATGCGGAGCTGTGTGGAGCAGGTCGTCACTGACTGCGAGTCTTGTCAGCGAAACATGAGAACCCAGTCTAAGGAGACGCTGATGACGGTGGACATGCCGAGCTTCCCATTCCAAGATTGCTCCACAGACCTGTTCGAGTTCGGCGGTTCATCCTACCTGGTGTACGTGGACTCCTACAGTCGCTGGATGAATGTCACTCGAATGAGATCGACCACCAGCGCAGCTGTCGTTTCAGTGATTCGGGACCATTTTCAAAACTTCGGAGTGCCAGAGAAACTCGTCAGCGACGGAGGTCCACAGTTTTCCGCTCGGGAATTTCGACAGACGATAGCAGAATTCAAGGTCGAGCACCGAACTTCAAGTCCGACGTACCCGCAATCAAATGGAAGAGCAGAACGCTACGTACAAACGGCAAAGAATATGCTGAAGAAGTGCTCAGAGACTGGACAGAACCTGGAGCTGGCGTTGCTTCACTACCGCAACACCCCAGTCGGCAGCGGCTTTCCGAGTCCAGCTGAGATGGCATTCGGTCGTAAGCTCCGGTGCGACTTGCCGGCAACTGTTCAAGATTTGCGGCCAAAGGAAATTCACCTACACTCAAGCATAGAGGCCTTTGAGAAGCAGCGCACTCGGGCAGCGCAGTTGTACAACCGAGGAGCTCGACCATTGAGGAGACTAGCTGCTGGTGATCTGGTCTGGCTCCAACGAGGTCGTCGCGACTGGGTGGCTGCTGAGATCGACAGCGAGCTGGAGAATTGTCCAAGGTCGTACTGGGTTCGAACCGAGACTGGTCAGCTGCTCAGAACGAATCGCCGTTTCATCAGGCCTCGAATGGTAGATGTGCCATTCAGCGAGTCTCTCCATTGTGACAGCGAGGATGTCGACGAGGCTGAGCAGCCGGCCTCCGTGCAGCCGGCCTCTGCGCAGCCGGCCTCCGTGCAGCCGGCCTCTGTGCAGCCGGCCTCTGCGCAGCCGGCCTCCGTGCAGCCGGCCTCTGTGCAGCCGGCCTCTGCGCAGCCGGCCTCTGTGCAGCCGGCCTCCGTGCAGCCGGCCTCCGTGCAGCCGGCCTCCGTGCAGCCGGCCTCCGTGCAGCCGGCCTCAAAGCAGTCAGATGAGCCGTACAGGACAATGCGTGGCCGAGTTGTCAAAACGCCAGTTTTCTATCATCCGAGTTAAGCCGCTGTATTGATGAAGATAAGTTGACGCTTGATTCTGATTTGAGTTAAAGTTTGATGAACTGTTTTTTTGGAACTGTTTGAGCTTGCGAATCGTAAGGTCGCGTTATATTCCGCATTGACTTCCGACTTTGTATTCTTAGACAGTGGAGAGATTAGGAGTGTATTGTTGCATTGTATCGGTCCAGAGCTTTGCATTAAAGTTAATGTGCATTGTTTGTATCAATGTTGCCAATGTTATTAGTCCAACATGACTCAAAGATTGTAGTTTTTTTAAATCCGCTTCCATTCGAATTTGCTTTTATTTCCGCTTCCGTTCGGAGATTTTGCTAAATACTTTAATACTGTAATCGGTTAACAAACTTATTTCTTGCGTTGGGAGATGTGTGTCGCGTTTTAGAACTCTTTCTTAATTCAAAATGCACACTAGCTCTATGTACACGCGACACTGTACATTGCATGAATCAATATTTCAACCCGCTTCACTTGACAATATATATAGTCTGACTTTGGCCAACTTGGGCCTTAAGAGTTTTGTCGTGCCTAAATGTCTCGCTTGTTCCTACTTAACAATAATTGGTGCCCCTCATTACTCATGTTGGCCTCCCAAACTTGGACCGCCCCCTCCCAAAATGAAATTCTAGATCCGCCACTGCTCGTATATGATAAGACTGACTGAATTTACTATTACTAATATACTTATACTAGTTATAAATCATGTCTCAATCCGATGGAAACAACTTACGTATGTAAATGTCCATGTACCAGGAAAGTCATGGCTATTTAAAAAGTGGCAGGATGTCAGGCTATGAGAGCACGAGACTTTTCCACAGAGGCTTTTCTTGCCGAGCTTTCCTCTCATTTTTAACCAACAGGTGCTGCAGAGACAGAGGGCGAGAAGGAGAAAGGGAGGCCAATAGGGGGAGATAAACTATTGAGACTACTGTAATGTAAAATCATACCTCTCGTAAAATCATGTAAAATCATGTAAAATCACTTTATACCTCGCGCCATATGGCTCTACCTCCCACTATTCTTTGTGACCATATTTGTGTCATCATCAAAAGAGAATTCGATAAAACAGGAATGTTTCAGGACATGACAGAGCGAATTATCGTAAAAAGCATAGTTAAAAGCAGTGAAGTCTGTTTTATTTTAGAGGCACATGTTTACAATACTCAGTTAAGTATATACATGTACCCGTAAAACTGCACATTGACAAAAGACAATGAAAAACTCTTGTCGAAAAAATGCGCTGCATAGTTCTCTCAAACTCGACAAGGGGGGGACAAAAAACTGGTTACAGCATTACAGAGCGAGAAAAAGAGCGTCAGCGTTTGATGGTAGTGCAATAGTGCAAAGAAGTCACGGATTAAATGTTGCATACGCCACGGGCACAGAGAAGTGTGACCAAACATTTATACGGCTACGTCGGCTAACAGCTAATTTCTGTCCAATGTGGCTGAATAGTCATCCATGTCGTAGTCGTCACCGTCGTCTTCTTTCACCTCAGAGGATCCTGCGTGCACTCTGCGTCCTATGAATAGGCAGCAGCGTAATGCACATTGCTTTGTCTCATCTCGATACCTGCCAATGAACGAGAGAAAAAGTCCTTGTATTTAAAATGCAAATGCATGATGCAAAGCATTCCAATACAGTTCATAGCTAATCTGCATTGTTAGCACTTGATGCTTGAGTGACTATGAGCGGAGAAGCTGAATAGGTTCTGTAAGCGACCAACACAATTCACTGATTTCACTAGGAAGAAGCTAAATACATGCCATCTTACCATCTACGTACTCTTGTTTCAAACGACTTCAATTTACGTATTCTGCTGATGATATTGTAGAGTCTATAAGCGGCAGCATATAATTGTCGTATTTTTTTACTCACTGCTAATTAAACGAGAAGATAAATAACTGGCATAGATCTCCTCTAAAAGAAATCGGATAATATGCTTCTTCATTAGTCCTTCGATCGCCCTTAGCACTCACAACACTAGTAGATGATAGCACGCGGAGCAGCGATCGTCCTCCGCTTGAGCCGGCGGTCACTGCAGCCGAAGCGGCAGGCAGCAGACAGTCCTGCGATCGTCCTCCGCTTGAGCCGGCGGTCACTGCAGCCGAAGCGGCAGGCAGCAGACAGTCCTGCGATCGTCCTCCGCTTGAGCCGGCGGTCACTGCAGCCGAAGCGGCAGGCAGCAGACAGTCCTGCGATCGTCCTCCGCTTGAGCCGGCGGTCACTGCAGCCGAAGCGGCAGGCAGCAGACAGTCCTGCGATCGTCCTCCGCTTCTGGAAGAGGTTGAGTGGGAGATGAAGCCCGGAAGGGCTGCCTGGGAGGGGTAGAGTCGGGTTAGCCTGGAGGGGCTGTCTGGGAGGGCTGTCTGGGAGGGCTGTCTGGGAGGGATAGCCTGTGAGAGGTAGAGTGGCAGGGTGTGGGAAATGACAGCAGGGTATGGGGAAGGCCGGCAGGGTGTGGGGAAGGGTAGCAGGAAATAGGGAAGGCCGGCAGGATGTGGAGAAGCCGGCAGGATGTGGAGAAGCCGGCAGGGTGTGGGGAAGGACAGTAGGGTGTGGGGAAGGGTAGCAGGGAGTAGGGAAGTCCAGCAGGAAGTGGGGAAGCCGGCAGGGTGTGGGGAAGGGTAGCAGGAAAAAGGGAAGGCCAGCAGTAGGGAAGGCTGGCAGGGTGTGGGGAAGGCCGGCAGGGTGTGGGGAATGCCAGCAGGGAGTGGGAAAGGCCTGCATTGATGGGGAAGGACAGCAGGGTGTAGGGAAAGCCTGCATTGGTAGTGTAAGGCAAGCAGGGTGTGGGGAAGGACAGCAGGGTGTGGGGAAGGGTAGCAGGAAATAGGGAAGGCCGGCAGGATGTGGAGAAGCCGGCAGGATGTGGAGAAGCCGGCAGGGTGTGGGGAAGGGTAGCAGGGAGTAGGGAAGGCCAGCAGGAAGTGGGGAAGCCGGCAGGGTGTAGGGAATGCCAGAAGGGAGTGGGAAAGGCCTGCATTGATGGGGAAGGAAAGAAAGGTGTAGGGAAAGCCTGCATTGGTAGTGAAGATTAGCAGGGTGTGGGGAAAGACAGCAGGGTGTGGGGAAGGACAGCAGGGTGTGGGGAAGGGTAGCAGGGAGTAGGGAAGGCCAGCAGGATGAGGGGAAGCAGGCAGGGTGTGGGGAAGGGTAGCAGGGAGTAGAGAAGGTCAGCAGGATGTGGGGAAGCCGGCAGGGTGTGGGGAAGGCCGGCAGGGTGTGGGGAAGGGTAGCAAGGAGTAGGGAAGGCCAGCAGGATGTGGGGAGGGCCGGCAGGGTGTGGGGAATGCCAGCAGGGAGTGAGGAAGGCCTGCATTGATGGGGAAGGACAGCAGGGTGTAGGGAAAGCCTGCATTGGTAGTGTAAGGCAAGCATGGTGTGGGGAAGGACAGCAGGGTGTGGGGAAGGGTAGCAGGGAGTAGGGAAGGCAAGGCCAGCAGGATGTGGGGAAGCCGGCAGGGTGTGGGGAAGGCCGGCAGGGTGTGGGGAAGGGTAGCAAGGAGTAGGGAAGGCCAGCAGGATGTGGGGAAGGACAGCAGGGTGTGGGGAAGGGTAGCAGGGAGTAGGGAAGGCGAGCAGGATGTGGGGAAGCTGGCAGGGTGTGGGGAAGGCCAGCAAGGAGTAAGGAAGGCTGGCAAGGGTGTGGGGAAGGACAGCAGGGTAGGGGAAAGACAGCAGGGTATGGGGAAAGACAGTAGGGTGTGGGGAAGGCTAGCAGGATATGGGAAAAGCCAGCAAGGTGTGGCCATGTGGGAAGGCCAACAAGATACAATGAAGGCCAAGCAGGATACATTGAAGAGCAGCAAGGTTTGTGAAAGACAGCAGGGTATGGAAAAGGCCTATAAAAGACAATGAAGGGCAGCAAGGTATGGGAAAGGCTTGTATTGATAAGAAAAGGTAGCAAGTGTTGTAGGAAGGCCATTGGGGTAAGGTATGGTAAAGGGCAGTAGGGTGTAACCATATAGGGAAGGCTAGCAGGTTATGGGGAAAGGGAAGGTTAAAAAAACAAAAAATATAGAACCTCTAAATACTAAATACTAATTTCAGGCTTAACCTATAACATAAAATAGTAGAATAGAACCCAATTTATCAATAAAATAAAAAATAAAAAATACATCCATTTATGGAATTTTATGCTAGCTCAGCTAGTTGTACTACATATATATATAATAGGCTATTAGTATAGTATATTAGAACCCTAAATTATGGTTGTTCAATATATCTATCAATATAGCTAGCTTTACTAAATAGTTTCTCTCCTAAACTCAGGATTCAGGGTTCAGAAAAAAGAATATTGAATATATAGCCCTAGGCCTAGCTTAGTCACACAGTTATTGCATTCAGTTACAAAATTGTGCATAGGCCTAGCTACAAACTGAAACTGAGCGCCATCCAAGTTCACTAATTGAACTTTAAGTCGAGTTGTATTGTTCTCCTGTTCTAATATTAATTCGCTGGGCCTATTAATATTGTGGAAATAATAAACAGCTAGTAGGCCTACATAAAATAATGTTAAATGTTAACACTTACACTTGTAACTAAGTCATCCTGACCTAATTTTTATCTAGCATTCTAGTGACACTAAAATACTGTACTAGAGAATAGTAGCGTAGTAGGTTAGTAAAATCGCTAGGCCTACTTTGCATTAGTGAACTAAAAAATAAGCAGAAACGTCTGTTCAAATTTGTGCCATATTTGGCCCTTGTGCGCATAAAAAAGGCGGTCTATAGCATGCTACTGTATCATATAGCATGATACGGACTGCCTTATAGGCGGTTTTTGCCGTGTTCTATACCGCCTAACGTGTATATACGGGTGAGTTTATATTGAGTTCTTTGCCCGCGGGGCGTAAAATAACCAGTCTGTCTCAACTCAAAGAAAGCTCTGAGACCCTCAACGTTCCGTAAAACGACATTTACGGTGGTGGCAGCGCTACTCTTACTATTGTTAGTAACGAAACGAGCATCTTCGACGAATTACGAAGTTTACGGTGTCTGAGGACCCAGACCTGAACGACCCGGGCCGCTACAAGACCGCTCGACTACGATTACGACTACCCTCCCCCCGGAATTGAGGATCCCGGCAGACGGAGTACCCAAGAAGAAGAATCGACGCAGCTATTTGTGCATTTTTTCCGGCTTTACGAGTGCCGACGACAACCCAATTTCAAAAACCCCCTCCCCCTTAAATTTTTCTTCTCCACCCCCACTTAGGGCCTTTTCATATTGCTTGTTCTGGTTCCAGAACCAGAACCAATTTGTGAAGTATAACTTTTTGTCTCCATAACTAGAGGGAGATACGTGCTATAAAGTTTTTATTATTGAATGACAATCGCCAAGAAGAAAGTGAAAAATTGTGCTAAGTTAGGTTGTTAAGGCAGTCAAATATTAACAGAGTTTAATAGTTATACTGCTGTTTTTCTTGGAATTCCGAACCGATTCTGGTTCTGGAATTGGTAAAATGAAAAGGCCCTTACATCCACTTCATAACCCTGATCAAAAGCTGAAAACCAGGATGTCATGAGAGTGGCGTCAATACAGAAGTTACAGGCTAGTTATGCTACAGTGGTACTTGATTAAAGTTCAAAGAAATGGTTTCAATTTTACAAGGTTTTTTCTAATTTATTATTAGGCCTAGATTCATTGTTCTAGTTTTGATTTTGATAGGCAGCATAGGCTTAGACCTAGGCCCTAAGTTAACTTTTATTGGTTTGGTAAGAATTGGCATCAATCTCAGAAAAAAACAGTGTCAATTTGGTATTGTTGGTCTAAATCCAAGATGCTATGGCTACATAGCACCTGTATACTATAGCCATAGGCCTAAAAACAAAACCTAGATCTCAAATATATAGCTATAGGCATAGGCCATATACCAAAATTAGAAAAATCTGGGATTAAATAAAAATTAAATTGAATTAAAACAAATAAATTTCCTCTAATTTAAAATGAGTCTAAGACTAAATATTTTTCAACTAGTTTTTTGTTCATTTATCTGCTAAGGCCTAATAGCTTATTTACTAATTAGACAAAATATCTTTTTCTTTTAAAACTTTTTATGTATGTACTAGATTGCTAGGAAATGAAGGTGGGGATATGGAATAAAGTAGAAAACATGCTTAAACTTCCTTTTTTAATATTATTTAAATGCTTTACTGGTCTTTTTTATCATTTTTAAAAAAATGTTTGTTTTAGCAATCTATTACAAATAAAACAAAACAAACTTTAATCTTCAATCTAATAGAGTTCTAATCATGCATTATACTTTGTAGCTAAGGATCATATAAATAAAATAATATTAGTAGCTTATTAAGAAGCTTTAGAATCTAGAGACTTTTGTTAATGTTATATATCATGTTTCCCTTTTTGCTTTTTTCTCCCTTTACCATAGAAATCCTAATGGCATATCAATATCCCTATAGCATTTTAACAATATTATTGATCAAATTAGATTGTTTGGTAGCTCTTCATCCTATTGCTTCCCTATATCATCATTTCTTAATAGACAAATAGTTTTAGAAAGAGAAAACTGCAAAAAATGGTTAGAAATAGAGATAGCTAATAGCTAATAGAGATAGCCAAGCCTTATCTTTTATAATCCAAGCCCAAGGCTTAATGCAAATATAAAAGTAGTCTTTTAGATAGTATTTTCTTAAAGCCTGAATATGCAAACTTAAATATTATTTTTTTGCTAGCCTAGTCTAGTCTTTAGTAGACTTATTAGCATTAGTATAAGAAAGTGTTTTAGCAATAGTGTCTGGATATACATATATACTAGAAATATTTAAATCATTATTTTGAGCAGTTTTAATTTTCTTCTGAATAATTCTAATGTCTTTATTTAATAGATAATAATTTAATAGAAAATATCTTTGACTTTGTAATTGTTGTTTTGTTCAATTTTTAAAGCAAAAGATAAAAGTAATGAGTAATAGTTTGAATTATTCATTTTTTTAAATTGCTCTATTAATTGAAATTTAATCTAAATATTTTGTATGATAATGTCTCCATTTAGAGAAAGGCTTTATACTTATTATCTATATCTTAGGCTAAGGACTATTGGTGCTTTTTATATCATTGTTGTCTTATTGGACCTACCTAGTTCTTGTTTTTAACTTTAGACAAATATGCTGTGATAGGCCTAGGAATTATATATTCCCTTGTTCCTTTAATAAGATGGTTTTTGTAACATAGTTTCATATTGAAATCATTTTAAAGTACAATTTTGTGATTTGTATGTAAAGTGCATTAGTTTTCATTTTATTATATAATTGCAATTTATAAAAAATTCATTAGTAAAAGACAACTTGTATAATAACTGCATATTGTGTGCAATACCCAGCTGGATGAGCTGAGTGATTAAGGTAGATAGATATGTTGCAAACTAGTCAATAGAATAAAAATCATTGGATCTTTTTGTTAAGCTTAGTATTTTTTTATATGCATTGCAGTAAAATTATATGTTATATTATCGATTGTTAGGGTCAATGTCGCAGTATTACTAAAAGTAGCACATCTTAATAATAAATTTATGCCAAGCTTCATCAGTTCGACTGTCAACTATGCAAATATTTGTCAAGACCCTAACGGGCAAGACCATCACACTTGAGGTTGAGCCTAGCGACACCATCGACAATGTGAAAGCGAAAATCCAGGACAAGGAGGGCATCCCGCCCGACCAGCAGCGCTTGATCTTCGCCGGCAAGCAGCTGGAGGACGGCAGGACTCTATCTGACTATAATATCCAGAAGGAGTCCACTCTGCACCTGGTCCTGCGGCTGCGCGGTGGCGGCAAGAAGCGCAAAAAGAAGAACTATTCCACGCCTAAGAAGATCAAGCACAAGAAGAAGAAGGTCAAGCTGTCCGTGCTCAAGTTCTACAAGGTTGAGGACAGCGGCAAGATCACCCGCCTGCGCCGGGAGTGCCCCGGAGAGCAGTGCGGCGCCGGCGTGTTCATGGCCAGCCACGCTAACAGGAACTACTGCGGCCGCTGCACCCTCACTTACATGGCTAGCAAGGGCGATAAATAAATATTCTGTTTGCTGCCAATAAGAGACGCCTTGATTGACAGACTTGTGTCAGAGTGCTTGCGATGCGGGCTGTTGTAGAGCTAAATACATCTAGTTAGGCGTTGGCTTATTGATTTCGAATGCGCTGAAATCACTTGTGTGGATTTGAAGAGAAAAAACGATAGTAGTTTAACAGTCTTCAGTAACCGTTTTTTTTACTTTTTCTTATCTTTCTCTAGTGCTGAGGCAAGACTGCGGACCAGAATAGGGGAGAGAAGAGAGAGAATTGAGATCAGAGAAAAATGAGAGGAGATTAGATAGTAGGTAGCTGAGATGAGACATAAAGGTTAAGTGGAGAAACAATAGAGTAGAGAGGAGAGACAAGAGAGTAGAGAGAAGGAGAGACAAGAGAGTAGAGAGCAGGAGAGACAAGAGAGTAGAGAGAAGGAGAGACAAGAGAGTAGAGAGAAGGAGAGACAAGAGAGTAGAGAGAAGGAGAGACAAGAGAGTAGAGGTGAGGAGAGACAAGAGAGTAGAGATGAGGGACAAGAGAGTAGAGGTGAGGAGAGACAAAAGAGTAGAGGGGAGGAGAGACAAGAGAGTAGATGTGAGGAGAGACAAGAGAGTAGATGTGAGGAGAGACAAGAGAGTAGATGTGAGGAGAGACAAGAGAGTAGATGTGAGGAGAGACAAGAGAGTAGATGTGAGGAGAGACAAGAGAGTAGATGTGAGGAGAGACAAGAGAGTAGAGGTGAGGCGAGACAAGAGAGTAGAGGTGAGGAGAGACAAGAGAGTAGAGGGGAGGAGAGACAAGAGAGTAGATGTGAGGAGAGACAAGAGAGTAGATGTGAGGAGAGACAAGAGAGTAGATGTGAGGAGAGACAGGAGAGTAGATGTGAGGAGAGACACAGAGTAGATGTGAGGAGAGACAGGAGAGTAGATGTGAGGAGAGACACAGAGTAGATGTGAGGAGAGACACAGAGTAGATGTGAGGAGAGACACAGAGTAGATGTGAGGAAAGACAAGAGAGTAGAGGGGAGGAGAGACAAGAGAGTAGATGTGAGGAGGGACAAGAGAGTAGAGGGGAGGAGAGACAAGAGAGTAGATGTGAGGAGAGACAAGAGAGTAGATGTGAGGAGAGACAAGAGAGTAGATGTGAGGAGAGACAAGAGAGTAGATGTGAGGAGAGACAAGAGAGTAGATGTGAGGAGAGACAAGAGAGTAGAGGTGAGGAGAGACAAGAGAGTAGAGGGGAGGAGAGACAAGAGAGTAGATGTGAGGAGAGACAAGAGAGTAGATGTGAGGAGAGACACAGAGTAGATGTGAGGAGAGACAGGAGAGTAGATGTGAGGAGAGACACAGAGTAGATGTGAGGAAAGACAAGAGTAGATGTGAGGAGAGACAAGAGAGTAGATGTGAGGAGAGACACGAGAGTAGATGTGAGGAGAGACAAGAGAGTAGATGTGAGGAGAGACAAGAGAGTAGAGGGGAGGAGAGACAAGAGAGTAGATGTGAGGAGAGACAAGAGAGTAGAGGTGAGGCGAGACAAGAGAGTAGAGGTGAGGAGAGACAAGAGAGTAGAGGGGAGGAGAGACAAGAGAATAGATGTGAGGAGAGACAAGAGAGTAGATGTGAGGAGAGACAAGAGAGTAGATGTGAGGAGAGACAGGAGAGTATATGTGAGGAGAGACAAGAGAGTAGATGTGAGGAGAGACAGGAGAGTATATGTGAGGAGAGACACAGAGTAGATGTGAGGAGAGACAGGAGAGTAGATGTGAGGAGAGACAAGAGAGTAGATGTGAGGAGAGACAAGAGAGTAGATGTGAGGAGAGACAAGAGAGTAGATGTGAGGAGAGACAAGAGAGTAGAGGTGAGGAGAGACAAGAGAGTAGAGGGGAGGAGAGACAAGAGAGTAGATGTGAGGAGAGACAAGAGAGTAGATGTGAGGAGAGACACAGAGTAGATGTGAGGAGAGACAGGAGAGTAGATGTGAGGAGAGACACAGAGTAGATGTGAGGAAAGACAAGAGTAGATGTGAGGAGAGACAAGAGAGTAGATGTGAGGAGAGACACAGAGTAGATGTGAGGAAAGACAAGAGTAGATGTGAGGAGAGACAAGAGAGTAGATGTGAGGAGAGACAAGAGAGTAGATGGGATGAAAGACAAGAGAGTAGATGTGAGGAGAGACGAGAGAGTAGAGGCGAGGAAAGACAAGAGAGGAGTGATTCGTGAAGTTTCAATTAAGGACCCGAAGGTGGAATTAGATATGCTTCGCTGGTAGAAGTTTTCAGGCCTACATGTATACATTGTAAAGTGTAATTTTTATAAAGAAATAATTCATCTTTAGCCAATTTCAAAATCATTAGGTAGTTTTCCTCAATGTACACCCTGTTTGAGCGTGGGACAAATGTTAAGGCGGTCAGAAATCTTATTAGGTAGACTACAAATAGCCCTCAAACTTTACGAGTATTCGAGTTTTTTCTTTGGCTGCCAATCAAAATCGCTTGAAAGGAACTGATTTATGAGTACTGGGCTTTCTAAGCCCCAGTTATACCAGCTATAGTCTTCGGGTTTGCACTTTTAGAACGACTGCATGTCTTTTGTACTTTTTAAGAGTGCCAATAGTTATACACAGCTTTACATATACGCTTCTACATGTACTGCTGGGTCACTGATCAGCTGTCTAGAGATCCTGTTGGGGTCACTGATCAGCTGTCTAGAGATGGGGTCACTGATCAGCTGACTAGAGATCCTGTTGGGGTCACTGATCAGCTGTCTAGAGATCCTGTTGGGGTCACTGATCAGCTGTCTAGAGATGGGGTCTGTCTAGAGCTGTCTAGAGATCCTGTTGGGGTCACTGATCAGCTGTCTAGAGATGGGGTCACTGATCAGCTGTCTAGAGATGGGGTCATGATCAGCTGTCTAGAGATCCTGTTGGGGTCACTGATCAGCTGTATAGAGATGGGGTCACTGATCAGCTGTCTAGAGATCCTGTTGGGGTCACTGATCAGCTGACTAAAGACACTGTTGGGTCACTGATCATGATCAGCTGACTAAAGATACTGCGGGGTCACTGATCAGGTGACTAGAGATCCTGTTGGGGTCACTGATCAGCTGGACTAGAGATCCTGTTGGGGTCACTGATCAGCTGACTATAGAGATCCGTAGTCATTTGATCCTACATCCTACTCATTATATCCTATATCAGTAGAGCTGTAACGTGCATCTATACAAGGTGCAAATGTTATCAAAGTGCTTCAATTTGCACGTACTATATTCCCTGCCCAATTGCCATAGACTAATCGATAGACAAATTTCAACCAGCTCAATCGCTTTATTTGAGCACAGCCTAAGCTCAGTCTTAGGCAGCTGTTTACGGGCGGGTTAAAAGCACTCACACACACACACACAGCTCAGTGCAGTGCCATGCCATCGACTTCAACTCCAATTCCGCCCGAGAGTCTCGGCGGCGTCAGCAGCACCTCGCAGTCGTCCAGCGAGGACTCCGCCGCGGTCAGCGAGGACTCCGCAACAGCCACTTCTCCGGCCTCGGTGTCGGCGAAATTTCGTCGCCGAATGCTGGAGACCTCGGAGCCGGTGATGCAGCGCACCTGCTGCCCCTGCTGCGACAGGAACTTTCTCAAGGCCTCGGAGCTGCTCGCCTCCTTCAAGGAGCACCTGAAGCAGGCGCTGGCTGCGCAGCAGGAGCAGCAGAAGAGCAAAAAACAGAACGGCAGTGAGCTGAGTGAGAATTCTGTGCTGCATGGCATGAGTCAGGTAACTGCGCTCAGCGACCTGGTGGTGTTAGATAAGGATTAGATAAGGATATTCAACCTGTTAGATAAGGATATTCAACCTGTTAGATAAGGATATTCAACCTGTTAGATAAGGATATTCAACCTGTTAGATAAGGATATTCAACCTGTTAAATAAGGATTCAACCTGTTAGATAAGGATTCAACCTGTTAGATAAGGACTCAACCTGTTAGATAAAGACTTAACCTGTTAGATAAGGATTCAACCTGTTAGATAAGGATTCAACCTGTTAGACAAGGATATTCAACCTGTTAGATAAGGATTCAGCCTGTTAGATAAGGATTCAACCTGTTAGATAAGGATTCAACCTGTTAGACACCAGAAACACCTGTTAGACACCAGCAACACCTGTTAGACACCAGAAACACCTGTTAAACACCAGAAACAACTGTTAGACACCAGAAACACCTGTTAGACACCAGCAACACCTGTTAGACACCAGAAACACCTGTTAAACACCAGAAACACCTGTTAAACACCAGAAACACGTGTTAGACACCAGCAACACGTGTTAGACACCAGAAACACCTGTTAGACACCAGAAACACCTGTTAAACACCAGAAACACCTGTTAGACACCAGCAACACGTGTTAGACACCAGCAAAACCTGCTAGACACCAGTTTCACATGTTAAACACCGAATTCACCTGTTAGACATCAGTTTCACCTGTTAGACACCAGTTTCACCTGTTAGACACCAGTTTCACCTGTTAGACACCAGTTTCACCTGTTAGACACCAGTTTCACCTGTTAGACACCAGTTGCACCTGTTAGACACCAGTTTTACCTGTTAGACATCAGTTTTACCTGTTAGACACCAGCCTCACCTGTTAGCCAGGTTTAAGCCCCTCAATTAAAACTTGCAGACTGAAAGCAAAATCTTTCTTGGAGACGACTTCCTGAGCCGGCTGCTCGCCAGGTGCAACTGTGACTTCGTGCGCGCCTCGGAGCGCCTGACGGTGGCCCGGACTGTGCACCAGAAGTACACCTTGGATACCAGCGTGTCCTGCAAGGTGTGCACTCAACGGCCTGGATTTCACAGCTTCCGTCAGGTGAGCTATGATTTATGACTTAGCTAGTGCACTGGCTTGTAAACCTTATTGTTTTTTTACATGATTTCGCTGCTTTAAGATCCCATTCGGTTTATGATCCCATCCAGTTTATGATCCCATCCAGTTTATGATCCCATCCAGTTTATGATCCCATCCAGTTTATGATCCCATCCAGTTTATGATCCCATCCATTTTATGACCATATCTGGTTTATGATCCCATCCAGTTTAAGATCATACCCAGTTTATGATCCCATCCAGTTTATGATCCCATCCAGTTTATGATCCCATCCAGTTTATGATCCCATCCAGTTTATGATCCCATCCAGTTTATGATCCCATCCAGTTTATGATCCCATCCAGTTTATGATCCCATCCATTTTATGACCATATCCGGTTTATGATCCCATCCAGTTTAAGATCATACCCAGTTTATGATCCCATCCATTTTATGACCATATCCGGTTTATGATCCCATCCAGTTTAAGATCATACCCAGTTTATGATCCCATCCAGTTTATGATCCCATCCAGTTTATGATCATATCCAGTTTATGATCATATCCAGTTTATGATCCCATCCAGTTTATGATCCCATCCAGTTTATGATCCCATCCAGTTTATGATCCTATCCAGTTTATGATCCCATCCAGTTTATGATCCCATCCAGTTTATGATCCCATCCAGTTTATGATCATATCCAGTTTATGATCATATCCAGTTTATGATTCCATCCAGTTTATGATCATATCCGGTTTATGATCCCATCCAGTTTATGATCCCATCCAGTTTATGATCATATCCAGTTTATGACCATTTAATTTATGATCCCATCCAGTTTGTGATCCCGTCAAGTTTATGATCTCATTAAGTTTATGATCCCATCGAATTTATGATCCCATCCAGTTTATGATCCCATCCAGTTTATGATCCCATCCAGTTTGTGATCCTGTCGAGTTTATGATCTTATTAAGTTTATGATGCCATCCAGTTTGTGACTCGACATCTAGTCGAAACTAGTTTTTAACAATTTGATCCCATTTGTCCAATCGCATCCAACTCCCCTCATGGCATCTGAACTTCAGGTGGGCTTCGACCGCTGCGGTAAGCCAGTGCTGTACACCTGCCTTAATCAGGACTTTGAGACCGGCACCCAGCCCGAGCAGGTACGGGACTACCTGCTGCACATGATTCTCATTGTCAAAGAGGCTGAAAAGACCATTCCTGAGAGCCAGCACTCTCTGGTATTGGTGTTCGACGCCACGGGTCTCGGCATGAATCACGTGCGCACGGACACCGTGTCGCAGTTTGGCGAAATCCTGCGCTACTTCCCCGCTAGAATGAGCTACGCATTAGTGCTTAACATGAGCAGGTGAGTGCTCAGGGCATCCGGGTTGGCGCTGTGGGAGTTTGTTCTCGAGGTGAATTGAGTATCGAACAAGTAGATTGAGTATCGAACAAGTAGATTGAGTATCAAGCAGGTGGATTGAGTATCAAACAGGTATAGATTGAGTATCAAACAAGTAGATTGAGTATCAAACAGGTGGATTGAGTATCAAACAGGTGGATTGAGTATCAAACAGGTAGATTGAGCATCAAACAGGTAGATTGAGTATCAAACAGGTAGATTGAGTATCAAACAGGTAGATTGAGTATCAAACAGGTAGATTGAGCATCAAACAGGTGGATTGAGTATCAAACAGGTAGATTGAGTATCAAGCAGGTGGATTGAGTATCAAACAGGTATAGATTGAGTATCAAACAAGTAGATTGAGTATCAAACAGGTGGATTGAGTATCAAACAGGTGGATTGAGTATCAAACAGGTAGATTGAGCATCAAACAGGTAGATTGAGTATCAAACAGGTAGATTGAGTATCAAACAGGTAGATTGAGCATCAAACAGGTGGATTGAGCATCAAACAGGTAGATTGAGTATCAAACAGGTAGATTGAGTATCAAACAGGTGGATTGAGTATCAAACAGGTAGATTGAGTATCAAACAGGTGGATTGAGTATCAAACAGGTGGATTGAGTATCAAACAGGTAGATTGAGTATCAAACAGGTAGATTGAGTATCGAACAGGTGGATTGAGTATCAAACAGGTGGATTGAGTATCAAACAGGTGGATTGAGTATCGAACAGGTAGATTGAGTATCAAACAGGTAGATTGAGTATCGAACGGGTAGATTGAGTATCGAACAGGTAGATTGAGTATCAAACAGGTAAATTGAGTATCGAACAGGTAGATTGAGTATCGAACAGGTAGATTGAGTATCAAACAGGTAGATTGAGTATCAAACAGGTAGATTGAGTATCGAACAGGTAGATTGAGTATCGAACAGGTAGATTGAGTATCGAACAGGTAGATTGAGTATCAAACAGGTAGATTGAGTATCAAACAAGTAGATTGAGTATCAAACAGGTGGATTGAGTATCAAACAGGTAGATTGAGTATCGAACAGGTGGATTGAGTATCGAAACAGGTAAATTGAGTATCGAACAGGTAGATTGAGTATCGAACAGGTAGATTGAGTATCGAACAGGTAGATTGAGTATCAAACAGGTAGATTGAGTATCGAACAGGTAGATTGAGTATCGAACAGGTAGATTGAGTATCGAACAGGTAGATTGAGTATCAAACAGGTAGATTGAGTATCGAACAAGTAGATTGAGTATCAAGCAGGTGGATTGAGTGTCAAACAGGTATAGATTGAGTATCAAACAGGTGGATTGAGTATCAAACAGGTGGATTGAGTATCAAACAGGTAGATTGAGTATCAAACAAGTAGATTGAGTATCGAACAAGTAGATTGAGTATCAAACAAGTAGATTGAGTATCAAACAGGTAGATTGAGTATCAAACAGGTGGATTGAGCATCAAACAGGTAGATTGAGTATCAAACAGGTAGATTGAGCATCAAACAGGTAGATTGAGTATCAAACAGGTAGATTGAGCATCAAACAGGTGGATTGAGCATCAAACAGGTAGATTGAGTATCAAACAGGTGGATTGAGCATCAAACAGGTAGATTGAGTATCAAACAGGTAGATTGAGTATCAAACAGGTAGATTGAGTATCGAACAGGTAGATTGAGTATCAAACAGGTAGATTGAGTATCGAACAAGTAGATTGAGTATCAAGCAGGTGGATTGAGTGTCAAACAGGTATAGATTGAGTATCAAACAGGTGGATTGAGTATCAAACAGGTGGATTGAGTATCAAACAGGTAGATTGAGTATCAAACAAGTAGATTGAGTATCGAACAAGTAGATTGAGTATCAAACAAGTAGATTGAGTATCAAACAGGTAGATTGAGTATCAAACAGGTGGATTGAGCATCAAACAGGTAGATTGAGTATCAAACAGGTAGATTGAGCATCAAACAGGTAGATTGAGTATCAAACAGGTAGATTGAGCATCAAACAGGTAGATTGAGCATCAAACAGGTAGATTGAGTATCAAACAGGTGGATTGAGCATCAAACAGGTAGATTGAGTATCAAACAGGTAGATTGAGTATCAAACAGGTAGATTGAGTATCAAACAGGTAGATTGAGTATCGAACGGGTAGATTGAGTATCGAACAGGTAGATTGAGTATCAAACAGGTAAATTGAGTATCGAACAGGTAGATTGAGTATCGAACAGGTAGATTGAGTATCGAACAGGTAGATTGAGTATCAAACAGGTAGATTGAGTATCGAACAGGTAGATTGAGTATCGAACAGGTAGATTGAGTATCGAACAGGTAGATTGAGTATCAAACAGGTAGATTGAGTATCAAACAAGTAGATTGAGTATCAAACAGGTGGATTGAGTATCAAACAGGTAGATTGAGTATCGAACAGGTGGATTGAGTATCGAAACAGGTAAATTGAGTATCGAAACAGGTAAATTGAGTATCGAACAGGTAGATTGAGTATCGAACAGGTAGATTGAGTATCGAACAGGTAGATTGAGTGTCGAACAGGTAGATTGAGTGTCGAACAGGTAGACTGAGTGTCGAACAGGTAGATTGAGTATCGAACAGGTAGATTGAGTATTGAACAGGTAGATTGAGTATCGAACAGGTAGATTGAGTGTCGAACAGGTAGATTGAGTGTCGAACAGGTAGACTGAGTGTCGAACAGGTAGATTGAGTATCGAACAGGTAGATTGAGTATTGAACAGGTAGATTGAGCATCACAGGGGCATTGACTCTTATGCAGTTATTGAGCCAGCAATTAAAGCTCTACTCTTCAAACCATATTTATCAACTCTGCAGGGTGACCCGATTCCTGCTGAAGCCCATCATCCACCTGACGGGGCACCAGGATGATGTAGTCCTACTGCCCAGCGGCAACCTGGAGCCCCAACTATCCGAGTGCTTCGACGCCCCCCTCGCCCGCTGGATGACGCGCGAGTCGGAGCGCAACGAGACGGCCCGGATGCCGTTCTGGTCTGCGCCAGAGGACTCGTCAGGTGCCGCTCACGATCCCAGAGGCGAGCCGGCCTACGTCAATAATTTCGTGAAGCGCCGGCACCCGTGCGGCCATCGGCCTCACCCTTCCATCGTGACCTGAGAGTTCACCTCGCTTCTAAACACTTTATAACAAAAGTTTACTTTTGGTTGGGAGTGAATTAATTGGAATTTGTTTTCAAATACAGAAACTCTTGCGACGACATCGGTGTGCCAAATCAATTATGTCAGCTGCTTTCGAGTGCGGTTGTTTCGTGTGCCAGTTGTTGGAGGTGTGCCAGTTGTTGTGAGGTGTGTCAGTTGTTGTGAGGTGTGTCAGTTGTTGTGAGGTGTGCCAGTTGTTGTGAGGTGTGTCAGTTGTTGTGAGGTGTGTCAGTTGTTGTGAGGTGTGCCAGTTGTTGTGAGGTGTGTCAGTTGTTGTGAGATGTGTCAGTTGTGAGGTGTGTCAGTTGTTGTGAGATGTGTCAGTTGTGAGGTGTGTCAGTTGTTGTGAGGTGTGGCAGTTGTTGTGAGTTGTGTCAGTTGTTGTGAGGTGTGCCAGTTGTTGTGAGGTGTGCCAGTTGTTGTGAGGTGTGCCAGTTGTTGTGAGGTGTGTCAGTTGTTGTGAGGTGTGCCAGTTGTTGTGAGGTGTGCCAGTTGTTGTGAGGTGTGCCAGTTGTTGTGAGGTGTGCCAGTTGTTGTGAGGTGTGCCAGTTGTTGTGAGGTGTGTCAGTTGTTGTGAGGTGTGCCAGTTGTTGTGAGGTGTGCCAGTTGTTGTGAGGTGTGTTAGTTGGTTGTTGTGAGGTGTGGCAGTTGTTGTGAGGTGTGTCAGTTGTTGTAAGGTGTGCCAGTTGTTGTGAGGTGTGCCAGTTGTTGTGAGGTGTGCCAGTTGTTTTGAGGTGTGTCAGTTGTTGTGAGGTGTGGCAGTTGTTGTGAGGTGTGGCAGTTGTTGTGAGGTGTGGCAGTTGTTGTGAGGTGTGTCAGTTGTTGTGAGATGTGTCAGTTGTGAGGTGTGTCAGTTGTTGTGAGATGTGTCAGTTGTGAGGTGTGTCAGTTGTTGTGAGGTGTGTCAGTTGTTGTGAGGTGTGTCAGTTGTTGTGAGGTGTGCCAGTTGTTTTGAGGTGTGTCAGTTGTTGTGAGGTGTGGCAGTTGTTGTGAGGTGTGGCAGTTGTTGTGAGGTGTGTCAGTTGTTGTGAGATGTGTCAGTTGTGAGGTGTGTCAGTTGTTGTGAGGTGTGTCAGTTGTTGTGAGGTGTGTCAGTTGTTGTGAGGTGTGCCAGTTGTTTTGAGGTGTGTCAGTTGTTGTGAGGTGTGGCAGTTGTTGTGAGGTGTGGCAGTTGTTGTGAGGTGTGTCAGTTGTTGTGAGGTGTGTCAGTTCTTGTGAGGTGTGGCAGTTGTTGTGAGGTGCATCAGTTGTGAGGTGTGTCAGTTGTGAGGTGTGTCAGTTGTTGTGAGGTGTGTCAATTGTTGTGAGGTGTGTCAGTTGTTGTGAGGTGTGTCAATTGTTGTGAGGTGTGTCAGTTGTTGTGAGGTGTGTCAATTGTTGTGAGGTGTGTCAGTTGTTGTGAGGTGTGTCAATTGTTGTGAGGTGTGTCAGTTGTTGTGAGGTGTGTTAGTTGTTGTGAGGTGTGTTAGTTGTTGTGAGGTGTGTCAGTTGTTGTGAGGTGTGCCAGTTGTTGTGAGATGTGTCAATTGTTGTGAGGTGTGTCAATTGTTGTGAGATGTGTCAGTTGTGAGGTGTGTCAGTTGTTGTGAGATGTGTCAATTGTTGTGACGTGTGTCAGTTGTTGTGAGGTGTGTCAGTTTTTGTGAGATGTTCCATTAGTTGTGAGGTGTGTCAGTTGTTGTGACGTGTGCCAGTTGTTGTGAGGTGTGTCAGTTGTTGTGGGGTGTGTCACTTGTTGTGACGTGTGCCAGTTGTTGTGAAATGTGCCAGTAGTTGAGGTGTGTTAGTTGTTGTGAGGTGTGCCAGTTGTTGTGAGGTGTGTCAATTGTTGTGACGTGTATCAGTTGTTGTGAGGTGTGTCAGTTTTTGTGAGATGTTCCATTAGTTGTGAGGTGTGTCAGTTGTTGTGAGGTGCATCAGTTGTTGTGAGGTGTGTCAGTTTTTGTGAGATGTTCCATTAGTTGTGAGGTGTGTCAGTTGTTGTGACGTGTGCCAGTTGTTGTGAGGTGTGTCAGTTGTTGTGGGGTGTGTCACTTGTTGTGACGTGTGCCAGTTGTTGTGAAATGTGCCAGTAGTTGAGGTGTGTTAGTTGTTGTGAGGTGTGCCAGTTGTTGTGAGGTGTGTCAGTTGTTGTGAGGTGTGTCAGTTGTGAGGTGTGTCAGTTGTTGTGAGGTGTGTCAGTTGTTGTGAGGTGTGTCAGTTGTTGTGAAGTGTGGCAGTTGTTGTGAGGTGTGGCAGTTGTTGTGAGGTGTGGCAGTTGTTGTGAAGTGTGGCAGTTGTTGTGAGGTGTGTCAGTTGTTGTGACGTGTGCCAGTTGTTGTGAGGTGTGTCAGTTGTTGTGGGGTGTGTCACTTGTTGTGACGTGTGCCAGTTGTTGTGAAATGTGCCAGTAGTTGAGGTGTGTTAGTTGTTGTGAGGTGTGCCAGTTGTTGTGAGGTGTGTCAGTTGTTGTGAGGTGTGTCAGTTGTGAGGTGTGTCAGTTGTTGTGAGGTGTGTCAGTTGTTGTGAGGTGTGTCAGTTGTTGTGAAGTGTGGCAGTTGTTGTGAGGTGTGGCAGTTGTTGTGAGGTGTGTCAGTTGTTGTGAGGTGTGTCAGTTGTTGTGAGGTGTGTCAGTTGTTGTGAAGTTTGGCAGTTGTTGTGAGGTGTGTTAGTTGTTGTGAGGTGTGTCAGTTGTTGTGAAGTGTATCAGTTGTGAGGTGTATTATTAGTTGTTGGTTGTCAGGTGTGTCAGTTTTTTCCAGGTGTCAGTTTTTGTCAGGTTTTTGAGAAGTGGTTCAGCGAGGTTTAACAGTCTCACAAGGCTTACGCTCACATGCTTGTATTAGGAAGAATTCTACAGCTAAACAAACATGGACTTTTAATCATATTACGTCACGTCGGTTGAAGACGTTTTAAGCGCGCATTTCAAGCGTAAATAGAAATGGCTGTGCAATTAGTAGGCGTGAGTAAAGTTTTAATCTAACCTTTACAAATAAACCATGGTACAGTTGGCAAATCAGCAAGATAAAAACGCTTCAGATAGCCAAGTACACCTGCATACACTGTAATAGGTGACTAATGAGAGTTAAAATTATAGCAAACTCTGACCAGAAGACAGAATTGGAGCTGGCACACATTTCCCTGTGAGCAAAAGCGCATTGTATGCAGTATACAATAAAATCGGCACTGGGATTTGGCATTCCCTATACGCGATCGCTTACAGAAAAAGTTGAAAAATACATGCAGTTCATCGTCAGACTTGAAAAGGGATCGATTAAATAAGTTGTTGATGATTAAAACCAAAGAAGTTACCAAGGACAACTTAACAACAGTTGTTAAGTAGTCCTTGGAAGTTACACTTAGGCAACATGATGGATATTTTACATCACACGGGTGTCAATAAGTACTCGAACACATTGGGTAGCTTAGTGGCAGGTGTTGTATCTCTCATAGCTCCAATCAAATAACGTTATACTGCAGATTTAAACTGACGTCATTAATAGCATTATTCTGTTAATTCATAAATTATAATAGAGTAATATAATCGAGAATTTGATTCTTCGTTAATGCGCAGAAAAATGGACAGACAGTATAAGTGCTAACTCTCGATCGACCAGAGAAAAGAAACAGCACGATACCCTGGTAGCAATTGCATTCCGTGTTAAAAATGACAAGTTCAAGTCACAAAAAATGGGTCTATATTCGCGGTTTAATTACCAAAAATTTTAGTAGATTCGAAAATGAATTACAATGAATTATCACTTTTCAGTTTTTACAAGCAGTTCAGAAAGGCGCATATACAAGACGGAGACTGTATGTACTTCATAGAACAATTGCAAAACATAGGTGATTATGCTACCGGTATAAACCATTTGCAGGGTGATTATAACCGTTACGTCACCGCAGGTCACCCATGGTTTCAGCAGCTGACTGGCGCAGAGTCTCGCAACGATTCAGTTGACGCAGGCGTCGCCGCCGCTGTTCTGTCAGCTGCAGAGTCTTCTCCAACAGAGACGTCATCTATGGATGTCTGCTGAAGTGCTGGCTGCTGTTGCAGTTGCTCCTGTTGTGAGGGCGGCTGCTGCTGCTGCGATGCCGCGGCAGTATCAACACCAGATGGAGGCTCCGGCTGTTCCGGTATCGCCTCCGCGTCTGCCGCTGCTGCCGCTGCTCCAGCGGCCGATCCCGCGGACGTGGCTGCCTGCGCGGCGGCAGGCCGAACCCTGTCCCGACGAAGGCTGCCGGCGCTGCGCGACAGCCGACGACTCGACGCCCGACGGAAGCTGCGAAACGATCGAAACGAGGAGCCGAGCGAGCCGCAGTCGGCCGTGTCCTCGTCGACGCTGCCGGCTTCGGCGTCGCCGTTGCTCGGCTTCTTGGAGTCGCCGCCGCGGGCGTAGAACCGCTTAGCTATCGATGACTTTCGCTCCGGAGTGCAGAAGCAGCGGTTGCACCAGCAGCCCAGGCCGGCCAGGAGCAGCAGCAGCAGGCTGGCGCACAGGAGCCCGATGCCAGCAGCAGTCTGCGAGGCGATCCCCTTCGAGTCGCCGTTGCCCCACAGGCTGCCACCAACGATGAGAGAGACTGCCCCCAGCAGTGACAGCGCCATAATCACCGGGGTGCTTTCGTCGAGGCACAGCATGTCTCTATGGGGAGGGGTGAATATAACGGCAATGCAGTTCCTTCAAGTTCTAAGAAGCAAATCTATTATAAGCCGGAGAGACACGCCTAAATATGAGGCCATTTTCTTGTCCATTCATTGCTCATTGGTTCTGCAAGAAATCCAAGCAGTTGTTTTTGTTCCCCCCTACACCACTGCAGCGGGGCCGGGCGGCTATCAATCTCTGCTCAAAAACCGGAGAGGGTTGGAAAGATTGTAGAAAGATCTCAGAGAAGGCTTATGACTAGGTGGTGCCACAAGATTCACTGCATTGTTGAGACAGAGAGAAGGGTAAGAGAGCTATAGTAGAGGAGAGAGAGAACTGTGCGTACTCAATTCATACCTTTGCACGTACGTTCACTGCCTTCGGTATAATGTCAATTGTCAGAGCAGTTGGTGAAGGCATGAGGGATAAGCATTTTGTGTAAACAGCAACCCAAAATTGCACCGAAATTGCGCGTTGTATACGGTCTGACGTCTGTAAGGCTTTAAGGTGGTACGCGGAGAGAGAGAGGGAGGAGGTGGAGAAATGACGAAGGCGGTTTTTGAGCACCCCAGGTTGTGGGACACGCTGACTAAGCTATATTGCAGACGCCCAGAGGGGTGCTATATGGACCGTAGACACAAAATGAAACCGTAGATAGAATTGGCAGAAATATGAGTAAATTTTCGCAAGATTTGAGACCTCCGCGCAGCCCCAATGTACACAGTAACTCAGCACACAAAGAGTACCGTGTTATCAGTAACAGTACAGACTACAGACTAGTACAGTCTAGTGTCCCCCCTTCGGGGCAATAAGCAAGGAGCAAAAATCATTCATGCAAATCCATTAAAAGAAGCACATTTTTTTAAGAACCAATTCCTTCTTTTTTTTATGAATCACCTTATTCGATTAAAACTGTCATGAACAAAGATGCTCTGAGATTTTCAAGAGATTTTGAATCTCTTGCTTCTAAAAGCAACAAAAGGAGGACAGAAAATAAAGCCCTCACAAAGATTACAGACAAGCATCCCCCAGATAGCAAGCATCCCCCAGATAGCGAGCATCCCCCAGACCAGATAGCAAGCATCCCCAGATAGCAAGCATCCCCCAGATAGCAAGCATCCCCCAGATAGCAAGCAACCCCCAGATAGCAAGCATCCCCCAGATAGCAAGCAACCCCCAGATAGCAAGCATCCCCCAGATAGCAAGCATCCCCCAGATAGCAAGCATCCCCAGATAGCAAGCAACCCCCAAATAGCAAGCATCCCCCAGATAGCGAGCATCCCCCAGACCAGATAGCAAGCATCCCCAGATAGCAAGCATCCCCCAGATAGCAAGCATCCCCCAGATAGCAAACATCCCCCAGATAGCAAGCATCCCCCAGATAGCAAGCATCCCCAGATTGCAAGCATCCCCCAGATAGCAAGTGAAATAGATAGCGTTTTTCTCGGGGTGGCCTGGTAGGTCTTTGAATCCCACCGCTGCCACCAGTGAAGTACAATGGGTTTTCTTCCCGGTTTAGGCCCTTGCGGATTACCTTAATCTTGAGCCTCTTCAGTGGGAAGTTCTCTCAACTCTCTCAGTAGCGTAGGTAGTGCTGCCACCAGTTCCTTCAGGTCTCGGCCTTCGATGAGGTGAGCTTCCCGTCGGAACGAAATAAACAAGTCAACGAACTCAGCACAGTGTGCAGATTTGCAGATTAATGAACAAGGCGTCCTGATCAGCAGATCCCCGCCGGGCTCAGGGGTGGCTAGGAAGGCAGTGTTAGCCTCCCTTAGGCTTGGGCTTTAGTGGGGTCTCAGTCAGACCAGTACAAACGGATTCAGTACGCAAAGGGCACTTAGTTAGACACTGACGCACACGGGTTCTTAGTGAATTCTCCGCAGATAAGAAGCCAAAATCCTTGACGGAAACAAGGGGAGAGGGGTCCTATTTATAGCCGGGAAACACCCACGCACAAGACCTCGTGACTTGTTCTATTTTTAGAACTGACGTCACTTGAGATCTCGAGGCAGGGTCTCAGTGCGCGCAAGACCTCGTGACTCGTTCTATTTTTAGAACTGACGTCACTTGAGGTCTCCGGCCAGAGTACACGCGGCTGTGACTCAGTTGCTATTTTTAGCAACATGAGTCACTCCTCTCCTTAGAGAAGGGAGGGTTCCGAAAGCACGTGATTCTCCCGGTAAACAGGGCCAACGAGTGCAGTAAACATGTTTACTGCACTTTAGGACTCGAAGAACGCAGAGTCTGTCATGTGACTTGCTCACATGACAGAGGAAAACGGGACGGGAACGAAACAGAGACAGCCCACAGCAGAGAAGCTGAGGGCTGAGAACAGAGACGCAGAAGGGCAGAACAGGCCAAGGGCAGCAACAGACGGGCCAAGGGGGGTGGGAAGCTGACCAGCGGCAGACAGCAACCCAGGGCGAGGGCGAGGGAGACTGCTGACAAAGTGGGACGCCTAACATCAACTAGCGGATCACTACACAAGCATCCCCCCAGATAGCAAGCATCCCCCAGATAGCAAGCATCCCCCAGATAGCAAGCATCCCCCAGATAGCGAGCATCCCCCAGACCAGATAGCAAGCATCCCCCAGATAGCAAGCATCCCCCCAGATAGCAATCCCCCAGATAGCAAGCATCCCCCAGATAGCAAGCATCCCCCAGATAGCGAGCATCCCCCAGACCAGATAGCAAGCATCCCCCAGATAGCAAGCATCCCCCAGATAGCATACAGATTTTTGTTATCGCAATTGTGCTGTACGAGTATTCCTAAGCCAACAGTGAATAATCGAAATAAACTTACCCGAAGTTTTTAAGACTGAAATATCGCAATATTAATAAGTTGCTGCAAACAAAAATTACAGCTGATGCAGGTGACACACAGCAATAGCTCACGGTCTGAGGCCTGCTTTCGCTTTCTCTCTATAATTATGGTAGCCTCCCCCTCGCTTCCTTATGCTTGATTCCTCAGCGTCGCGTGCATGCGATGCATGGCCGCCTCCCCCGGCCTCTCCCGGGAAGCATTGCGGTTGCCATGGCAACATTGATCCTCTGTTCAAACCCTGCTCCTCCGTTTGCCCAAACACCCGCGGTCCTACTCTGCACTGACTCAATTTTATGCCAATGGGATTTGAGGCAGGACGTATAGCAATGGGATAGAGGTGTACAGCGGCCTACAGTACAGTCAGCTACTGCCAGGACTTTTGGTTTCTGTGGGATGTCACGCAGCTAATCCATCCAATGCCCAATACACGTAGCTTGTACACATGTATGCGTCATCTGCGTACTGTAGCTTGATATTAAAGTACAATTCAATTAGCATCTGCCTCAAAGCAAATATTTATTCGATAGTTAATTTAGAGTATAGACTGGATCTGTGCATATATTTAGAAGATTAATTTTTGTTTGAACTGTTTAGCAAAACTATATAAATGCAGCAACTTAAATAGGGGACGGGGGGTCTGGTGGTACCGTCAATGGGATCAGCACCACAAGCTTTAGCACCGGGGCCAATTTTATAACGCCTTGGTAAAAAATGTATGGTTAAAAATTGCAGATGGCCCACCAGTTATCAATCGATTGAAATCCTATTTTATAAAGCCATGATGAAAACTGAGTCAGCGTGGTAATTAATCAACCAGTGCGTGAAAGGGTATGAATGGAAAGAACTTTATTTAGTCCCAAATTTGGAAGTTCTCCCATAGACGTCTCGTCAGTCTAATTTGGTCAAGTGGTACCAACGCCGCTCTGCATACAGCTCTTTCACTCTAAATCTTTGCCTATAATACGATCTTACAATACATTAATCTAAGCAAAGATGTTCTCTAATAAAGAGCAAAAGCTACTTCTGCTACGGGAGATTCTTCACCGTAAGGAGATCGTCTTTGGAAGCTTCGCCAACTTTGCCGACGGTTCGAGAAGAAAGAACGAAACCTGGCAGAAAATTTTAGACGTCCTAAAGGCGAATGGCTTCAAAGAGGACATTCGTCCTCAACACTTGCGCGACGTCTCGTGGAAAAATATAAGAAGCGCGACCCTTAAAAAGAAAGACAACAGCAAAAGGACAACGTCAAAATTTGGTGCGTAGGCGTGAGGGCCCCGTTTCGACGAGTGGGATGGAGCAGGACCGGACCGATCCTGCGCTCTAGATCGTCCTCAACATCCCAAATTTGAATAAAATCCATGATGATGATGAAGACTTATCCTAGTCACAAGCAGGATTGAAAATCGTATGATTTTATCGCTAGTTTTTCATCAATGGTGGGCCGATACAAGTTTTATAAAATCCATTTATCCTATCTCGGCAACAGCGCAATATGTCTATGGCAGGATGCCCGCAGTGGACAGATTTTCTATCACTTCTTTATAAAAGTGATAGCACATGATAAAATCAACGGTTCCATCGATTTTTATCTATTATCAAGGCTTTATAAAATTGGCCCCAGAGGCTTTAGCACCAGGGGCTTTAGCACCAGAGGCTTTAGCACCAGAGGCTTTAGCACCAGAGGCTTTAGCAAGCTGCAAGCATCAGTTCAGTTGTGCCAGCACCTCTATAAAATCGTAGCTATACTGCATCCAGGCTCTAGCAAAGTTGGCAGTCTCCACTGTTCTGTATGTGCAGCCATTGCTTGCATTTTGATGGTCTACTGGGTTGGGGCGAAAGACATTTTATTTTTAGTAAACCCATTTTGTACATAACATTACGAGTAGGCGCTCGTACCCAATTTATATTGGTTCATCGCCATAACAAACGGAAAACTTTTAAATAACACTTTAGACACTCCAGTTAGACATGTCGCGATGGCCGAGTGGTTAAGGCGTTGGACTAGAAATCCAATGGGGTTTCCCCGCGCAGGTTCGAATCCTGCTTGCGACGTTAGTTTTTTTGCTGTCCATGACTACTAATATTTAATTCGACATAATCCTTTCTTCTGCGTGAATCCCAAATTATTATAATTTTCAATTCATAAAATTTTTATAGTTAACGGAGTTTTGTTTAGTTAGCATAGTTTAAAAATTGAACGAAACTAATGTAAGTATATGCCCTGCTAATCATTCTATCGATACATATCGGATTTCTATATGTCCTGTTTCTATTCTAAATTTCGATAGCCATTCTATCCTTGATGTGAGTTTCCCTGACAATATTCAATTAAATTAAAACCGGAAAATAATTTCATTTAATGAAGATTGAATATTCAACCATTAAGCTTGGTGGTTCATTCTAAATAAACTGCAGAAAGCTTACTGTCGATGGCAGTAGCGTATTAAGTATATACCCAATTTGGTGCAATTTTTGCTTTTATTATCGTTAAAATATGCGAAAATTTCTTATAACAGTTGGCTCCAGCAGACCAGCATCAGGGACTTCAGAAACAGGCGCGCGGTACCAAGGGGTTTTGGCACCAGGAACTGTAGCCTCAGGGACTTCAGAACCAGGGGCTGAAGCACCAGGGGCTGTAGCACCAGGGGCTTTGGCTAGAGGGATTTTAGCAGCAAAGGCTTTAGCACCAGGGGCTGAGCACCAGGGGCTTTGGCTAGAGGGATTTTAGCAGCAAAGGCTTTAGCACCAGGGGCGCCAGCACCAGGGGCGCCAGCACCAGGGGCGCCAGCACCAGGGGCGCCAGCACCAGGGGCGCCAGCACCAGGGGCGCCAGCACCAGGGGCGCCAGCACCAGGGGCGCCAGCACCAGGGGCGCCAAAGCTACTTCAAGTGGCGGCAAAGCTACTTCAAGTGGGTCCAATGCTGCCGACTCCAACCACAGGCTAACTAACTATATACGAAAAGTAACTATAAGAAAACTAACTATATACGAAAAGTAACTATAAGAAAACTAACTATATACGAAAAGTACCTCTTTGCAAAGCCAATTGCAAGCAAAATTGCGTTCTCAAATCCAATCAGGCCTTGCAGCTGGGTCTCTGCTCCGCCAATTGCAGTTTATAGTGCTAAACACAGCTATCTGTACCCTGCGCTTGCACACTGCACCGCCCATTGGCCCTGGGCCAATCACGGCCATGCCTTGCATATAGATGCAGCTTTGGAGTCTGGGCCTGGGGTATGGGATTTCCTTCTCTCTCTCGCGTCCCTTCCGTGGTCGAGACTCTTCTAGCTAAATAGGCCACAGAAAAAGATTATAGGGGAAAAGGGCTTTACAAAGTTTTTCTAGTGGCGTATCGGACGTTCAACAGTTTTTTTACACAGATCAGTTGCTTATCGCTCAATAGATTTTTTTCATTAACTGTCTATACATCCGACTCTAGGATGACTGACTGACTGAGGTGAGTTTCTCTTGCATATTGCTTGCAGCGTTTGACAGTGTAGAAGAGCATGAGAGGGTAGAGTACAGGGTGTAGAGTAGAGATTAGAGTAGAGAGTAGACAGGGTAGAGTAGAGAGAGTAGATTGGAGGGTGGAGAGAGTACAGTAGAGGGGGTAGAGTCATTCATCAAATTAAACACAGGGTCAATACAGTTATACGGAAATAAGAGAAGTAAGGTGAGGGTAAAATGGCAGTGCAGAGAAGACAGGGTTAGAGATTTTAATCGATAATTGCTAAATAAGCGGGATGCTGATCTCCTTAGCAATTATGATGAGGCGACAAAAATAGTCGACAATGCAATTAGAGGCCACAAGCACCCCTTTAACCTTCGAGGGAGATATTGCTTAGCCCAGAAAAGTACAGACGGACCGAATATTTCTGGATTAGTATAGGGTTAGGCCTGTTCGCTTGCCGAATTCGATGTACTTTCCAACTTTTTTATCGGTTTGCGGAGCGCCAATGTTTTCTGCCCCCCCCCCCCCCACGAATTCGCCCCTCTCTCTCTCTCATGCTTTAGGGAGAGAGAGTTTACGCCACGGAGTTGCCAGGGGGCCCTCATGGAGTTCGCTTCCTGTCTGCGGCCCCTCAAATTGCCCCCTTCTTTAGAGATTTTCTCCCAAAAAAATTTCTGCTTCAGAGTTGGCGCCCATATTTTTAGAGAGGAAAATGGCTTTATTGAACGCTAAACATTTTTATGACTTTAATTTAGCTTTTTGCAGCCCATTCGGGCTTACCCGCATTAAATTTAATCCAAGATACGTTTGCCAATGCAACGCAGCTTTTGTCTATGGTAGCAAGGCTGGCACAGCGGCATCTAATTTAGTCCAACAAGCATCAATTTGGTACACAGCTTCATTTGCAACTGCTGTGGTGGAGCAAGATCAGCCCGATGAATTTTGGACCATATGCTAAGCTGTCGAATGAAGGCCACTGGCTTGTGATCGAAGCACTCGACAGAGGTGAACATCCAAAGGACATTGCAAGGTTGCGGAATGCAAAAGTAAAGATTCTTTACAACATTCATCATCGCGTTGAAACTCTGCCGGCAGAGATCGCCTGCGGAAGGGTGGCAATCATGGAGGAAAGAATAGAATGGAGTGCTAATCTGAGCCAGTTATTTTTATCTCGCTCGATTTTCGCTTTTAACATCCCTTTCCCCCCGTTCCTTCCTATTGGCTGAAAGCATATTTTGATGCGAGCTCATACTATGCTGGGACAGAACTTTCAGAGGGGAACGAAAACGAAAACGAGACGAAAAATACTTTGTCTATGGCAGTCACGAGCCAATAGGAAAGAACGAGGGGGAAAGGGATGTTAAAAGCGAAAATCGAGCGAGATAAAAATAACTGGCTCAGATTAGGCACCCTGGCAGAATGCCTTCGGCGATATAACCAGCGCATCATTCCGCTGACTGCTGAACACATGCAAGCAGGGCTCGATAATCCCCGGCCAATGAATGCGAGGCCGCGCGCGGGATCGAACCCGGAGCCGCAGCTGCTCTGCTCTCCTGTTTATCAGTGTTTGTAAAAAGTATAAATATTAGTTCTGCAGAGAGAACTACTGTGTAGTATTTGAAGCCAATCGAACTACTCGAGACAGGTTATTGATTTCGATACATATCGGTGTAGATAAGACGGATCAAGAACGAATGCCAGTCAGACTCTCCAGGCATTTTCTCTTATCTTCGACCTCAACTTGGTCTGTCTGTCCGTCTCAGCCGCTGTGTGAGTATCGAAGTCCACTTAAAATTACATGTTTTTAAACTTAGAGGGCCAATGTGCAGACACGAGTCCGTAGGATTCATAAATACTGCATAGAAATCAGGAATATTTCCAGCTCCTGTGGCCTTGAAAAATTCCGATGGCGAAAACTGGGACAATCTGTGGGGCCTGACAAAAATGTGAAAACCTGCTTCAAAGATAGATCTAGATAGATAGATAGATAGATAGATAGATAGATAGATAGATAGATAGATAGATAGATAGATAGATAGATAGATAGATAGATAGATAGATAGATAGATAGATAGATAGATAGATAGATAGATAGATAGATAGATAGATAGATAGATAGATAGATAGATAGATAGATAGATAGATAGATAGATAGATAGATAGATAGATAGATAGATAGATAGATAGATAGATAGATAGATAGATAGATAGATAGATAGATAGATAGATAGATAGATAGATAGATAGATAGATAGATAGATAGATAGATAGATAGATAGATAGATAGATAGATAGATAGATAGATAGATAGATAGATAGATAGATAGATAGATAGATAGATAGATAGATAGATAGATAGATAGATAGATAGATAGATAGATAGATAGATAGATAGATAGATAGATAGATAGATAGATAGATAGATAGATAGATAGATAGATAGATAGATAGATAGATAGATAGATAGATAGATAGATAGATAGATAGATAGATAGATAGATAGATAGATAGATAGATAGATAGATAGATAGATAGATAGATAGATAGATAGATAGATAGATAGATAGATAGATAGATAGATAGATAGATAGATAGATAGATAGATAGATAGATAGATAGATAGATAGATAGATAGATAGATAGATAGATAGATAGATAGATAGATAGATAGATAGATAGATAGATAGATAGATAGATAGATAGATAGATAGATAGATAGATAGATAGATAGATAGATAGATAGATAGATAGATAGATAGATAGATAGATAGATAGATAGATAGATAGATAGATAGATAGATAGATAGATAGATAGATAGATAGATAGATAGATAGATAGATAGATAGATAGATAGATAGATAGATAGATAGATAGATAGATAGATAGATAGATAGATAGATAGATAGATAGATAGATAGATAGATAGATAGATAGATAGATAGATAGATAGATAGATAGACAGTGTGCAGAAGTCAGCCAGCTTTGCCTCCAGTTGCTTGGCCAGCAGCGACCCAATCTTCTCATCGGCCCCAACAGCTCCCTCGCCCGTCCCAACTCAAGCTCACTGTCCAGCCTCTGGCCCCTTCATCACTCGTATACTCGCCGATCTCTCTGCTCAGATTCGAGCATATCTTCGCCTTCTCCCTCCCCATCCGCCCGCCCCCTTCAGCTTCCCCAATCCCTTGTGTCTCTACTCTCACTCACTCCCGCACACACAAGATACTCCAAGTGCCTCAGGCAGTCATGCACCTCACCTACCTCCTGCCTGCTCCTGTGTGTGTTGTGTGCTCGGCCCTTCATCCCGCTGCCTGAGTGTTGAGTCGGCAGCTCGCTTCCCTCACAACTGCAGCGTGAGGCGTGGAGACGCATGACGAGACAGCATGGCGCTGGAGAGCTCGGGGATCAGAAGCCAGTGGCCTGTGAATACTTTATACAAACTTTGAGCTCGTGCTGATGAGAATTTCTCCGACTCCCCCCCTTCTCGGCCGCCATTCTTTTGCTCACGGCGCGGCGCCGGGGTCTCAAATTTTTCCGCTGACCGCCGCTGCACCAGATGGGATTTGAGCTGATTGGATTTGGCCCTGATTGACAGAGAGATCCTTCTGGCCGGCTGGGGTTTGACAGTCTGTCTGTCTGACTGCCTGTCCACCTGCCTGTCTGCCTGCCTGCCTGCCTGTCTGTCTGTCTGTCTGTCTGTCTGTCTGTCTGTCTGACTGCCTGTCCACCTGCCTGTCTTCGGTGGATGTCTGTCTGTCTGTCTGTCTTAGTGTCTGTCTGTCTGTCTGTCTGTCTGTCTGTCTGTCTGTCTGTCTGTCTGTCTGTCTGTCTGTCTGTCTGTCTGTCTGTCTGTCTGTCTGTCTGTCTGTCTGTCTGTCTGTCTGTCTGTCTGTCTGTCTGTCTGTCTGTCTGTCTGTCTGTCTGTCTGTCTGTCTGTCTGTCTGTCTGTCTGTCTGTCTGTCTGTCTGTCTGTCTGTCTGTCTGTCTGTCTGTCTGTCTGTCTGTCTGTCTGTCTGTCTGTCTGTCTGTCTGTCTGCATGCCAGTGTATTTAGATTTTCTAGTATCAGAAATAAAGCATTGTGTCTCGTGACAGTCGTCTGTCTTTGTGTCTTGGCGTCGGGGTGTCTCAGTGTTGCGGTATCTTGTGATCTTAGCGTCCGTCTGTCTGTTTCCCTCATTAGTCCGGCAAATCCCTCGAACAGATCTTGAGTCCCTGCAGAAGTGATTGGGCAGCACACACATCTCTGAATCCCCCGAGCTGCCGGATTTTCATGCGCTGTCGGCTTTGCCAGTATCGAGTTCGGGACCGATCGAACAGGCAGGAATGGATCAGCAGGGGACTGGGGGATGCGGAAACAGGGCCTCTCACTGACCATTCGTGCCTAGAGAGTAGAAGTGTAGAATGATAGCTGGACTCTCTCAGTCTTCTCAATATCCGCTTGCGCTGTCGCTCCACCTTCTAATAGATAAGAATATGAAAAACATGTTAATTAAATTGGATTGAATTTAAACGAGAGAGATTTGAGATTAAAAGGGTGAAATTAGAGAGAGTTGAATTCGAGAGAATGAGATTAGAGGGGGTGAGATTAGGGAGGGGTGAGATGAGAGAGAGCTGAGATTAGGGAGGATGAGATTAGATAGAGTTGAGATTAGGCAGTGTGAGATTAGAGAGATGTAAGAACAGGGAGGGCGAGTTTAAGAGATGTAAGATTAGGGATGTTGAGATTAGATAGAGCTCAGAATAAAGAGAGGTGAGATAAGGGTGAGAGGTGTGAGACCAGAGAGATGAGATTATAGAGGGTGAGATTAAAGCGAGGTAAGATTAGGGAGGGTGAGATTAGAGAGGGTGAGATTAAAGAGAGGTAAGATTAGGGAGGGTGAGATTAGAGAGGATGAGATTAGAGAGGGGTGAGATTAGAGAGGGGTGAGATTAGAGAGGGGTGAGATTAGAGAGGGGTGAGATTAGAGAGGGGTGAGATTAGAGAGGGGTGAGATTAGAGAGGGGTGAGATTAGAGAGGAGTGAGATTAGAGAGGGGTGAGATTAGAGAGGAGTGAGATTAGAGAGGGGTGAGATTAGAGAGGGGTGAGATTAGAGAGGGGTGAGATTAGAGAGGGGTGAGATTAGAGAGGATGAGATTAGAGAGGGGTGAGATTAGAGAGGGGTGAGATTAGAGAGAGGTGAGATTAGAGAGGAGTGAGATTAGAGAGGGGTGAGATTAGAGAGGGGTGAGATTAGAGAGCTTTGAGATTAGAGAGGGTTGAGATTAGAGAGGGGTGAGATTAGAGAGCTTTGAGATTAGAGAGGCGGATCAATGGGGGACAGCGGATAGCAAATATCTGTCTCAGTCGCAACTCTCCGTCTCCTACACTAAATCTCGCTCTCATTCCCTCAGACGCCTGAGACAGGAAATTCCTGGATAACCCGTCAGTCGGCTTGGACCCCCAGAAAATGCAATCAATTTTTTCCTATCCTTTGAACGAAGAAGCCTCGCAGTTAAAAATGCCTCTCAAAAACTAATTAACTTTTCCAGATCTCTTTAATTTGTCGACTTTTTATCGGAGCCCTAGCAACAGCGTTGCCATGGAAACGCTTGACGCCGTTTCTCTTCGAGCCGGTTTCAAGCTGCAGAGTTCGACACAGTCTGGCAGATGTTGCTCTTTGAATAACGGCAGGATTTGACAGCTCGCGGGTTTGGCGTCATGGTGAGTCAGTCAGTCAGTCAGTCAGTCAGTCAGTCAGTCAGTCAGTCAGTCAGTCAGTCAGTCAGTCAGGCAGTCAGTCAGTCAGTCAGTCAGTCAGTCAGTCAGTCAGTCAGTCAGTCAGTCAGTCAGTCAGTCAGTCAGTCAGTCAGTCAGTCAGTCAGTCAGTCAGTCAGTCAGTCAGTCAGTCAGTCAGTCAGTCAGTCAGTCAGTCAGTCAGTCAGTCAGTCAGTCAGTCAGTCAGTCAGTCAGTCAGTCAGTCAGTCAGTCAGTCAGTCAGTCAGTCAGTCAGTCAGTTATTTAATCTACTCAGCACAGCTTGGAGCAGAGCTGAATTTCAATCGCAGCAGCAGCTGAGGGTGGCGAGCCAGCCGCCCGCCAGACCGCCCTGTTGAAAGTGAGACGGAGTTGCGAGCACTTGGCTACTTCCGGGGCGGCGGGAGATTTCGGAGGGGAAATTTCAGTTGAGATGGGAATCGAGAGGCGGCTTTCTAATCCCCTTGGGGATTATCGAAAGTGTGGGGACGAAGCAGATTTGCCCACCTCGCCTGCCGGACAGAGAGACTGAGAGGCTGCAGCCCTCCTGCCTCCGAGCCGCGTGCAAAGTCGAGAAGCGAAGGAAATCGAACCCCAACCCCTCTATTTTGAATTTGTACTCTGAGAGGCTCAAGAGGGTCAGCAAGTAGATCGATTGGCTTCCTCTCGGTCGCGACAGACAGGCCCGGCCTCATCAAGCCAGTGATTGTGTCCCGGCGGTAATTGGGGATTTGGACAGCCGACCCATTTAGCCCCGACTGTTTTCCTTTTCACTGATTTATCTAATATCTTTTCAATTTAGTAGCATAAAAAACTTGCATCTCTACTATCAGTAAATAAGTAGCGCATAGTGACTTTTATTTAGTTCGAGATAACTAGTTATTATTTAAAATTAATTAACAAAATGTTGGACATTTATGGCACTTACCAAATTGACTTTATAATCAGCGAATAAAAATCAATAAACTTCTAATTATTAGACAACTAAAATGCCAGCATCTCGCTTTCTAATTGGCTAATTAGACAACCTCCACCACCCCCGCAAGCGGCGTGAACCCCAATAGGAACCGCCCCTGTCCCTCACCTCCCCTTCGAAGCTGACGCCTCCCTTCTTATTCGTTTCAAACAAAAGTCAAGCCCCCGAGAATGGAGCCCCGGCTATCGAAGTCGGCCGTATGAGATTTCTAAGAAAATGATTGATGAATCCGTGGATGAAGTGGCCGGAATCAGCGCTGTAGCCGCCATGGGCCTTATTTGGCATCGTCGGCGAGAGGTGGAAATTCGCCGTCAGTCGCTGATGCTGATGGCCACCCCGCTGGAGAGGCGGCGGAGCAGCGGAAGCGCGCATGGCAGCGTCGGTGGCAGCGGCAGCTGCTGCAACTTTGTCGATAGGCAACAGTCGGCGTCAGCTATGGAGATTTCTAAGAAAATGATTGATGAATCCGTGGATGAAGTGGCCGGAATCAGCGCTGTAGCCGCCATGGGCCTTATTTGGCATCGTCGGCGAGAGGTGGAAATTCGCCGTCAGTCGCTGATGCTGATGGCCACCCCGCTGGAGAGGCGGCGGAGCAGCGGAAGCGCGCATGGCAGCGTCGGTGGCAGCGGCAGCTGCTGCAACTTTGTCGATAGGCAACAGTCGGCGTCAGCTATGGAGATTTCTAACGGCGCAACGGCCGAGGCCGAATCGTCGGCAGGTGTCTCTGAGGCGCCGCTGAAGTGTTCGCCGGGAGCCGAGGTGCTCACCTCGGAGCGGGACGGATTTCGCAGAATTCGGCACACGAAACCGAAATGCGTGCTGAGGAGGCCCGACTGCGCTGCGGTGCCCTGCGAATGCGCCGAGGTCTGTTGGAGATGAGCTGGGTTACCTGGGCTGTTTACCTGGGCTACCCGGTATACCTGGGCCACCCGGGTTACCTGGGCCACCCGGGTTACCTGGGCCACCCGGGTTACCTGGGCCACCCGGGTTACCTTAGTTACCTGGGTTAATCGGGCTACCTAATTTACATGGGCTACGAGCTCGTACCTGGGTTACCTGGGGTGTTCTGCGATATCAGGGTTATCAGATACCAGTTACTATTGCTGTCAGGGGGTCACGCGTTATATCGTCTCTGCTTTTTTAGAATCATTCTAAAATTTTTAGAGTCGTGCTCCAGCTTTCCTATAATCGTCCCAGCTTTGTTACCATTGTAGTAGTTTTCGCAGCTTTCTTAGAATCATCACCGCTTTCTTAAAATCGTCGCAAATTTCTTAGAATTATCACCGCTTTCTTAAACTCGTCGCAGTTTTCTTAGAATCGTCACAAATTTCTTAGAGTCGTCGCAGCTTTCTTAGAATGATCGCAGCTGTCTTTGAATGGTCGCAGCTTTCTTAGAATGGTCGCAGCTTTATTAGAGTTGTCATAGCTTTCTTAGAATCATCACAGGTTTCTAAGAATGGTTACAGCTTTATTAGAATCATCGCAGCTTTCTTAGAATGGTCACAGCTTTCTTAGAATGGTCGCAGTTTTCTTAGAATCGTCACCGCTTTCTTAGAATCGTCGCAGCTTTCTTAGAATGGTTACAGCTTTCTTAGAATGATTGCAGCTTTCTTAGAATCGTCGCAGGTTTCTAAGAATGGTTACAGCTTTCTTAGAATGATCGCAGCTTT
The DNA here is from genome assembly GCA_002269645.1 of Macrostomum lignano. Lineage (NCBI taxonomy): Eukaryota > Metazoa > Platyhelminthes > Macrostomidae > Macrostomum > Macrostomum lignano. Next base: position 264,609 of record NIVC01001121.1, read on the forward strand.
CTTAGAATCGTCGCAGGTTTCTAAGAATGGTTACAGCTTTATTAGAATGATCGCAGCTTTCTTAGAATCGTCGCAGCTTTCTTAGAATGGTCGCAGTTTTCCTAGAATCGTCTAGGAATCGTTGGTTGGTAAATTAGTTCTAATGTAGTACATGGAGAAAACATGACACAAACCTAAGATTTCAGCGTAGTTCCCTTTCGGGCCTCGTTAAGTCCTCTGCGCTTTGTACTTTTGCAGTGCTGAGCTCTTGAAGTTCGGGCATAAATTGGATCACGGATCAGCTCCTAACGGCCCTCTACAAGCCTTTCAAAAGTGACTTAGCAATCGGATGGATTACAGACTGAAAAGTGAAAATAAACAGATTAGAGCGTGGTAAACAACCTTCCCTGTCTTTAAAGCCTTTGTGCTGCGCAAATGCTTTTTATACCTTTTATAATCTACTGAGTACAAGTGCCTGTGATGTATGTCAGTTGGCTGCAGGGCCAGGTCTCCTGACTGGGCGCCCCTGTCTCTTGGGTGGGCGCCCCTGTCTCTTAGGTGGGCACCCCTGTCTCTTGGGTGGGCGCCCCTGTCTCTTGGGTGGGCGCCCCTGTCTCTTGGGTGGGCGCCCCTGTCTCTCGGGTGGGCGCCCCTGTCTCTCGGGTGGGCGCCCCTGTCTCTTGATGGGCGCCCCTGTCTCTCGGGTGGGCGCCCCTGTCTCTTGGGTGGGCGCCCCTGTCTCTTGGTGAGCGCCCCTGTCTCTTGGGTGGGCGCCACTGTCTCTTGGGTGGGCGACCCCGTCTCTTGGTTGGCGCCCCTGTCTCTTGGGTGGGCGACCCCGTCTCTTGGTTGGCGCCCCTGTCTCTTGGGTGGGCGACCCCGTCTCTTGGGTGGGCGCCCCTGTCTCTTGATGGGCGCCCCTGTCTCTCGGGTGGGCGCCCCTGTCTCTTGGGTGGGCGCCCCTGTCTCTTGGTGAGCGCCCCTGTCTCTTGGGTGGGCGCCACTGTCTCTTGGGTGGGCGACCCCGTCTCTTGGTTGGCGCCCCTGTCTCTTGGGTGGGCGACCCCGTCTCTTGGTTGGCGCCCCTGTCTCTTGGGTGGGCGACCCCGTCTCTTGGTTGGCGCCCCTGTCTCTTGATGGGCGCCCCTGTCTCTCGGGTGGGCGCCCCTGTTTCTTGGTTGGGCGCCCCTGTCTCTTGATGGGCGCCCCTGTTTCTTGGGTCTTGGGTGGGCGCCCCTGTCTCTTGGGTGGGCGCCCCTGTCTCTTGGGTGGGCGCCCCTGTCTCTTGGGTGGGCGCCCCTGTCTCTTGATGGGCGCCCCTGTCTCTCGGGTGGGCGCCCCTGTCTCTTGGGTGGGCGACCCCGTCTCTTGGTTGGCGCCCCTGTCTCTTGGGTGGGCGACCCCGTCTCTTGGTTGGCGCCCCTGTCTCTTGGGTGGGCGACCCCGTCTCTTGGTTGGCGCCCCTGTCTCTTGATGGGCGCCCCTGTCTCTCGGGTGGGCGCCCCTGTTTCTTGGTTGGGCGCCCCTGTCTCTTGATGGGCGCCCCTGTCTCTTGGGTGGGCGCCCCTGTCTCTTGGGTGGGCGCCCCTGTCTCTTGGGTGGGCGCCCCTGTCTCTTGGGTGGGCGCCCCTGTTTCTTGGGTGGGCGCCCCTGTCTCTTGCGTGGGCGCCCCTGTCTCTTGATGGGCACCCCTGTCTCTTGGTGAGCGTCCTGTCTCTTGGTGACAAAACTTGAGCTCCTGTCATTCGTCAAGCTTAAAGTGGCGCCAAAAATTGATCAAATGGCACCAAATTAGTGTAAAGATTTTGGAGTCGCTAGTACGTGACTTTGATGTAACACTGAATTAGTTTTGATGTGAGCGCAAATTTCTTGTCAATGAGGATAAAGAGGGCTACTTATTAAAAACCGCTCACACAATGACCACTTTGAACAAGCAAGCGCTTGAAGGAACTGCAAACATCTGCAAAACAGCGGCACTCGAAGGCTAAGTTGAGCACGAATGAAGTGTGCTCAAGTCTCCATCAAGCTCACCCAGTCACTCTCTTCCCTTTGCGATAATTAAAAGCAAAATGCAAAGCAAAGTCAATTAAAGGGCTGGTGTGTCAGAGAGCAGCTCAGCGGCTAACTAGCGTAAGGCGCGGGGAATCGAAGCTTAGTTAATGTACTTTGGCGCAAGAGACCGAAGCGTTAACCCACTGAGCTGCTTTGATTTCTTCGCCTTGACTCAGGGGTCATCTTGACTCAGGGGTCATCTTGACTCAGGGGTCATCTTGACTCAGGGGTCATCTTGACTCAGGGGTCATCTTGACTCAGGGGTCATATTCTTAACTCAGGGTCAGGAGGGTAGTGAGACCTTGATTCAGGCCTCATCTTGAGTAACTATGGTGATCTTGACTCAGGGGTCGCTTTGACTCAGGGGTCGCTTTGACTTAGGGGTCATTTTGACTCAGGGTCATCTTGACTCAGTGGTCATATTGACTCAGAGGTCAGTGGGAAGTGTGAGGGTTAGGGAGGGTAGTGAGACCTTGATTCAGGCCTCATCTTGAGTAACTATGGTGATCTTGACTCAGGGGTCGCTTTGACTCAGGGGTCGCTTTGACTTAGGGGTCATTTTGACTCAGGGTCATCTTGACTCAGTGGTCATATTGACTCAGAGGTCAGTGGGAAGTGTGAGGGTTAGGGAGGGTAGTGAGACCTTGATTCAGGCCTCATCTTGTGTAACTAGGGTCATCTTGACTCAGGCCTCATCTTGTGTAACTAGGGTAATCTTGACTCAGGCCTCATCTTGAATCAGGGTTAACCTTGACTCAGAGGTCATCTTGAATCAGGGTTAACCTTGACTCAGGGGTCATCTTGAATCAGGGTTAACCTTGACTCAGAGGTCATCTTGAATCAGGGTTAACCTTGACTCAGGGGTCATCTTGAATCAGGGTTAACCTTGACTCAGAGGTCATCTTGAATCAGGGTTAACCTTGACTCAGGGGTCATCTTGAATCAGGGTTAACCTTGACTCAGAGGTCATCTTGAATCAGGGTTAACCTTGACTCAGGGGTCATCTTGAATCAGGGTTAACCTTGACTCAGAGGTCATCTTGAATCAGGGTTAACCTTGACTCAGGGGTCATCTTGAATCAGGGTTAACCTTGACTCAGAGGTCATCTTGAATCAGGGTTAACCTTGACTCAGGGGTCACTTGCAGCGTTACACTAAGAACCTCAGATAGCTGACTAATTTCACAAGCTCAATAAACGTTTTTTAGCTTCAAAGTCTTGTGAAATTCCTGTCCTTATTTGGGGAACGAATTACCTCCTCCCCGTCTTCTATCAGGAGAATAGACGGGCATCTCCCTCTTTCCCCCCTGAGCCCCTGAATTCTCAAATTCCAAAAAATCGCGCCATGGGCCACCCCCCTGCCTGCTTGGCTATTTTCCTGTTTTGATTTTTTCATAATACTAGACACACGGATTCTGCTGTCTGCTGGCTTTTGATCTTCGGAGCGGGTGCCTCATCCCCACCGTCACGTCAAAGAGGGAATCTGGAGGGGAATAGGGGAAGCTGATCCGGTGTGTGTGCCTTTTGTCCAGGCTGGTGGCTGTAGCGCAGGGATTTAAACAAAAATTTGACTCTCCGTATGAAAAGAAAAGTAAATGAAATCTGAGATAGGAAATAAACATCTTGACGGAGTGACTGAACAGCATAAATAATCTGGAATGACCTCGGAAAAAGCAAGGAATAGAGAGTGACCATCACAATGAATAGAGAGTGACCATCACAATGAATAGAGAGTGACCATCACAATGAATAGAGAGTGACCATCGCAATGGATAGAGAGTGACTATCACAATGAATAGAGAGTGACCAATGCAATGAATAGAGAGTGACTATCACAATGAATAGAGAGTGACTATCACAATGAATAGAGAGTGACTATCACAATGAATAGAGAGTGACTATTACAATGAATAGAGAGTGACTATCACAATGAATAGAGAGTGACCAATGCAATGAATAGAGAGTGACTATCACAATGAATAGAGAGTGACCAATGCAATGAACAGAGAGTGACCATCGCAATGAACAGAGAGTGACCATCACAATGAATAGAGAGTGACCATCACAATAAACAGAGAGTGACCATCACAATGAATAGAGAGTGACCATCACAATGAATAGAGAGTGACTATCACAATGAATAGAGAGTGACCAATGCAATGAATAGAGAGTGACCAATGCAATGAATAGAGAGTGACCAATGCAATGAACAGGGAGTGACCAAAGCAATGAACATAGAGTGACCAATGCAATGAACAGAGAGTGACCAATGCAATGAGCAGAGAGTGACCAATGCAATGAATAGAGAGTGACCATCACAATGAATAGAGAGTGACTATCACAATGGACAGAGAGTGACCAAAGCAATGAACAGAGAGTGACCAATGCAATGAACAGAGAGTAACCAATTCAATGAACAGAGAGTGACCAATGCAATGAACAGAGAGTGACCAATGCAATGAACAGAGAGTGACCAAAGCAATGAACAGAGAGTGACCAAAGCAATGAACAGAGAGTGACCAATGCAAGGAACAGAGAGTGACCAATGCAATGAACAGAGAGTGACCAAAGCAATGAACAGAGAGTGACCAAAGCAATGAACAGAGAGTGACCAAAGCAATGAATAGAGAGTGACCAATGCAATGAACAGAGAGTGACCAAAGCAATGAACAGAGAGTGACCAAAGCAATGAACAGAGAGTGACCAAAGCAATGAACAGAGAGTGACCAAAGCAATGAACAGAGAGTGACCAATGCAATGAACAGAGAGTGACCAATGCAATGAATAGAGAGTGACCAAAGCAATGAACAGAGAGTGACCAAAGCAATGAACAGAGAGTGACCAAAGCAATGAATAGAGAGTGACCAATGCAATGAACAGAGAGTGACCAAAGCAATGAACAGAGAGTGACCAAAGCAATGAACAGAGAGTGACCAAAGCAATGAACAGAGAGTGACCGATGCAATGAACAGAGAGTGACCAAAGCAATGAACAGAGAGTGACCAAAGCAATGAACAGAGAGTGACCAAAGCAATGAACAGAGAGTGACCAAAGCAATGAACAGAGAGTGACCAAAGCAATGAACATAGAGTGACCAATGCAATGAACAGAGAGTGACCAATGCAATGAGCAGAGAGTGACCAATGCAATGAATAGAGAGTGACCATCACAATGAATAGAGAGTGACCATCACAATGAATAGAGAGTGACTATCACAATGGACAGAGAGTGACCAAAGCAATGAACAGAGAGTGACCAATGCAATGAACAGAGAGTAACCAATGCAATGAACAGAGAGTGACCAATGCAATGAACAGAGAGTGACCAATGCAATGAACAGAGAGTGACCAAAGCAATGAACAG
>NIVC01001121.1:275000-303806 GCA_002269645.1 Macrostomum lignano
TGCAGCGAAGCTGAGCGGCATCTTCATCAAAAGCATTTTGCCCGGAAGTGAAGCTGGCATCCAGGGACGACTAGCCGTGAATGACCGCATTGTTAGGGTAAGTAGTTTGTCTCATGAATCTAGACAATTAAGCACACTAAGCGCCAAAACAAGCACACTAAGCGCTAAAATAAGCACACTAAGCGCCAACATTATCACACTAAGCGCCAACATTATCACACTAAGCGCCAAAACAAGCACACTAAGCGCCAACCTAAACACACTAAGCGCCAAAACAAGCACACTAAGCGCCAACCTAAACACACTAAGCGCCAAAACAAGCACACTAAGCGCCAACCTAAACACACTAAGCGCCAAAACAAGCACACTAAGCGCCAACCTAAACACACTAAGCGCCAAAACAAGCACACTAAGCGCCAACCTAAACACACTAAGCGCCAACATAAGCACTCTAAGCGCCTCGACAGCCTCGCGGGTGCCAAGCACAGACTATGAATCAAGCGGAGCAAGCCTCCCATAATTAATGAGCAGTCGGTAGCATTGCAGCTCACAAAGACCCCCAGACAAAATTTCATGAAAAAACTCAATTAAATCCGATAGAGGAAATGAGGAGAAAATTCTGGGCAGAATTTTTTTATCATTTCCCAATGATTGATTGAGGCGAATGGCTTCATTCGTGCGAGTTAAATCTTCAGCTCCATCTGAACTTAATCTATACTTGAGTCCATTCATCTACCTGCTCTATTAATAGCCAAAGTCCAAATTGCATTGCCCAGCTGAGCTGAGAGGCGTGACTTCAGCTAGCGCTGGGGGTGTGAGAGTTCAGAGACGCCCCGTTTCTCATCTGACAGACATTTGAAGCAGCTCACGAGCCTGCATGGTCTCAGAATTTCCTTTGTTACCGGCAACTCGTTTGCTCCTCGTACTGCATACTGCTTTTGTAGGACTTGCGTGCATACTGTGGGTTTACGTTGTTGTACATGTAGCAATATAACCTATCCTCTCTCGTAGTTGTAGCATTATGCCCCCCATCAGCTTAAAGTCCACCTAAATCCACCTCTACCCTCTTACTCCTCTCTACCTCTCCCCTCTCTACCTCTCTCCTCTCTACCTCTCTCTCCTCTCTACCTCTCTCTCCTCTCTACCTCTCTCTCCTCTCTACCTCTCTCCTCTCTACCTCTCTCCTCTCTACCTCTCTCTCCTCTCTACCTCTCTCTCCTCTCTACCTCTCTCTCCTCTCTACCTCTCTCCCCTCTCTACCTCTCTCTCCTCTCTACCTCTCTCCTCTCTACCTCTCTCCTCTCTACCTCTCTCTCCTCTCTACCTCTCTCTCCTCTCTACCTCTCTCTCCTCTCTACCTCTCTCCTCTCTACCTCTCTCTCCTCTCTACCTCTCTCCTCTCTACCTCTCTCTCCTCTCTACCTCTCTCTCCTCTCTACCTCTCTCTCCTCTCTACCTCTCTTTCTCCTCTCTACCTCTCTCTCCTCTCTACCTCTCTCTCCTCTCTACTTCTCTCTCCTCTCTACCTGTCTCTCCTCTCTACCTCTCTTTCTCCTCTCTACCTCTCTCTCCTCTCTACCTCTCTCTCCTCTCTACCTCTCTCCTCTCTACCTCTCTCCTCTCTACCTCTCTCCTCTCTACCTCTCCCTTTTCTCTACCTCTCTCTCCTCTCTACCTCTCTTCTCTCTACCTCTCTCCTCTCTACCTCTCTCCTCTCTACCTCTCCCTCTGTTATCTTCAGCCTTGCCTCTCTTATATCTACCTCTCGTCTCCACCTCTGCCTCGCCTTTCTTTGTTTCTTAACATGCAATAATAAACCAACGTTTGACAAATTAAGAACCAGTTCCAAGGGCAATTTTAATCTCCATGGATCGGGCAGAATTTAGGGTGTCAGTGGGTATGGCAGGCGAGCTTTCGGAAGCCAGTTCCTACAGTGCATCCATCGGATTAACTTGAAGTTGGAAGGGCCTGCTATCTGGGCAGCGGGTGTGCATGTTCTTCAACCCGAAACCCCGCATCCTCCCCTCCTCTCCACCAACCCGTTCCCCGATAAGGAGTCCCAGATACAGCATCAGGAATTGCCTCACCATTCCATTCACTGGGGGCTGAATTGAGGGGCGCACTAACCGCGATTACTCTGCTTAACTTGCTATAAAATCTATTTTTTCTATGTATTTTCTAGTCTGATTATCTGGTCCCCAAGACTGTCTGTGCTGAAACTCCGTTCGATAAAATTCATTAAGCAAAAAATGCGTTTCTGATCTCTCCCTCCCTTCTCTCTTTTCTCCTTTTCCCCTCTTCTCTCCCTCCCTTCTCTCTTTTCTCCTTTCCCCCTCTTCTCTCCCTTCCTCTCTCTTTCTCCTTTCCCCCTCTTCTCTCCCTCCCTTCTCTCCTTTCTCCTTTCCCCCTCTTCTCTCCCTCCCTTCTCTCTTTTCTCCTTTCCCCCTCTTCTCTCCCTCCCTTCTCTCTTTTCTCCTTTTCCCCTCTTCTCTCCCTTCTTCTCTCTCCTCTATTTTCTCCTCTCTTCTCTCTCTTCTCTCGTCTCCTCTCCTCTCCTCTCCTCTTCTGTCCTCTCCTTTTTCTCCTCTATTATCTCCATTCTTCTCTCTTATTTCTTGTCTCATCTCTTCTCTCATCCCATATCTCATATTTCCTGATGTTTCCTCATCTCCTCTCTTGCCTCTCTTCTGTCATCTCATTCATTTCCTCCCTACCTTGCTCGCAGCAATGAGCTGGATTATTTATCTGGCCCCTTTGAGTAAAATAGTTCGCCAACCCATGCAATATTTCCACAGAACAGAAAACTAGCTAGGCTAGCAATCCATTACTGCTTTCGCCCAAGAATCCCAGACGACTGTCTAGTTTTAGATCTCCTTGTCCACCGGGCAAACCCGATTGGATGTGGGAAGGAGATGGGAAAATACTTTTTATAAGCAAGAGGATCGAGAGAACGGATAAGAGAATCATCCAGTCCTAAAAAATCATACAGTCCACCGTGTAGAGTTATTGTTTTTATTCGTTAATAACTCCCGACTACCACAAAGGTCAATGGTTCGAGTCTGGAAGGCTGCTCAAATCACGCGGCGGTTGAGCTGCTGAGAAGCTGCGGCAGTCGAGTACGGCTTCGGCTGGTCAGGTACAAATCCGGTCACGTGCATCACCAGCTGATGGCGCACACGCGTGAGTCCTGCTGGCTGCTGGGATTGTCCTCGGGAGGGATGGAATGGGATTTGAGGGGATAGAATGGGATTTGAGGGGATAGAACGGGATATGAGGGGATAGAATGGGATTTGAGGGGATAGAATGGGATATGAGGGGATAGAATGGGATTTGAGGGGATAGAATGATTTTTGAGGAGATAAAATGGGACTTGATGGGATAGAATGGGATTTGAGAGGATAGAATGGGACTTGATGGTATAGAATGGAATTGAGGGGATAGAATTGAATTGAGGGGATATAATGATATTTGATTGGATAAAATGGGATTCGAGGGGTTAAAATGGGTTTTGAGGAGATAGACTGAGACTTGATGGTATAGAATGGGATTTTAGGGGATAGAATGGGATTTGAGGGGATAGAATGGGATTTGAGGGGATAGAATTGGATATGAGGAGATAGACTGAGACTTGATGGTATAGAATGGGATTTTAGGGGATAGAATGGGATTTGAGGGGATAGAATGGGATTTGAGGGGATAGAATGGGATTTGAGGGGATAGAATGGGATCTGAGGGGATAGAATGGGATTTGAGGGGATAGAATGGGATTTGAGGGGATAGAATGGGATTTGAGGGGATAGAATGGGATTTGAGGGGATAGAATGGGATTTGAGGGGATAGAATGGGATAGAATGGGATTTGAGAGGGTAAAATGGGATTCGAGAAGATAGAATGGGATGTGTTAGGGGAAAGAATGAGATTTTTGGGATTTTATGGGACAGAATGAAATAGAATGGGATTTAAAGGAATAGAATGGGATGTAGGGGAAAGAATTAGGGTTTTGAAGGGATAGAATGGGATGTGAAATTTTCAAAGGAGAAATATTAACTTACAATAGATAATATAAGTGCAATTTTACTAGATTAGGATAATAAAATTGTTCCGTGTGTCTGGCGTCAGGTGCTATAAGCTAATATCAATAAAATTTAATAAAGATAAACTGGTTGGCCTTGCAGTCTGAAGCACTGCCAGATGAAAGAGTCTTGGTGGCCAGCCTTCACGGGCGAGTTTGGAGTGGGAACAGAGGAAACTTAAGAGCCCTACTGGACAAGTGCAGATGCAGTTTAGTATATTGTGATGGGATCCGGGATGGTTCTAGCTGTCACGTGGCAATACTGGTTTCTATAATAAAGTATGCTTTGATTTGGCCTATCCATAAAACACTCAGGACCAAAAATACTTAAAGACACAGCACCCACCCCAAAGACACAGCACCCACCCCAAAGACACAGCACCCACCCCAAAGACACAGCACCCACCCCAAAGACACTGCACCTACCTCAAAGACACTGCACCCACCCCAAAGACACTGCACCCACCTCAAAGACACTGCACCCACCTCAAAGACACTGCACCCACCCCAAAGACACAGCACCCACCCCAAAGACACAGCACCCACCCTAAAGACACTGCACCCACCCCAAAGACACTGCACCCACCCCAAAGACACAGCACCCACCCCAAAGACAGCACCCACCCCAAAGACAGCACCCACCCCAAAGACACAGCACCCACTCCAAAGACACAGCACCTACCCCAAAGACACAGCACCCACCCCAAAGACACAGCACCCACCCCAAAGACACAGCACCTACCCCAAAGACACAGCACCCACCTCAAAGACACGGCACAAAGACACTGCACCCACCTCAAAGACACTGCACCCACCCCAAAGACACAGCACCCACCTCAAAGACACAGCACCCACCCCAAAGACACTGCACCCACCCCAAAGACACAGCACCCACCCCAAAGACACTGCACCCACCTCAAAGACACTGCACCCACCCCAAAGACACAGCACCCACCTCAAAGACACAGCACCCACCCCAAAGACACTGCACCCACCCCAAAGACACAGCACCCACCCCAAAGACACAGCACCCACCCCAAAGACACAGCACCCACCCCAAAGACACTGCACCCACCCCAAAGACACAGCACCCACCTCAAAGACACGGCACAAAGACACAGCACCCACCCTGACTGCACCCACCTCATCTAACGCCGACTTCAGTGAGCACGCCGCCACCGCTGGATGCTTGCGGAGCAACTCCTCGCTTTAATCTGGACCCGGGCTGCGGCTCCAACTGCCACAATTTTGGTGAGTAATTGGGGTTTTGTTAGTAGTACATTTGTGCATGCACTTGTTTTGCTGGTTGCATTCGGAATAGATGAGATTTTACTGTCTCTGAGGATACAATACCGATAGATTTTTGGATTTTAGGTTGCGATTATTAGATAGTCGGGTGAGATTATCGAATACTGGGGCAAGATTTTTGGATAGTAGTGTGAGACTATTGGACAGTACGCTACTGTACATAGTGAGATAATCTATACTGTACATGGGGAGATACTCCGATACCGTACAAGCTGAGATAATCCGATAATGTACATGGGGAGATAATCCGATACTGTACAGACTGAGATAATCCGATACTGTACAGGCTGAGATAATCCGATACTGTACAGACTGAGATAATCCGATACTGTACAGACTGAGATAATCCGATACTGTACAGACTGAGATAATCCGATACTGTACAGACTGAGATAATCCGATACTGTACAGACTGAGATAATCCGATACTGTACATGGAGAGATAATCCAATACTGCACATGGAGAGATAATCCGATACTGTACAGACTGAGATAATCCGATACTGTACATGGAGAGATAATCCAATACTGCACATGGAGAGATAATCCAATACTGCACATGGAGAGATAATCCGATACTGTACAGACTGAGATAATCCGATACTGTACATGGAGAGATAATCCAATACTGCACATGGAGAGATAATCCGATACTGTACATGGAGAGATAATCCAATACTGCACATGGAGAGATAATCCAATACTGTACATGGAGAGATAATCCAATACTGCACATGGAGAGATAATCCGATACTGTACAGACTGAGATAATCCAATACTGTACATGGAGAGATAATCCAATACTGCACATGGAGAGATAATCCGATACTGTACAGACTGAGATAATCCAATACTGCACATGGAGAGATAATCCAATACTGCACATGGAGAGATAATCCGATACTGTACATGGAGAGATAATCCAATACTGCACATGGAGAGATAATCCAATACTGCACATGGAGAGATAATCCGATACTGTACAGACTGAGATAATCCGATACTGTACATGGAGAGATAATCCAATACTGCACATGGAGAGATAATCCGATACTGTACAGACTGAGATAATCCGATACTGTACATGGAGAGATAATCCAATACTGCACATGGAGAGATAATCCAATACTGCACATGGAGAGATAATCCGATACTGTACAGACTGAGATAATCCGATACTGTACATGGAGAGATAATCCAATACTGCACATGGAGAGATAATCCGATACTGTACATGGAGAGATAATCCAATACTGCACATGGAGAGATAATCCGATACTGTACAGACTGAGATAATCCAATACTGCACATGGAGAGATAATCCAATACTGCACATGGAGAGATAATCCGATACTGTACATGGAGAGATAATCCAATACTGCACATGGAGAGATAATCCAATACTGTACATGGAGAGATAATCCGATACTGTACATGGAGAGATAATCCAATACTGCACATGGAGAGATAATCCAATACTGCACATGGAGAGATAATCCGATACTGCACAAGGCAGTGCAGTCAATCGGAACAATCACAGACAGTCAATGCTGATGCAATCCTGAAGAATTACTTCTGCAATAATATACGGGGTGTTAAGAGTTATTTGCTCAATTAACTGCTTGAGAGCCACCTTCGGCCACTCGGGTGTTTGGTCGCGCGAAAATCAGAACCTGCCCGGCTCCAGCTCAACCTTTCTCGGGGTGGGTTGAGACGGGACTGAGAAAGAGGCTGGGGAAAAGGAAATGAGAAGTTTTCTTCCCAGCTATCTCAAGGATTGCTGAGGCCAGGGGATAAAAGTACCCCAAGGCGTTCCGCGCTATTTATACCTCTGGTGAGGTTTAGGGAGGCCGCCTATCGCACTTCCCCATTCTCCCATCTCCCCTCAGTCAAACTCTGCCCTAGCCACATCCCAACCTGAGTTTCCACCGATTTCCCACCGGGAATCGATCTGCTAGCATATCTATATCTAGTACAGTACTGTCTCATTGCTGCGGTTTTAGTAGTAGCATAGTAGTACGAGACACCTGTGCCTGCCATAGACATGCTCTAGCTTTATACAGAGTCTGTTTATCTCTACCTTAGGTCTGTTTATCTCTACTTCAAGTCTGTTTATCTCTGCCTCAAAAGTCTGTTTATCTCTACCTCAAGTCTGTTTATCTCTACCTCAAGTCTGTTTATCTCTACCTCAAGTCTGTTTATCTCTACCTCAAGTCTGTTTATCTCTACCTCAAGTCTGTTTATCTCTACCTCAAATCTGTTTATCTCTACATCAAGCCTGTTTATCTCTGCCTCGAAAATCTGTTTATCTCTACCACCAAAGTCTGTTTATCTCTACCTCAATTCTGTTTATCTCTGCCTCAAAAGTCTGTTTATCTCTCCCTCAAAAGTCTGTTTATCTCTACCTCGAAAATCTGTTTATCTCTCCCTCAAAAGTCTGTTTATCTCTACCTCGAAAATCTGTTTATCTCTCCCTCAAAAGTCTGTTTATCTCTACCTCAAAAGTCTGTTTATCTCTACCTCAAATCTGTTTATCTCTGCATAAATTCTCTTTCTTCCCTAATCCGTGTATCTCTATCCCGCATTCATCAACGCAACTGACTTAACTTAACTTTACCAAAGCAGAACAAAATGCGGTAAACTCTCTGATTGAATATTCGCCAAGAACTTCGACAAGACTCTTCTTCTTTATTTGGCCACGGAAAACCCCAGCCACTGTGCACAGGTGATTAACCACAAGATCCATGCTTATGGTCAAACAAGTAAAATCGTAAATCTTCGCAGTAATCTGTTTAATTCGCATTGCATTCCGAGCCTTGATGGAGATAAATTCCAGACCAGTAACAATTCATTGCACAGTGACTTAAATTTATCTCGAATCCATGATTTATTGTCAGTAGAATAACCAGTAGCCATATATATTGGAGGGCGAAATTAGGGCTGCAGCTCTGTCTAGGTAATATAGATAGCGTATATGGCGTAATGTATAGTAGAGTATAGTAATATAGATAGTCATAATTTAGATAGTTCGGTAGATAACTATCTCTCCATCTCCTTCTCTCCATCTCCTTCTCTCCATCTCCTTCTCTCCCTCTCCTTCTCTCCTCTCCTTCTCTCCCTCTCCTTCTCTCCCTCTCCTTCTCTCCCTCTCCTTCTCTCCCTCTTCTTCTCTCCCTCTTCTTCTCTCCATCTCCTTCTCTCCCTCTTCTTCTCTCCATCTCCTTCTCTCCTCTCCTTCTCTCCCTCTCCTTCTCTCCCTCTCCTTCTCTCCCTCTTCTTCTCTCCATCTCCTTCTCTCCCTCTCCTTCTCTCCCTCTCCTTCTCTCCCTCTCCTTCTCTCCCTCTTCTTCTCTCCTCTCCTTCTCTCCCTCTCCACTTCTATCCCTCTCCCCCTCTCTTCCTCTCTCTCTCTCTCAATTTTCCTTCTATCTACCTCTCTCCTCTCCGTCTCATTTATCTCTCTTCCTCTTACTCCCCCTTTTTCCTTCTCCCCTCTCCTCTTCTCTTCCTCTCTCTAGTCTCACATCTGGCATCTAGTCTCACATCTGGCATCTAGTCTCACATCTGGCATCTAGTCTCACATCTGGCATCTAGTCTCACATCTGGCATCTAGTCTCACATCTGGCATCTAGTCTCACATCTGGCATCTAGTCTCACATCTGGCATCTAGTCTCACATATGGCATCTAGTCTCACATCTGGCATCTAGTCTCACATCTGGCATCTAGTCTCACATCTGGCATCTAGTCTCACATCTGGCATCTAGTCTCACATCTGGCATCTAGTCTCACATCTGGCATCTAGTCTCACATCTAGCATCTAGTTTCACATTGGGAATCTATTCTCACATCTGGCATCTAGTCTCACATCAGGCATCTAGTTTTACATTTGACATCTAGTCTCACATTTGACATCTAGTCTCAAATCTGGCATCTAGTCTCAAATCTGGCATCTAGTCTCCCATTGGGAATCTAGTCTCAAATCTGGCATCTAGTCTCAAATCTGGCATCTAGTCTCAAATCTGGCATCTAGTCTCAAATCTGGCATCTAGTCTCAAATCTGGCATCTAGTCTCAAATCTGGCATCTAGTCTCAAATCTGGCATCTAGTCTCAAATCTGGCATCTAGTCTCAAATCTGGCATCTAGTCTCAAATCTGGCATCTAGTCTCACATCTGGCATCTAGTCTCAAATCTGGCATCTAGTCTCACATCTAGCATCTAGTCTCACAGCTGTTCTGTTCCACACTAAACTTGCATGATCTATCTCTTATTTTGCACAGACAAGGTTTTTTGCAGGCTTTCAATTCGATACACATCGAATGTGTAACCAAAATCACGGCGAACACCCCTGTCCACCCCGCTCTCCTGACTCTCAGCATGCAAAGAACTATAGAAAGATTTTCTTCCTGCTAAAATAATTTCGAATTTCTCTGGTTTCGAATAGCTGCATGTACACACTTTCTACGTATTTTTTCTCTCGGCGGTGAGAAAAAGAGAGAGAGAGAGCATGTGAATTCGCACATGCGCTGCGCAGTGTGACATGATTTCCATGCTGTCCTTTTCTGTACCCCTCTCGCCCCCCTCTCTCTCAGGCATGTACATTCGAGGCCCCTCAGCAACTGCGGTTTAATCTAACGAAAAAAATGCAGAGTCAGAGAGACAGACACAAACTGACTTCATTAGTGCCGACATGCGGTTGGTTTGGGCCCCGTTTGTCAGGACGACTTTATTGTTACCAAATTAGTAAATTTATTTTAACGAGCTGAATAGAGAATGAAGCGTCATAAATCACTCGGCAACCTGCGTCGTTCGCTGTCTACCTTGTACTTGAGAATCTCGGGAACAAATAATAGTCTGGTCTTCGACAGAGACTTCTGCAAGAAGTATTTCAGTAAGTCTTTGTACTGATCCTGGGAGGTAAAGAGAGATTTACTGAGGTAAGCAGAGATGTAGGGACGTAAGGAGGGATAAAGAGAGTTAGGTAGAGATATAGGGAGGTAAGCAGAGATGTAGAGAGGTAAGCAGAGATGTAGGAAGGTAAGGAGAGATGTAGAGAGGCAAGGAGAGATGTAGAGATAAGGAGAGATGTAACGGAGTTCAGGAGAGACGCAGAGAGGTAGGTATAGATGTAGGGAGGTAGGTATAGTTGTAGGGAGGTAGGTATAGATGTAGGGAGGTAGGTATAGATGTAGGGAGGTAGGTATAGATGTAGGGAGGTAGGGAGAGATGTAGGGAGGTAGGGAGAGATGTAGGGAGGTAGGGAGAGATTTAGGGAGGTAGGGAGAGATGTAGGGAGGTAGGGAGAGATTTAGGGAGGTAGGGAGAGATTTAGGGAAACTACAGATGAGGAACAACAGCTAGGTGATGTAAAATCATTGGTGTTGGTGTTGATGTAAAATTTGTAAAGTTATGAAGACGCAAAAAATCAAATGAACAGAAGATTGCATAAAATTAGCTTTCATAAATTTCCAGCTTTTCCAGCTAGTTTATCAGCTGTCCTAAAAAATAGAAAATCGAGTCTTGACTCGAATTTATTTTACGACCTCCTCGAACAACTACCCGCGCACGCTGCTCTTCTACAGAGCCCGAAAAAGTGCATCGCTTTATTGAATTTCTTCAAATAATACCAGGATACGGGATACCCATTGTAAGGCGTTGGATGATTGATGAGTTGTCAAGCGAGGAGGAGAGAGAGGTTGAGACAGAGGCATGAGTAGCTTCATGGAGCTTTCAATTACTCGACAGCCGCTCAGCCACCCCTCAGTACAAGCGGGCCACGCGATTCTTCAGGCATGAAGGCTGAATGGCTGAATGGGGGCAGGCGGCTGCCTCGGGCGGAAAGGAGTTGGGGGAGACGGGAAGGAAGCGAGGAGAGGCGGGAGTGGCGTAAGCAGATGGCTGACTGCAGGCGGTGGGGACTGAGATGCAGAGGGTGAGAGGGTGAGAGGGTGAGAGGGTGAGAGGGATGAGAGGGTGAGATGGTGAGAGGGTGAGAGTTTTAGAGTGTGAGAGTGTTAAAGGGTGAGAGTTTTAGAGGGTGAGAGTGTTAAAGGGTGAGAGGGTGAGAGTGTGAGAGTTTGAGAGGGTGAGAGTGTTAAAGGGTGAGAGGGTGAGAGTGTGAGAGTTTGAGAGGGTGAGAGTGTTAAAGGGTGGGAGGGTGAGAGGGTGAGAGTGTTAGAGGGTGAGAGGGTGAGAGAGGTGAGAGGGTGAGATAGTGAGTGTGAGAGAGTGAGAGGGTGAGAGGGTGAGTGTGAGAGGGTGAGAGGGTGAGTGAGAGAGTGTGAGAGGGTGAGAGAGGTGAGAGAGTGAGAGAGTGAGAGAGAGTGAGATGGTGAGTGTGAGAGGGTGAGAGGGTAATATGGTGAGTGTGAGAGTGTGAGAGGGTGAGAGAGGTGAGAGAGTGAGAGAGTGAGAGAGAGTGAGATGGTGAGTGTGAGAGGGTGAGAGGGTAATATGGTGAGTGTGAGAGTGTGAGAGGGTGAGAGAGGTGAGAGAGTGAGAGAGGTGAGAGGGTGAGATGGTGAGTGTGAGAGGGTGAGAGAGGTGAGAGAGTGAGAGAGGTGAGAGGGTGAGATGGTGAGTGTGAGAGGGTGAGAGAACAGAGAACCCACCAGTCAGCAAGCTAAAAGTGACGACTTAAGCGAAACGGATTAAACAGGTTTGCACAGATCAATAGGCGCAGTTGAAACTGCGCAATAGCATTAGGAAGCCAGTAGTCGGACTAAGAAAATTAGTCTGAGCCATTGTCTGCCTTGAAGATAAGATAGCGCCTATCATAGTTGCACTGGCTCATTAGTGAGACTATTAATACGTAAGTGAGCAGCATATTCTTCGCACTTGAAGTGCAAATGCTAACTATTATAACTGACTAGGGCACAGGGTTTACATAGTGTTAATCAGTTTAGATTGAGAGTTAGCGATCCACTCTGCACATTATAACTGGCAAGCTTTCGGAAGTTTCACGTTGGCTTTTAGAGGCAGACTTGAGGTTGGGGCGGGTAGAAAACCAATGGCTGTGAGTGCAACTCACTTTTGTGCTGCTGCTGACTAGCGATCCTCTCTGCTGTATGCTGTCTGCCACATGTATCTCTCACTATCTCCCTCTCATTCTCTCTCTCCCATCTCACCCTCTCTCCTATCTCACCTCTCTAATCTCACTCTCTCTCCCATCTCACCCTCTCTCCTATCTCACCTCTCTAATCTCACTCTCTCCCATCTCACTCTCTCTCATCTCTCTCTCCCATCTCAACCTCTCTCTCCTCTCATCCTCTTTCCCTTCTCAAAATATGTCTCATCTCTCACTGTCTCCCTCTCTGTCCTTTCTCTCCCTTTCTCCCATCCTACTCTCTCTCCCATCTCTCTGTTCATCTCCCATCTCTCTCTCCATCTCCCATCTCTCTCTCCATCTCCCATCTCTCTCTCATCTCTGCTTCTCTCTCCCATCTCTCTCTTCATCTCCCATCTCTCTCTTCATCTCCCATCTCTCTCTCCATCTCCCATCTCTCTCTCCATCTCCCATCTCTCTCTCCATCTCCCATCTCTCTCTCCATCTCCATCTCTCTCTCCATCTTCCATCTCTCTCTCCATCTTCCATCTCTCTCTCCATCTTCCATCTCTCTCTCCATCTTCCATCTCTCTCTCCATCTTCCATCTCTCTCTCCATCTTCCATCTCTCTCTCCATCTTCCATCTCTCTCTCCATCTTCCATCTCCCTCTCCCATCTCAACCTCTCTGAACTCTCACTCTCTCTCCGATCTCTCTCTCCCTGTCACCCTCTCCCTTATTAACCTCTTTCTCATCTCTCATTGTCTACCTCTCTCTCCTTTCTCTCCCTCTCTCTCGCCTCTCACCCTCTCTCCAGTCTATCCCTTTCTTCAATCTCAACTTCTCCCTCATCCTTCCCTAGTCTCCCTCTCTCCGTCTTTCTTTCCCATCTCTCACTCTCTCCTTTTATCGCGACCCTTTCTCCCTCTATTTCCCTCTGCTTTTTTCTCCCATCTCTTCTATCCTTCTCTACCGAATAGCCCCTATGCCATTGTCCAAAGGTCCGCAGCAGAATTTTTTTCGAAAATCGATGAAGATAAACAGAGCAGACTGCCTGATCAAACTCAATTATAGGATTGACCCAGGAAAGCCCAACTGCCTCATTCGCAAATTTTCGGAATCTGAGAGGGGAAAAACCCTGCGGATGTGCAGAAGAGAGTCATTGTGATTTTCCATTTAGGAGCCATGCCAAGACTCCAACTAAAACTAGGCAATAGAGAATGTATTCACCGAGTACCGAGTCATCGGGTACCGACCATCAATAAGATACAGTCAGAAAGTCATCGGGTGTGCTCATCAATCCAGTCATAAAGTCATCGGATATGCTCATCAATCCAGTCATAGAGTCATCGGGTATGCTCATCAATCCAGTCATAGAGACATCGGATATGCTCATCAATCCAGTCATAGAGTCATCGGATATGCTCATCAATTCAGTCATAAAGTCATCGGGTATGCCAGGCCTAAGCTATCACGCCTACCTGATATCCAAATCGATACCCACAACAACCAGAGGGTCCGCTATCTGCTGAAGTCGCCGAGTCCATCGCGCACCGCTGGTCGAGTCTTCTCAACGACAGCTCGCTAACGGTGGTAACGGTGCAGCTGGCCAAGTTCAAGCACCATCCCGGCCTCGGCATCAGCCTGGAAGGCACGGTGGACGTGCTGGAGACCGGAGCGGAGGTCCGGCCGCATCACTACATCCGGGCCATCCAGCCCGACGGCCCTGTGGCGGCTGACGGAACCTTGAGGCCGCATGACGAGCTGCTGGAGGTGAGAAACTATGGGGGGATAAGCAGTTCTTCTCTTGAAGTAACAGCCCTCTTCTTCTCAGCCTCTGTCACTATCTCCCTCTCAGCCTCTGTCACTGTCTCCCTCTCAGCCTCTGTCAGTATCTCCCTCTAACCCTCTGTCACTATCTCCCTCTAACCCTCTGTCACTAGTCTCCCTCTAACCCTCTGTCACTATCTCCCTCTAACCCTCTGTCACTATCTCCCTCTCAGCCTCTGTCACTAGTCTCCCTCTAACCCTCTGTCACTATCTCCCTCTAACCCTCTGTCACTATCTCCCTCTCAGCCTCTGTCACTATCTCCCTCTCAGCCTCTGTCACTATCTCCCTCTCAGCCTCTGTCACTATCTCCCTCTCAGCCTCTGTCACTATCTCCCTCTCAGCCTCTGTCACTATCTCCCTCTCAGCCTTCTGTCACTATCTCCCTCTCAGCCTCTGTCACTATCTCCCTCTCAGCCTCTGTCACTATCTCCCTCTAACCCTCTGTCACTATCTCCCTCTAACCCTCTGTCACTATCTCCCTCTAACCCTCTGTCACTATCTCCCTCTAACCCTCTGTCACTATCTCCCTCTAACCCTCTGTCACTATCTCCCTCTAACCCTCTGTCACTATCTCCCTCTCAGCCTCTCTCACTATCTCCCTCTCAGCCTCTCTCACTATCTCCCTCTCAGCCTCTCTCACTATCTCCCTCTAACCCTCTGTCACTATCTCCCTCTCAGCCTCTCTCCCTATCTCCCTCTCAGCCTCTCTCACTATCTCCCTCTAACCCTCTGTCACTATCTCCCTCTCAGCCTCTCTCACTATCTCCCTCTCAACCTCTCTCACTATCTCCCTCTCAACCTCTCTCACTATCTCCCTCTCAACCTCTCTCACTATCTCCCTCTCAGCCTCTCTCACTATCTTCCTCTCAACCTCTCTCACTATCTCCCTCTCACCCTCTTTCACTATCTCCCTCTCACCCTCTTTCACTATCTCCCTCTCACCCTCTTTCACTATCTCCCTCTCAGCCTCTCTCACTATCTCCCTCTCACCCTCTTTCACTATCTCCCTCTCACCCTCTTTCACTATCTCCCTCTCACCCTCTTTCACTATCCCCCTCTCACCCTCTTTCACTATCTCCCTCTCACCATCTTTCACTATCTCCTACTCAATCTCTTTTTTCATCTATGTTTCGATGATAGAAAAGTCAACGAACTGAACTGATACCAGACCTGGAATATAGCATCGAGCACTGAGCTTCATCCATGTTCTAGATCGCATCAGACGAGAACCATGAGAACTATCCCCTGTGGGAGAACGGAAACTTAGTTCCCAACATTTGTCAGCTGTTGGCTAATAGAATTTTCTTTTCCCCTTTCGTTCGATTATTTTTCGTACGTTCGGCCTTTTTTTCCTCTTCCAATGCTCGAACTTTGCGTGTGTCTCGAGTCTGCAACCAGAGCAATCAGAGCAACACACTGCCGTGCCCTCAGCCCCTCAGTCCATGCAGCTCTAGACTGCTGTTCCACCCGTATCGGGTGTCTGACACCGGCAATTGAAATCTTTAACATTAAAAGAGAAAATAATTGAAAACTGTTGAAAAAATAACAATTCAAAACAGTATTACAAACTTTAAAGATTCACTCGCATAAATAGGGCTAGTATTTGTGTTCGCTTAGGCTTGATTGGCATCTTTAATTTAGTTTCAGAGAGACTTATTGGTTGGTACACTTTTTTCTAAACGGATCTTTCTCCACCGAGTTTCGTCTATGGTAAAAACCCACTTCACAGTCTACGCAAATAAGCTATACATGTACCTTTACCAGACAGACAGACAGACAGACAGACAGACAGACAGACAGACAGACAGACAGACAGACAGACAGACAGACAGACAGACAGACAGACAGACAGACAGACAGACAGACAGACAGACAGACAGACAGACAGACAGACAGACAGACAGACAGACAGACAGACAGACAGACAGACAGACAGACAGACAGACAGACAGACAGACAGACAGACAGACAGACAGACAGACAGACAGACAGACAGACAGACAGACAGACAGACAGACAGACAGACAGACAGACAGACAGACAGACAGACAGACAGACAGACAGACAGACAGACAGACAGACAGACAGACAGACAGACAGACAGACAGACAGACAGACAGACAGACAGACAGACAGACAGACAGACAGACAGACAGACAGACAGACAGACAGACAGACAGACAGGCAGACAGGCAGACAGGCAGTCAGACAGACAGACAGACAGAGAATTGCCTAGATGAAAGGCGAGATATTCTGAATTTGAACATGGTGTTCTTAAAGACCTAAAATTCGGCATAGTCGGAAAACCTGTCTATGGTAAAATTTGCACGAACAGACAGCAGACGAGCAGCGTACGTTTTCTACATGTAATAAATTTGTCCATAAAGAGGCGAATATGCAGTACATATAGCTTGTAGTAGGAAGATAGCAACGATATTTGGAGCTTGTCAAATTTTGAACTCGATAATCGCAAGATTCTCCATATAAGTCAATTAAAATTTTGATCATTTTTGTTCGGGATTAACTACAAAACAGGGCTTGATTGTTTATCTTTCAAAATCGAGGTGAAGTCTCGATTCCTAGAAATTAAAAAAATAAAAACCCCACCTATCCGGAAGCGATCCTTGAAATCTCCAGGGTCTGAAACAAGCTAATTTGGTCAAATTTCTCCAAATCCATTTTAATCCTTTTTGTTTTGATTTGCTGATCCCATTTGATTAGCGCAGCTCACGCTTTCCACGAAAATAATCTTTTCAAAAAATTTAACGAATTTTTTTTCAAAACGTGTTTTTCTTAATTGAACAATCCTTAGTTGAATCATTTGAAATGTGAATTTAAAATTTTTTAAATGGTATTTACTATTGAGAATATTTATTTATTTAATTCAGTCACTAAGTAGAGCCAAACGTCAAACAGTTTATTCAGTAAAGGGAACTAAAACATGATTTTCAGCAGAGTTGAGAGCACCTTTTCTACTACTACTGCTTAAGTAGGCATCACAACTTGAAAATATCGGAATTGCATGAAAATCAAGAAAAACAGATTATTTTTAAGTAGGTACTTTTAAAAGGAAAATTCACGATATTTACTCCTGCAATTATCTTAGCAAATACCGCAGTCTCCGATCTCAAACACAACCTCAAATTACCACATACCAAAACTGGACAAAACCAATACCAAAAGAAGCAAATGACGTACGGATCAAGAAATCAGAGAGGGATAGAAATCAATTTCTGTTGATTAATTGACAAGTTTAGTAGAGAAAGATTACTGCCTTTTAAAACTACTGGTAGGACTCTGAAACTGGAAGACGTTCATGTATGATTATTATAATCTGCAGCTTTAGCGCAGCTTACTGCTTGTTTGACGGTTAAATCACCTTGGAAACCGTCGAGCCTCAACCAGTTTGACCCGGTCGTAGCCCAGTAGGCCGCGCAGCAGCTTCAATTCCTTCTGAGTGGGCTGCTGGTAGAGCAGAAAATCGTCGCCGTGAACAGAGTAGGGAATCTCGATGAACCGCGCCAGACCAACGTGAAGCGCCACAGTCAGCAGCTTTGTTGTCAGCATCGGGTGCAGCAGAGCTGCGTCCGAGCTGGTGTCCAGCTGCCGCGGAGCGCCGCCAGCAGCCTGCAGATGATGGTAGGTCCGTCGTTGAGCCAGACAGTCCAGCGTGCGCCGCTGGCGTTCCAGCTCCTGCATTGTGGCATCGTCGGGCGTCGCGCTAGACGGCGCGTTGGCCAACGAATTCGCCAGAAGGCGCAGCTCGCGCGAGTCCCACAGGCAGCAGCGCGTGTCGACCGTTAGTCGGACGGCGATGTCCGGTCGACGATCGTGGGGGATCCGCTGCCTGACGTGGAACAGCTCGGGCTGGAGGGACCAGCTCAAGTCCAGCTGCATCTGCTTGTCACTCCAGCTGTTCAGCAGCTTCAACTCCGCAGGCCGTTGGCCGCAGCGCAATAGCAAGTTGCATCGTTGGCCACTGTTAGTAGCAAGTCGAGTGACGTGGGATCGCAATGTTTTGCCTTTTAAAGATCTAAGCAGCCTTTTATCTGCTGCTCTGCTTTCTTTCTGGATCTCCAGCTGCTCGGGAAGCAGTTGCCAGCAGACCGAGGCGCCTTGGATTCCGGCTGCCACGCCTTCGAGCTTCACGTAGCTGTACTGGCTGAACAGCTCGGCTTCACTCAGCTTTGCCGCCTCAATCAACCAGCGCATTCGGGTCTCAAGGAAGCGTGAAAGAACTTCTCGTTGTCTGACAATCTCCCAAAATCGCGGCAGTCGATACTTGCAACACTTTTTTCCTCTCCTCTCCGAGAGAGTTTTTAGCCGTCGCAGCTGAGCTGAGCGGACACTGTTCTCGCCAGATATTTTTGACTTTCGAGCGAACTTCAGCTTGTAGAGAGCCTGCCGGCGGACTGAACGCATTCGCTCCTGTCGCTTGTCCACCGTTTTCTCGTTGTTGAATCCCGCTGTTGAATGTCCGTTGCTTTGGCTGCTGGTTTTGGAACTTTGCCATTTTTTGGCGGCTGTTTCTTCTCCCGACGGCACATCATGTCGAGTTTCCGCTCAAACTTCTTAACGATCTCAAGTCTTATCGTATCCATTTTCTTGGAGAATTCGCTAACCAGTCGGTTCTGTTGCATCTGCTCGCTAGAAAGAATTGATGGATGCCTGTAAACCCGTGTGACATCCTGCTTCTTCATCTCTTTGACTAAAGCCTCTTCGCTATCGTCTGGATGGGGACTTGGTAGGACAGTGACTTCAACGTACTTCTTCATCATGTTAGAGATGCGTTTAACATTGGTTTCCGCTGTGTCCACAGTGCGCTGCACCTCGTCGCGGGCCTTTTTAGCGCGTACCGCAAAAGACTCAGTTTTCTTAGGTTGCACCTCCGCTGGCTTGGGCGTTTCCGCTGGCTGAGATTGCTTCTTTTTCAGTTTTGCCTTCAATCGTTCCTCAGTTGTCATTGGAGTGGAGTTCATCTTCGGTTTCGTTTGAGCTACAGTCGGTGTACTCTGTGCTGTCTGCGCTTTAGGTGACTTCTTAGCCTGCGGCGAACTATTCTTGATGCCTGCGTAAAGCGCTTGAAGCAAATTGTACGCCTTTGAGCCCACGATTTTCAAGTCTTGGCTGTCGTATTTCGCGCCCTTTGTGAGTAGCAAATTAGCCAGCGGTATTCTTTCACCTGGCGCGTCGTCTGACATGATTGCGAGGTTTAGCACTGTGAAGCCTTCAGGTGATCTCCTGTTCACGTCGGCACCCTTGGCAATCAATTCCATGACGATGCTCTGGCTACCCTGCTTGCCGGCAATCATCAGTGGGGTGAAATTGTCACCGCGTCTGGGGATGTCCAGCTTAGCCGTCGGCGGTGTGAGCACGTTGACCATAGCCAAGTCTTTCTGCCTGCAGGCAATATGAAGCGGAGTTTCTCCATCGCTTGAGAAAAATTCGAGATTTGGATTCGTTGCCTGAAGAATAAATTTCATTGCTTCTAGGCTTCTCCTCTCGGCAGCAATGTGCAGCAAGGTGTACTGCTTTCCTTCGTAATCGAATAATGAGTCCATATTAAAATGCTCCAGAGTGTTCCGCGTTGTTAAAACTTTTAACAAATTGGTTCGATTTAGCAGAACACTGTAGTACAAAGCGTTGCGACCTTGTGAGTCCATTTGAAATGGATCCGCATTGGAGTCGAGTAGAAGCTCGAGCAGAACTGTGCCATTCAGCGTAGCAGCGATCGAGCAGGGCGTCTTGCATTCAGACTTACCCTCCGGCATCAAGTTCGGATTAGCTTTATGATTAAGCAACACTGTGGAAATATTTAAGCTAGCGGTTTGTACTGCCAAACTTAGAGCGCTGAAGCCTTTCTTGCTAAGCATGTTGACGCTCGCGGAAGCTTTCAGAAGGCGTTCAACAATTCCAAGACTACCGCTACGCGTAGCGGCCATCAGAGGTGTCACGCCTTTGGCGTCAGCGCAGTCCGGTTGAAACCCTCGATCGAGGAGGAACGAGACGATGTCTTCAGTGCGGTTCTCGCAAGCAACGCAGAGTAGCGGCGCGTCTCTGAGCAGCTATTGGCCTTTTCGAGGCTTGCACCTGAATCTAGCAACAATTTCACCAAGTTCAGGTTCTTGGACATGATTGCCAGACGAATGGGCATCTCAGCCGCCAAGTTTGGCTCGTTGATAAGCCTCACCAAAGCTGGAAGCTCCGTCAAGTAGCGAACGATAGACTCGCGGCCAAGACGCGCCGCAGCGTGCAGCACCGTATTGCCAGCAGAGTCCTTGCCGTCGGGCTGCAGAACTTTGTGGTGCACCAAAATCAAGTGCTGCAGCATTGACAGCTCGGCGTACTCAGCGACGTGGAACAAAGCTGTCCGCCCTTGTCGTCGGCAGCGTCGATTGCAACACCCTGCTTCATCATTTCAGCGACGAATGTCTTTTGATCCCATGGCTTAGCCGCCTCGTTTATTAGATGGGCCAAAGTCGACGGGGTCGCTGTCAGCGGTTGAGCAGCTAATCTGGGGTCGTTGGCAAGCCAGCATGATGACTGTCGCCCGTCTTCAGTGACAGCCTTAACATCGGCGCCCCACTTTATTAGCCTGGCCGCCATGGAAACTTTCCAGCTTCTACAGCGTGCAGCAGTGGAGTATAGCCTGCCGAATCCCGATCGTTAATTATCTCCGCAAGCCTGCTCTCGCTGATGTACTTGTAAATTGGCCAGGCTTTGCCAGCTCTAGCCAGCATCATGAGCACAGTGCGGCCATGCCGATCCCTGACAGCGAGATCGGCTCCGGTTTTCTCCACCAGCAGGTGCTCAACTATGGCCACGTGACCACATTCGGCCGCAACAAACAGAGCGGTCTTACCGTCCCGATCAACTGGAACCTGACTGGCGCCGGCTCCCAGGAGACACCGGGCGAGCTCTAGACGACCCTCGGCTAGCGCGTGCATTAGAGCTGTTCGACCTTGGCGTCTTGAATGTCCAGCTTGGCGCCATAGTTAACCAGGAGTCGCAATAGCGGCTGGTGACCGTTCTTAGCGCAAGATCAACGGCGTTTGGCCATCCAAGTTTAGATCGTTGATGTTGGCCCCGTTCTTGACAAGACATCGGACTACGTCCAAATGGCCATTGACGAGCTGCTAGTATCGGACTTAAGCCGTCTCTCTTAGACTTCTCGTTGACTACTCTGTACTTGGTCAGCTCAAAGCTTCGCAGATCAGCAGTCAGCCGCCTGTCCATTGTTAAGACTCTGTTGACGGCTTTTAGTCCCAACTAGCAACGAAGCTTGCAATAAAGCTGGCTCCAGCTTTCAAAAACCGTTTTGCAACAACGCTGTTTTAGGAACCAACATTATAAAGCATTTAGTAGGAACCAACATTATAAAGCATGCAGCCAGGGTTTCCACGGAAAAGCCTTTTCAATCTCAAAGCATGCGCGGCACGACCGCGAATAAACCAAGGGCCGGCCCTAGCCTGATAGTGATAGTACTCAGTCCGTGTACTGTACGCCCCAACACACGCTGGGGTTGTCGCAGTGTACACACCGCTTGAACGCGCCTAAACGTACGAAAGCGCTAATCTAGATTCAGAAAGACTGTCTTCTTTAATAACAAAATGCAAAATAAAGCTGAAACTCGACTCAACGCTTTCGCAAAAACCATTGCCTGCCTTCTTTTATATGAAGTGGAGGTTCATGTTTCAGCCGCCTTTGATACCAGACTAGAAGGGCTAGAGCAAGTTTAAACTCGATTTAGGCAAAAGGCTTACTAGCTTACTGTGTGTACTGGCCCTAATGCCCTTCCTCTCTTTCCCGTGTGTGTCAAGAAACTTGCTCTAGCAGGCAGGAACAGGGGGAATGCGCTGCTAATTCAGCTATATTTTCTTCTTAACCCTCGCCTCTCCTCCTTTAGCCTTTCCATTCTTCTCTCTCTCAAGGGAGTGATAGCGGAAGAGAGAGGAGAGGGAATGGGGGGTGTTTTGGGGGGGGGTTGCCTTTCAGTGTACGAGCGTAAAAACTGGGGGAGAGGGGGGGGGTTGGGGCATTGTACAGTCCAGCTGCGTTTATTTTTATCTGACCATCGTTTGACCCTACTGCTAGTAGCCAAGCAAGAACTCTTTCGACATTCGATGCAAGTCGAGTCGATGTTAAGTGACTTTAATAAAATAAGTTTTGATTTCCATTTATCCCATCTCCTTCGCCAGGTGAATGGCAAAAAGCTTTACGGCTTGAATCATCTCGAGGTGGTTGAGATTCTAAAAAACTTGCCGAAATATGTTCGAATCGTGTGCGCAAGGCCAGTGCAGAACCGTCTGCAGCAGGAGGACGGAGACGTGGCGGCAGCTTGCAGAGACGATGCCGACAGTCTCGACATCGACCAGATGGACGACGACGATTTGATGACAACTCGGAGCCGGACGACTCGAGAGTCGCAGCCCGAGGCAGACTTAAGCGCCGCAGACGGGAACGCCAACACTGCGACGCTGCCTTCAAGAGGCGGCAGCGGCAGCGGGAACAACAAGAGTCAATCATTCGACGATTTTTCCAACACCGGCTACTGGTCGAATATTCCGACAGTGGTGGAGCTGGAAAAGACACCCGCTGGCCTGGGCTTCAGCGTGTTGGACTATCAAGATCCGCTGAGCGCCGATGAGACGGTGATCATCATACGCAGTCTGGTGCCGAACGGAGCAGCGCACAGGGACGGCCGACTTCTGCCTGGCGATCGTCTGCTGTTCGTGAACGACACCAACTTGGAACGGGCCAGCCTGGAGGAGACGGTTCGCTGCTTGAAATCCGCGCCCGCGGTCGCATTGCCATCGGGGTGGCCAAGCCCCGACCGTTGGCGTCGGCATCGGCGGAGCGCAAGACCAGCATCGTGGACAATCGGCATCTGCCTGCGTCGAGCGGGCCGCGGCAGAGGCGGCAGCAGCAATGGCTTAAGACGGTAAGTCTTCTCATGGGAGAAACAATATTCCCAATTATTTTCTTTGCTCCAATTTAGCCGGATGCCTATCGCTCGAAGCTTTGTTCACTGAATCCTGAATATTGTTCACGGAAAGGAATATTATAATTAATCCTACTTCCCAGCGAAAGTTCGCAGGTTTCTGATTTTAGCTCGTAAATCAGCTATACGTATTTCTTTGTACTCGAATTTTTGGAAGGATGGAAGAACTTCATGCGTCACAGCGCCGATCAGGTTAAAGTTAAGCGTGTTGTTTCATATTGACTGCGAGATACGAAGCTTTTTTGCAGTAGCTCGTGTACTTTCCCAGCACGAATCTGACGGAAATTTGACAAAATTGACAACTTCTTTACCTTAGAAAACATGGCAATCAAAGCAAAAAAAACTTTGAATCCCAATTGCCTGGTTTGGCTGCAGTCAAACCTGTCAACGCCTCAGCTGTCGCAGCATCAGCAACAGACTGCAGTCAAGCACCGGCCAATTCAGATCAGCAGCTCCTCCGTGTCCTCTCGACTGGACAGCATCGAAGAGGATTTCGCTGGCACCGACAGCTGCCTGCGAGAGCACGCAAGAGCTCTGCGGCTCGACCTGACTAACAGCATCGACCCCGACTCTTGTCAGCGAGGCTCGAAATTTTCCAGCGCAGGCACTCGATCAAGAGCCTCTGTTGACTCCTCCGCAGCTACCGAGGAAGAACTGCGCCACTCGGAGACTCCCAGTTCGGAAGTGTTGAATTGCTATAGTGCACAGATTGTGCAGCAAGCAATGTCCACTGTGCTGGCACAGCTGGCTTCGGAATACAAGCCCAGGCCTCATCCCAGCACCACCAGTACGAGGAGCTCGGTCGCCTCCACCCTGTCCCCTTTCGACACTGCCGATCCGCTGTCCATTGTTGAGTGCCATGACGACGAAGCCAACTCTGCTCATCGAATCGTTGCCTCGGCAATTGAAGCGGCTCGCAGACAACTGCTCCAGCAAGATCGACACATGCCGGACGGGAAAACTGTTCTCACCTACGCTTCTTCCAAAACATCGGCGTCTTCCTCTTCATTAAATAGTTTGGCGTCATCCTCGTCATCCGGAGACATGCTGATCGAGCTGGAGCAAGTCGAAGACTGCGGCTCCGACACCGATGCGCTGTTCAACCACCAGGTGAGACAGAGCAGCTCCCACGAAGAGACGCACCCTTCCGCTCGACGCGTCGTCAATGTCTGTCGTGTTGTGGTACCTGTCCTTTTTAGTTATGCAGCTAATAGTTATAATAAAAGACCCTGCTTGAAGGCTTCTTTCTGTTCTAACAGTAGGTTAACACTTACCTAACTGCATGTCGTCGTTAGTTGAGTATTTTTTTTGTGTCGTTAATTATGATTTTTTTTTGTATTTTCTCTGTGTTAGATTTTACACTTTGCTGTAAGTTCAATGCGTACTTTTACACCAGATCGACGTACTTGACGCGGATTTATACACAGCTTTCAGCTACCAGCGATCTACTCTGGAGGTAACCTTACCAACATAAATCACAGATGTAGCATCGCATGTGCACATTGAATAAATTCTTTAGGAGCTATTTGTCAATAATTGAGCATGATGTTGGTGAAATCAACGACCATATATCCCTGTCACAGTTGAGAGTTGGACTGATCGGTAATCGAGATCAATACCCAGCGAGGTGAATGGGTCATGGTAGTTTGAGAAGCTTGACAATTTTTTATCCAAAGCAAAACTGCTTACAAAATTTCTGATACTTCAGAGCAGTTTGATCCTGTCAGCTTCTACTATTCATGTAGCTCTAACAAGTGCATTGAGTAGAACCTGAGAACCCGTTTTTGCGCTTCTCGATTGAATATTATAGTTACTCAGCAGCAGCTACATACACTGTAGTCACGCGGCACAAAACTGTCACTGGTGACGTGTTGAGGCCGGTTTGCGATAGACTAGTAGCTCCGCAGTTGGAATATTGCGCAAACGTATTTTAAAAATGGTCTTTAACAACTTTAAACGGATTTAGCAGCAAAGGCCAAGGGCTTTAGCACCAGGGGATTAAGCACCAGGGCTTTAGCACCAGGGGATTTAGCACTAGGGGCTTTAGCACCAGGGGATTAAGCACCAGGGGCTTTAGCACCAGGGGATTTAGCACTAGGGGCTTTAGCACAAGGAGCTTTAGCACCAGGGGCTTTAGCACCAGGGGCTTTATCACCAGGGGCTTTAGCACCAGTGGCTTTAGCACCAGGGGCTTTAGCACCAGGGGCTTAGAACCGGGGGCTTTAGCACCAGGGGCTTTAGCACCAGGGGCTTTAGCACCAGGGGCTTTAGCACCAGGGGCTTTAGCAACAGGGGCTTTAGCACCAGGGGGTTTAGCAACAGGGGCTTTAGCACCAGGGGCTTTAGCACCAGGGGCTTTAGCACCAAGAGCTTTAGCCAGCTGCCGTGACGCCAACCGTGCATAATCACGTGCACGCAAAACTATCGAGTTACTTGCAGCTGTTTCCGTTGTCTCGTCGTCCACAGGAGCTGCTCGATGCAGAAGCGGAAATCGACGACGAAGAGGACGAATTGGTGCTGATGCGACCGCCGCGACAGGTGGCCTTCGGCGGTGCCACGTCGATCAGCTACTTCGGTGCATCGACTCCTCCGCAGGTTCGTGCTGTGAGTTGGCCACGTAGTTTGAGTACAGGGTTTTGCTATGCGCCACTTTTTATTAAATACGGGGTGAAGCAAGCAGCCTACTTAGTTTCAGACTAACCTCTGACAATTCCGCTTAACTCTGCTTAAAATCAACACCGCAGGTGTCTCAACCGATGCAGCTGCAGTTGCCGCAGTCAATGGAGCGCTGCCTTCATATCAGACCTCGTCCTGGCGACACCCTCGAACTCGGCCTCGTAGTTGAGTCAGTGGACTCTGGCGTCAACGGGTGCATCATCCGCAGAGTCCTTGAGGGCGGCCTCGCCCACTCCGAGGGCAGCCTGCAACCGTGCGATTTTGTGACGGCCGTCAACTCGGAGTCTCTGCGGCGCCTGACAACGTCCGAGGCGAGAGAGCGACTTCGATGCGCGGGCGCACTTGGCCGAGATTTGTTGTGAGACTCTTTGAATCTTTGATAGAGCGCTTCTTCAGAGTCGAGAAGGAAGTGCTGAATTAGCGAACATGGCTTTTTACCATTGGCTCTCGTGCAAGTTGACGAGCAATAAAATGCGCTGTTACGTCATCCCGTCTTCCCGGAGTTGATAGCGCACAGATTTAATACTTCAAGTAGTTGATACAAAATCGTTTGTTTCCTCCATCACTTAATTCACTCCAGCATCCGATACTACTCAGCGGCAGACATATCTCGACACCTGACATCGTTCAAATCGCACCAATCTGAGTCGCAGAGCTCAGCGGAGCACGGGCTGCATAGTCGCTACGAGTATGCTATGTGAGTCATCTTCACGTATTATTCCTTGTTGATGACGTTGGCAACTATTTCTAATTACATGTAATCGAATTCAGTAACATATTCGTAGAATTTGGCTCTGTTACCTGTTTGACTGTAAGACGGTAAATTCCACCTTTAGGACAGGTAAATCCACCTGTAAAACGAGTAGCTTAAGTCACAAGCTGGGAGATACTAACAACTGGTAGATACCAAGAAAATTTCAATCGCCCAACGCAATCTTCAGCGTCCACTATTCGGACGAAGATCAGCGTAGCGGCTCAATGTCACCTCAGCCCACCAAGCCAGCGAGGACCAACGGAGCAGTCGACAGCGAGTCGATCATCTATCTAGACGAGGACGAGCGCGCCCTGGCCGAGGCGGCGGCAGAACAGGTCCCAACTGAAGCGGAAGTGCCAACAGCCGACGAAGAGCCCGCAGCGACGCCAGCGCAGACGCTGCCGCAGGCACGCGAGAAGTCGTTGTCGCTGGATGGCTCTCCGGCGAACGCCAACGCCAGCAGCTGGAGCGAGCCGCGGCTGGTCAGACTGCGCCGGGATGCCAACCGCAGTCTCGGGGTCAGCATTGTGGGCGGCCGAGTCAACGGCCACGACCTGCAGCAGGGCATCAGCGGAGTCTTCATCAAGCAGGTGGCCGAGGCTGAGTCCAATAGGCGAGACGGCGTGCTCAGGACTGGCGATAGGATTTTGGCGGTGAGGCTTACTAATAAAGCAATGGTGCCGTCCTGACATCCTGACCTCCTGACATTCTGCTATCCTGACATCCTGACATCCTGATATCCTGACATCCTGCCATCCTGCCATCCTGCCATCCTGACATCCTGACATCCTGACATCCTGACATCCTGCCATCCTGACATCCTGACATCCTGACATCCTGACATCCTGATACATCAAACAATCGCTGTCTCTGCATTAAAATATTGCTTTACTTGCAGTAATCGAATATTACACACAACCTATTCTAGAATCAATAAATGAAGATCAATAACTTATTCATTACGCCCAGGTATGCGGCCAGGACCTGACGCACGCAACTCACGATGAAGCTGTCAATTTAATTAGAAACGCGCCGTCTCCAGTTGAATTCTGCATTCAATCTCTGCTGAACCCTTCGTGTGTAAGTTCTATCGTAGCGAGTTCTACACCAAGCCCACTTGTTCGTTTAGAGAACACCTGTAGCTTTAATTTTTTATAGCAACTCTTTCGAGCTTGCAAAGCGAGTTCTCCGCTGCTTTTAGAAGAAAAATACTTCCCTAGCAGAATTCCACAGACTGTTCGAGCGACCTATGCGTACACTTGTTCTCTTAATATATTAATATACCATGGAATAACTCATCGTCCCAAATGATGCATAGATGCATAGCATCTATCGCCATAGCACTTTTATTTCTGTTATCATATCATAATATCATAATAATATCAACAATAATATCATAGTAATACTTGATTACACCTGCCCTAATGGTCAAATGTGCAAACCGACAGCTCAGCCGCAGCTATTGCGCGTTGCATCTGAAGGCTGCGTATGGCTGTTCAGTCCAAAGACTGGAGGGGGGTCCGCACACACACCCTCAATTACCCCAGCTAATGCTGGCACCCATTTTACAGCTGGGTGAACTGAAGCAATGCAGATATGTGTCTTGCTCAAGGCACAAATTATTCCAGTTGGATCGGGAATCGAACCCCTGACCTTTCAGTCATGAGCCCGATGCTCTAACCACTAGACCACAACCCCACTTAGGCTACAACCCCCACTAGGCGTACAAACCCCCCACTAGGATACAACCCCCACTAGGCTACAACCCCCACTAGGCTACAACCCCCCACTAGGCTACAACCCCCACTAGGCTACAATCCCCACTAGGCTACAACCCCCCACTAGGCTACAATCCCCACTAGGCTACAACCCCCACTAGGATACAACCCCCACTAGGCTACAACCCCCCACTAGGCTACAACCCCACTAGCTACAACCCCCCCACTAGGATCAACCCCCACTAGGCTACAACCCCCCACTAGGCTACAACCCCCACTAGGCTACAACCCCCCACTAGGCTACAACCCCCACTAGGCTACAACCCCCCACTAGGCTACAACCCTCCCCACTAGGCTACAACCCCCACTAGGCTACAACCTACCCACTAGGCTACAACCTCCC